>CAJQUW010005986.1:21148-101148 GCA_907163375.1 Prostheceraeus crozeri | reverse complement strand
CGGGCTTTTGCCTTGATACGGCAGAGCTGCACAAGTGTATGGAATTCCTAGAGCAACCTTATATCGTCATAAAACCAATAAAGTAAAAACACCAGGACAATTAGGTCGCTTTCGTTCAGTCTTTAGCAACTCTGAGGAAGAACTTTTGAAAAAACATATATTTGATATGCAACGCCGATTCTATGGCATAACAATAGTTCAACTCCGCAAAATTGTGTATGATTTGGCAGAAGCTTTGGGTTTGAATCACCCATTCAACAAAGAGAAAAAGTCTGCTGGACAAGATTTCATTCATGGATTCTTGAAAAGACATCCAGATGTGAGCATAAGGCATCCTGAGGCTACAAGCATGGCTAGAGCTGTAGGATTCAACAAAACCAAAGTGACTGAATTTTTTGACCATCTGCAATGCCTTTTAGAAAAACGCAGTTACCATCCTGCAAACATTTGGAATGCAGATGAAAGTGGCCTGACAACTGTGCAGAAACCTGGAAAGGTTCTGGCACGAAAAGGATTAAAGCAGGTGGGCAAAGTGACGAGCGCCGAACGCGGAGAGCTGGTCACGATTCTTTGTTGCTTCAATGCAACAGGCACGTACGTTCCGCCAATGATGGTGTTCCCACGAAAACGGCTTCCTCTCAATTTTTTGAATGGTGCTCCTATAGGGACAATCATGGGCGGTTCTGAATCCGGATGGATAAGCGGTGAGCTCTTTGTTGTTTGGTTCAAGCACTTCATTAAGTTCGTCAAGAAAACATCTGATGAGTACCATCTCCTTGTGCTCGATGGTCACAAAAGCCACGTTTCACTAGAAGTCATTAATCTGGCAAAGGAGAATCATGTTGACATCATATGCATTCCGCCACATTGCACCCACAAACTGCAGCCTCTCGATCTGACTTTCTACTCTTCATTGAAAGCAAATTATAACAGAGAGTGTGATAGTTGGATGCTTGCCAATCCAGGGCGAAGGGTGACGATTTCTGAAATTGGACAATTATTCGGGAGGTCATATGTTGCGAGTGCAACAATGTCAAAGTGCGTGGAGGGCTTTCGAAAAGGTATGTAATTCGAATGATGCATGCAATATATTCAGTGTATTAATCATTTTTATCTTTTATAGCTTTGTCACCCTACAATCCAAACGTGTTTCACGAGGAAGAATTTGCGCCCGCATTGGTGGTTGGAGAAAGATATGCTGCCCCGGCACAGCCTGCTGATGGAGCCGTGCCCAGCGGCGGAAATTAAGGGGGTGTGGGGGGGGGTGGAACACCCCCCACGGTTCGGTCGTTAAATTAAAAAGTCGGTCTCTAAATCAGCCGATTGTAAACACAATCATGGTGAATGTACGTGTACATAATGTACGTGGTGTGATCCAAAATGTCCCGGACTAACCTACTTGCAGATAACCTGTGATAACGAATACTACTTCAGATGTAAATTTAGGTCTTTAAGGCATGAGAAATATGGTCGCCGAAATTTTTCCGGTCAGTTTTCTATTTTTAAAAAATATTTTTACATTTTAACATGAATTTCTGTATTTTCTGAATTGATCGAGATCCGATTTGTCTTATTGTTATAGTTAGATTGATTTTGATTTGTACCTTATTTGACGGATATCTTTGCCATGAATATTGCACGTCTTTTGTTAATTGCTTCATGTGTTACGATATCAATCAGTGAAGTTCATTCAGCACGCATTCATTAAGAAATCCGTGTCAACGATGGTTCTTTGTTCTATCAGTTTTCATGATGGATGTGACAAGCGTGTCTTCAGTCGAATATCGCAGTGTGATACGATACCTCCTGATCCGCGGCTTCGCTAATGGTGACATTCTAAAGGAATTAAGCCTGGCATATGGAAGCAAAGCTCCATCGAGAACTACTGCTTATTTCTGGATAAGCGAATTTAAACGCGGAAGACAATCTGTGGAGCAAGATTTTTCAACTGTTGGTCGGCCGCAGGAGATTCCGGAAGAGAAATCGAGTCAGTGCGATGAAGTGATTACAGCACACAGAAGGATAACCATCCGTGAGTTGTCAAGAGAGTTGCGAATCAGTTATCACTCCTGTCATGACATCATCGAAGGACTTGGATATCGCAAACTGGCATCACGTTTCGTACCGAAGTTTCTGTCACCTGAAATGAAGGAGAACAGACTTCTGGCGGCACAGTCAAATTTGGATCTCCTCGAAATGCACGGAGATCAGTTTCTGAACTGCATCCTTACAGAGGATGAAACACCTTTAAGTTTGTATCTGCCTCAAAGTAAGCGAGAATCTGCAGAGTGGCGAAAATCAGGCGAGTCTGCCCCTTTGAAAATGCGATCCGGAACATCACATCGCCGGTCGTTGATGCTGACGGTCTTTTGGAACGCTTCGGGAATCCAACTGGTTGACTTTGCGGATAAAGGAGTAAGAATCAATAGCGAATATTATTCCGATCTGTTATCTGAAGCGAGGAAGAAAATAAGAAAGCCACGAAACATTCCCCTCTACTTGCTTCATGACAATGCTCCGATTCACACCTCGCAGGAGACAACCAATGCCTTAACGAGAAACGGATTTCAACTATTGAGCCATCCTCCTTATTCACCTGACTTGGCCCAAAGTGACTTCTATCTGTTTAGATTCCTCAAAAAGCATCTTCGTGGACACCATTTTGAATCGCCAGTTGAACTGCGGGATGCAGTTACTGAGTTTTTTGATTCTTTGACACCGGAATTTTTTCATAAAGCTTTTTGTGAATTGAGACTTCGTTGGCAAAAAGTGACGAATGCTAACGGCTCATACATTGAAAAGTAAACTTTTTTCTGGAACAAAACATTTGTTTTTCCGTTAATTATTAGTCAGGTTATTAGTGATAGCTTAACTGTCAAGTTAATCTAAATATATTAATTCTAAATCGCTAGAATTTATAGGAAAATCTTGAAATTCAGACAAAAATGTGTGACGAAAATGCAGACTTCTCTCTCTTTCCTCATCAAGACTACTCGGCAGAAGTGAGACTTAACGTACATTAACTTTCAAGGCAGCGACGACCAATGGAGTCGCTTGCATGAGCCATTGATCGGCGCAGACTCTTCTTCCCTTCTCTGACGGGAGGGCGAAGCGATGCCCGGTGACAGGGAGCCGGCGAGTGGCTGGGCGCCAATCATACGCTCCAGGTGGATGATCGATCCTACACATTTGGAGAGACATCAAAACTCCCTGCTGACGGACCAAACGCTCTCTCTCATCTCTCTCCCGCCTACAGTACGCATGATCTCTTGTTGGGAATCAACGACGCTGCTGCGACCCTTCGGCTCACGACCGCTGTCATTGCCAAGTTGACAACTGCACGTACACTCACATTCTCTGCGAACGCCAAATCGGCTCTCTTAAGGGCCACCACCTGCCTTGCACTTAATAAACACATTCACTCACAGGGATTTGGCCTTTTTTCTGTTCGTACCTTGGGGAGGTCGTAACAAATGTTTGAAAATTTTGAAAAAATAGAAAACTGACCGGAAAAATTTCGGCAACCATATTTCTCATGCCTTAAAGACCTAAATTTACATCTGAAGTAGTATTCGTTATCACAGGTTATCTGCAAGTAGGTTAGTCCGGGACATTTTGGATCACACCACGTAAGCTTTAATTGGAGCTATCTATATCAGAGCATCGCACGTGGCGCACTGCACTTTCATTAAAAATCCTTGGTCGGTAATTCGATATCCGTGTATATCTGCTGTCATGTCATCACCCATCTTATCTTACTGTGCCTAGATTGATGAAAGTCATTTCACATCGGTTTTCTCTGTTTCACACGATTCTGGACGATTGCAATAACGGCTTTTAGACAGCGAGCCAAAAGCACAGACGAGGCTGCACGTGATGCGAGAACGTCACTACATGAGGGATTAGTCTATGAGTCATTAGGATTGATAAAGATAGGGCGTTTAGTTAAATGTGATATCAAGTTCTTTTTTGGCGATATTGTTATCGAAGCAGTGACGCTGTCCATATACTGATCAGCAGGAGCCTAGCAGATTACAGCTATGCCAAATTTGTAATTCGAAATTCGACAATGACTATATTAGTGAACATTGCCGCAAGAAACACCCAAAATATAACAAGGACACATTACCCGTTCGCATACCAGGTCAATCGACTCTTTGTTTTTCTTCGTCGACGGCAACAAATGCGTCTGATGCGTTGCAGTCAATCGAGTTCCCTTCGAAACAGGATCCGACTACGGAGCAAGGTACAACGGCGATTTTATTGAATATTGATTCAACATCAACCTCATCAAATGTTAGTGCGATACATTCAAATGATCCGACTTTTCCACTACCATCAACTTCGACTTTGGATGAAAGTGCTCCGGCGACTGTGACGACAACAAGTGAAACTGCTAGTGAACATTTCAGCAATTCATGGATTTCGTGTTATGGTAAGCTTGGGTATATTCGATCTTTGTTGGTAGAATGTGAGTCATTAATAGCGACTGGAGAGATTATCGAGTCTCCGAACCCTAAGCCGATGTTAGCTAATGTTTTAGACATTGCTCAGAGAATTCAGGAATTGACCAACTCATTGCTTGACGATGCCAAAATCGCAATTGATTCTATTGATAGGTCGCAATTTGAACGTGACGATGCAATAGCTGTCGAGACCATAGAAATTGACAACAATAAACTTCAGATAAACAGTTTATTTCTGTGGTCGAGACATTTTCGCCTGTTGCACGTGATCCGGCCGATAGATTGATAAAGACTGACCAAGACAGATACAATTTGATCAATCAAGGTCCATTTCAGCCAAAATTGTTGCATTACCCGAAGAACTTATCCATTAGTGATCAAACTAAACAAATTACTTTCTCATCTGAGTGGTATAAGCAATTTCCTCATCTTGAGTACTCCATTAAAAACGATGCAGCATTTTGCTTTGTATGCCAATTATTTCCACAAACAGATTCCAAACCATCGTGGATAACCAGTGGAATCAAAACTTGGGATAAGATGAAAAGCCGTGGAACTGATAAGAAAGGAAAATTAGCCAGCCATTTTTCTAGTAAATCTCACAAAGTTGCCCTAGAAAACATGGCACTATTTTCAAATCCAAAGTCACACGTTGATGTCATGATCGATAAAAAATGCAGAAAGCAGCTGATCGCAGCCGCTACTGAAAATGAGGGAAACAAAGAAGCAATAAGGATATTGTTAGATGTTTCTCGAACAATGGCCCGCCAAGGCTTAGCTTTCCGGGGATCTAGCGATGAATCTGATGATGAGAATAGTAACTTTCGTCAGATTGTGTATCTGATTTCTAGACATTGTCCTTCATTGGAAAAGTGGCTTCATGATGCAAAGAAAAGACCTCATGGCGCAAGCTATCTTAGTCCACGGTCCCAAAATTAATTCATTCAACTCCTTGGCGATGACGTTTCTCTTCGTATTTCTGAAGAGTTGAAGGACAAAGTATTTTCCATTATTGCAGATACCACTCCAGATATTTCTCACGTTGATCAACTTGCGGTAGTAGCCCGCTTCTCTGATTCGGAATAATTGGAAGTGAGGGAGCGATTAGTTGACATTACTGCTATCGACGATAAGACCGGTGAAGGACACACAAAAGCCATTATTGAATCAATTTATAGATGTAACCTGGACCCTGATTCACTTTGCTTTCAAACGTATGATTATGCATCATCAATGTCTGGTGCTGTTCGAGGATGCAGAGCGATGATGGAACATTATCTACAGCGTCCTATTCCATATATTCCATGTCTAGCGCATAGAATTAACACAACTGTTGAGCATAGCTGTGAAGCAAGCTCGCTTATAAGTGCAATGTTCGATGTTCTTCAGGAGTTGTATAATTTCCTAACATCTAGTACAAAGCGCTACGCCATCTACAAAGAAGAGATGAGACAATGTGATGAAGCAGTTATTTCGTTGAAAAGTTTGTCTGGGACTCGATGGGCTGCAAGGTTAGAATCAATTCGTGCAGTCTGGTCGTCGTATTCAATCATTCTTCACACATTAGAGAAATTGATCGATCAAGATGATGCAAATACCCGTTCAAAGGCAAAATCTCTCTATGGCAAAATGAAAACATTTGACTTCATAGCAGTGCTGATGCTCATGAAGAATGTTATGGTAAAAACGAAAATCATCACAGAGGAAGTTCAAGCAGTAGAAATAAATATATTTGATACTTTGGAAAAGTTTAATGTCACTATAGCTGCACTTGAAAACATGAGAAGGGATGATGACAACATGAGGAATCAGATAGCAGCAGCTGAAATTGTCGCTCAGAGAAATGGTGTCGACGATGAGTCTGAATTTCAACGCCATCATCGCCTCCGAAAGAAACCGAGACGTATTGATGATCATGCAGAAAACTCAGCGAAGTTAACCGCGGCAGAGTTTTATCGAAAAGAATTGTATTCAGTTCTTGATCATTTGATAACTTCAACGCAATCGAATTTTGACGCTTTGAAACCCATACTGCAGCCGATGATAAATCTAATATATCCTCCTTACAAAGGCTGTATATCCGAACAAGATATTAAAATCTTTTTGCTATATTTTCCTCTGAAATTCAGACCTAATTCAGATTCTCTCCAGGCTGAACTCAGTATCTTCCGCTCATTCATGCAGAGAAATCATTCTGATATTGCCACTCTGAAGGAGGTGATAGAAGTTTTGGCTGCGGAGAATAAGAATATTTTTCCAATTACCAAATTATGTCTTCAGTTGTTACTCACTGTCCCGCTAACATCAGCTTCGAGTGAACGTACATTTTCTAAGCTAAAACTGACAAAATCTTACCTTCGTTCAGTTATGACTGAAAAAAGATTGAAAAACCTCTTGCTTCTTTCGATCGAAAAGGATCTTACAGATTCTATTGATATCAATAGAATTGTGAAGAAATGGTCGTGCTTCCCCTGAGTCTGGACGATTATTACATGTGTAATGTAGCCTAGATGAGATGCCTGAATACAATGATATCATGTTAACTATTCGTTTTCTTTTCTTCATGTACTTTTTCTGAATGAATTTGTGCATATTCTGATAAATCAATCTGTAAATATTAAGATAGATGTACATGAACATGTGAATGAATATGTAATGTGCATTTTGTGGTTTATGATTACGCGATGGAATAAATTTTCAATATACATATACCATAGGAACTTATAACTCTTGAATAATAATTTCAACATGTTGCCTAAATAGAATTAATTGTTGCTTGCGGATGAGGTTAATGCACATTCAGAAGAAGCTTAGGAGATTTATATATAGAGCACCGCTTAATTTCAGAATGCAAACGTCAGATTGTTATCAAATGTTAACCATATTTTTTCAGTTATGGTGCCAGTACTAATTATTTCGAGTCGGTCTATTTTATAGATCACACCCCCCCCTGAATGATAGAGTATGTACGCCCCTGGCCGTGCCCTGCGGTGCCCCGGCACAGCCTGATGATGGAGCCGTGCCCCCGCACAGCCTGCTGATGGAGCCGTGCCCTGCGGTGCCCCGGCACAGCCTGCTGATGGAGCCGTGCCCTGCGGTGCCCCGGCACAGCCTGATGATGGAGCCATGCCGCAGTGAAGGGGCTAAGGAATCCATGGTTGGTAGACAGAGTTCACACACGGAACAGAGGTCACGGCTATTTCACGTGTGATACACTATATACATATTTATATATATATTATATATATTATATTTTATATATACATATACATATTTATACATACATATGATACATATTTTTGTACCATTTATATTACACTTCATAGTTATACGTATGTGCTTTTCAATAGAGTTACAAGTGGTCCCTCGTAATTGATGAGTATTACATGTAGATGTCTAGTTGATGAAATAGTTGACTAAGTATGATAACTCACTTACGTAATTAAAGAATACCGTTTAGGTTTATCTCTAAGAAGAGGTTTTCCTTTTCAGAATCAATGTCCTACAGTATGGTCTGAAAAGGTGTGGAAGGAGAAGATGGAACTGTACCCTTGGTTGACATGCTCTGGTGGGAAATTAGGCTGCGCTGCATGTAGTGATGTTGGTAATACACACGGAAGAACAGTATCAGGATCGTCAGTATCTATGCCTGTGGCGCACCGAAGGGGGGGGGTGCAGGGGATGCATGCCCCACCGAAATTCGAAACTCTAAGTGGTATGAAAAAGGGAGAAACTTTGGCATACTGAGCATGCAAAAATATCGAGTGTCGGCTTTCGTAAAAATTAATAAATCATCCTTTATTTTGAAATAAAAATACTCAATTTCAGACCAATAATATTTGATTTAACACTTGAATATACACCTTATAAATTTCTATAAGTTTCTATCAATTTTGACTGTTGATCAAATTTCCTCTTTCATCCTTCACGATACACGGGTATGGGTATGAGGCAGGTGATTATGTCATCGACAAATATGTGAAAGTCGTTAATCCTATTCCCCTCCAAGTTCCTAGGTCGGAATTTAATGTATCTTTGTTGATATTTCTTGAAAGTGGGCGAAGAGTTGAGTATGCAGATGTAGTTTTGTTTTTATTGTCGGTAAATGAAATATTCAACACCTTTGTTTATCATGATAAAGAGGCGATTCAGCGAGAATCGTTGCGACTTCCTGTTGTGATAACACATTTGAAGATATTGGGATGCAATTTCCAGCGGCTGTTTAATCCATTGACTGAAGAAATGAGGTGAGTTTGATTCGTGCGTGTTTTTTTTTTATCACCACATTTCCAATCAACATGCCTAGGCCAAGTTTCTCGCGTTTCATTTGTTCATAGAAGCATGGCTTGACTTATAAGTAATTTAGTCGTAACTACAGACAGATTCAGTTTATCACATTGACTTGCTGCAGTCTATATAGTGAACATTTCTATTTGTCAAATTATATTCTAACTGAAGAGTAAGTACATGTATGCTTATGAGTGATTTGCATTTTCAATGCAATAAAATGATGAAATCTCAATCAAGGTCGGTGCTGCAATATACGGTACGGAGTAACCTCCACAGCGGCAACAGAGCCCTGCCGCTGCGTCGCTTCTGGTAGCAGATTCGACTTACTTCGACGTGACAACCCTCGGCCCCGGGAATCATTCCTGAGTGGTTGTCTTTGGCGGGAATGCGTTAGAGCAGGCCTTCTCAACTGGCGGCCCGCGGGCCAGGTGCGGTCCGCGGTCTAATGTAGTGTGGCCCGCTTGCTTTATGTATGAGGAAAAAAAATTATGTTCATGTTAGTAGACTGATCTCCTATCAAAATTATGCTGTTATCGTTGTATTGAATATTTTACTCGCTAACCAATGCAGTCTACTGAGTAAATCGACTTGGCACAGTTCGCTGGCGGTCTGTCTATGCACTGCAGTGAAATGCGTTGTTTTATCGCTACAGGCATTGGATGTGTGTCTGAGTCATCCCACGCTCCCGCTGCACACCTAGTTATCGACTCTAAACATGGCATAATGGGAAAGAGTCAATAACTAAGCATGACTGGGTGATTGCTGCATTAGTAGTCTTCGGTGTTCAGTGTACTGTGCCTGCGAGAGTTTACAGTGAAAGCGTTGAAATGAAAAGGAAAATTGACAACGAAAATAGACAATTTAATTCTAAATGGACTGATGAGTATTTATTTGTTGAATGCCAAGAACGTCTAATATGCCTCATTTGCAAAGAAGCAGTATCCGTCAAAAAGGAGTATAACGTGAAAAGACATCATGAAACTAAACATGCCTCTTTCGTCAAGGAATTCCCACTTAAATCAGCCAGAAGAGCCGAAAAAATTCAGAAACTAATCGCCGGTTATGATGGAAGTCGTCTAATGATGACTAATACTTTCTCTCATCAGGAGAGAGCTACCGAAGCTTCTTTACGTGTGAGTTACATCTTGGCGAAGAAAAAGAGACCATTTACTGATTCTGATACAATGAAGGAGTGCATGATTGAAGTTTTGAAAGCCGTGTTACCGGACGAAAAAGTAAAATCAACTGTAGTAAGTGCAGTTCAGAAAGTTCCGCTATCTAATGACACAAATGCGCGTAGAGTTGACCTTAGCGAGGATGTGTTCAATACTTTGCTAGTCCGCGTCAAACAAGCTGATTTTATTTCTATTGCTGTGGATGAATCAACTGACAGAAAGGACCGTGCGCAGATGAGCGTCTATGTGAGATACTTCGATATTGTTATTCAACAATTTTGTGAAGAATTGCTCGCTCTTTTGGAACTTCGTGACTACATCACTGGTGAGAAAATTTTTGAATGTTTAACTAATTTTTTCGAAGAGAACGGAATTGACACAAGAAAAATTTGCATGCTAGTTACAGACGGAGCACCTGCAATGGTTTCCGAGAAGAAAGGTCTCGTTGGCAGAATGAAAACCATTTTGCCACATCTTCAAAGTCTGCACTGTATCATACACCAGTCTGTTCTCTGCAGCAAATTAAATGGTGAACTAGAGACTACAATGGATGTCATCATAAAGATAGTAAACATGATCCGTTCAACATCCAGTCTACAACATCGACTTTTCAAACAACTCCTCGAGGATAATGCTGAGTTTGACGATTTATTGATTCATAACAATATACGCTGGTTAAGTAAAGGAAAGTCTCTTGAAAGATTCTGCAAACTTCTCGACGAAGTCATAACTTTCTTGGAAAACTCTCAGTCCAAAAATGGCGAGAAGTATTTGAAAAAGTTGAAAGACTTAGAATTTATGAGTAATGTGTATTTTCTGAATGACATTTTCATGCATCTGAACAAGCTTAATTTGGAACTTCAAGGCCGCAATCATTCTGTAGTTTCCATAGCTGACAAGTTGCAAAAAAAGTTGCTATCAAAAGTTGCTATCAAAAGTGATCAATTAGAAATGGAGTTGATCGACTTGCGAAGTTCGTCAGTTGAAAAGAACAACTACCAACAAAATACTGTTGAAGATTTCTGGATAGGAATCAACGAAAGCCAGTTCCCCAATCTTAAAAAAGTGGCTATGTATTTACATACATACTTTTCATCAACTTATGTTTGTGAATCTGCATTTTCCCACATGAATGCGATAATGACCAGGAGCAGGGCTTGTATGAAGAGTGCTACTCTAAAAAACTGCCTACGTCTATCCTTGTCAAAATATCAACCGAATATACGAAAAATTGCTCAAAGCAAAAAGTGCAATTTCTCGCACTGATTTTGTATGAGCAGCACCTGAATATTGTGATCTTCTTACAGCAAATATTATCTGTCAAAATGTAATTGCGTGCACTTTCTGTGGCTTTGAATATATATTTTCTGTGACAATATGCAGCCAGCCGCTATTTCTTTAAATATTTTTTTCATTTTTAACTTCAAATTCAAACTAATGAATTAACTTAAAATTTGGTTTATAGAGAATCTCTAGATAAATTCGATGCGAAAAGGATTTGACCAAATATTGGTAGAATACCAATATAACTTCATTTTGACTGGCCCTTCGCATCATGTGATTAAGTTGTGGCCCTTGATGAAAACTAGTTGAGAAGGCCTGCGTTAGAGTAACGCCAACGAAGTAGTCGGAGGAAGAAAAACTCATTGGCTTAGATGCATCACCGACTAGGCCAATAGCAGTAGGATGTCACCTAGTTAAGGTGGCCACCTTAATAAATTAGTCTGACTTTTCCGCCCCTACTTTGCATACGGTATTTTTATTTCTACCTGAGCCATTGTAATTTTGTCGATTACCAATGACTACGAACCTTTATTGAAATACAGCTCTATGATAGATTTTTACGATAGGATAGCCTAAAGCCCGTTTTTTCCAATAAGTTAGAGTAGCTGAGTAATATAATACACATAAGCCTATTAGAGGTACATTGGAGAGTCAGACGCCTCACAACTATTCCTGAGGGTTCACCCAGATTTTCCCTTTCAGGCGGAAACGGCTTTCGACTACTATAGACGGAACGTCTGGTACAAGCTCTTAGACCTACCTGATGGTCAGTGAATTCAAAGAGCGCTTCTCGGTATCGGCGAAGACAGCAATGCGAATGGCGAAATTGCTGCCTGCCCACTGTAATGATGCCGACAGTTCCTCGATAGCCCGGGATGCATTTACTGAATACCGGTACTTTCTAGAGAGCCCTACAATTTGCTCGGCAGAGTTTGAACGCTGGCAAGACTTTTGGCGACAACAGCCATCGTCCAAACGATTGGAGCTCAGCTTGACGGAGGCGCTGAGAGAATGTGATAAGGATCTCTATCCAAATGTACATAAACTCCTAACCATTTTTTGGTCACCCCAGTGACAACATGTACAGCTGAGAGATCTTTCAGCCTGCTTCGCTTACTTAAAACCCATCATAGGGCAATGATGGGCCAAAGGCGTCTAGACGGACTCGCACTTCTGGCCGTTCACAAGGACATTAAGTTGTGTTACGATTCCGTTGTACAGGAATATGCGAGAATATTTGATTCTCGATTGCGATTGATAGAATAAATTTGCATCATATTATTATCCGTTTTATTCATCCATTTTTATAATATCTATTGAATACATATAGGCTAATGAATGCATGAGAGTTATGCATGCACCGGTACTATTATATGTATTTACATTCTTTTAATATATTTTGAACGCAGTTTTACAGATTTTGTATTGTTTGAGCGCAAGTGTATATGATGTTTGATTTGGCTTGATTCAACAGGTAAATCACATGCAGCTAAATCGACTAGGTCTATTCATACAAGTTCTAAAATTTTCGAGGTCAGTATATAAATATCATCCCCCCCCGAACGAAAATCCTGGGTACGCGCCTGATCTATGCCATGGATGCGATCAGAAATAGGTGCAACGGGTGACTCTCGAAAAAAACAGTTGAAATCCCTTAGAAAAAAGATGAGCAGCCATGCATTGTCCCATGCACACGAAGCGTGTTTAAGAGTTTTTAATGACGCTAAGAAGCAAATTATGGAAAATGTTATACACCGAATGAATTTATCAGATATTGAGACTACAACAAGGGTTTTTAGGACCGCTTATTATATATCAAAGCAAGACCGCCCTTACAGTGACCATACAGATCTTTTAGAGCTCCAGGTTCTGAATGGGATCGACATAGGATCAGGCCTAAGGTCTCGTTTCAGCGCGACACCCATAATTGATCACATAGCAAGTGTGATGAAAAGTACAATTTGTAAGAAATTGTGAGATTAGGACGGAAAATATCTGTTCTTGTAGATGAAAGCACTGCTTTTGGGAAGTCTGTTCTCATCGTTTACCTTAACCCTTTCATTCATATCGTTGCCGAACGGCACAGCAACTTATTCTCTCTGTAAGTGGCAAAAGCAACGTCAAACTAGCACTGGAAATGAAAATTTAGCAAGTTCTAGTAATAATCTAACGATGGATTTTGTTTAAGTTTTTCTTACAGACCGTTTTCTTCAAATATATCAGCTGTTTTCAAGCACGATTCTACACAAAAATTGGAGGTAAGTAAATCGAGCAATTTACAACCAAATAACGCCACTGAAGTGGGAAAAGCTCGTAAAAACTGAGCAGAATACGTTGCAGTTGCACGATACAACCATGGGCGTCAATCCCGGGGGGGATACGGGGGATATATCCCCCCAATAATGACAGCTTGGGGATGAGTAATGCATTTATTCCCACCCCCCCCCCCAAAAAAAATCTCTGACATTCACAAAATGAATATTGTAAAAAGTTGCATTTGTTCCTTGGCCACATATTAAAATTTTTCATAATTTACGTCAATCTCTGAAAAGTTTCTGCTAATGTTGACTGTTGAATAAATTTCCTCTTTCATTCATCCTTCATGTGCAGACGTTGCGACAGGGGGTATATGATGCGGATGATTATGTCACTGACAGGCAAGTGAAATTAGTTAATCATCGCCAATTTCCTGCGTCGGAATTTAGTGTATCTTTGTTAATATTTCATGAAAATGAGCGATGGGTTTCGTATGCACATGTGGTTTTGCTTTTATCGTCGATGAGGAAATGTTCAGCATCTTTGTTTATGACGATAAGGAAGCGACTCAGCGAGAAATGTTGCGGACTTCATGCTGAGATAATGCATTTGGAAATTTTCGAATACAATATCCAGCGGCTGTTTAATCCACTAGCTGAAAAATGAGGTGAGTCTGATCCGTGCGTACATGTTTATAATTACATTTCCCAATCAACATGCCCAAAATCAGTTTCTTACATTTCATTTGTTCGTCGATGTATAGCCTGACTTATAAGCCATCTGCATGTAGCTAACGATTCAATTTATCACATTGACTTGTCACAGTTTGAACGACCATAGCTGTTATCAGTTATCTCTTAATTGAAGAGTAAGTATACGTATATGTATGACTTCTCAATGAAATGAAATGATGAAATCTCAATCAAGGTCGGTGATGCATGTACGGTATGGAGTAACCTCCACAGCGGCAAATTTACATGAAAGTTGGTTCTAGCGAACCGCTTGATATCAGAAGCAATCGACATCTTAAACAGATTTAACACGAAAGTTACATTTTTGTATATAAGGTTATTGCTTACATGTAAAGTATCCTCCTTAATGTGCATGCAGTTACAGTGAATTAAGTAATCACATTTTCGTTTTAGAAACATGTCGCAATCGAAACGGAAATCCATAACGAAGATCACGAACTTCTTTTCAAGAGTTATGCCCCAGAAAGATACCCCACTTTTATCTGCAACTGTATCAGATGGTCCCGATTCTGTTGCTTGTCCAACCGAATTAGTTAGTCACGAGACTAAAGACAGCCAAATTATCTCCATACAGGAATCTACGAGCGATGAGAAATCAGATAATGCCATGGAATTTAGTCCTTCAACAAACGAAATATGTGAATTGGAAAAACCCTACCATCCCGTAGCTTCTGATATTCCCCCAATGATAACGAAGCGTCAAAGAATAAACTTTCAGGCCAAGTGGTTTGCGGAATTTCCTTGGCTACATTACAGACCTGACTTGGAAAAGGTCACATGCTTCACATGCGCGAAAGCCGAGTCCATGACATTGCTACATTTATCGAAGAAAAAAGAAGACGCTTTCATTCAGACCGGATTCTCCAACTGGAAGAAAGCAAGAGACCGCTTCACTTCCCATCAGCTGTCTGATACTCACAGCTTAGCCATGTCACAGCTCAGTCAAGTTCAAAGGGCAACACCGATACAAGCACAATTGCATGATAAACTGGCAAATGATCAATTAAGAAACAGGAGATGTCTTCAAACCCTGTTTAGAAGTACTCGGTTTTTGCTTCGACAAGGGTTACCATTTCGGGGACATGAGACTAATTCGGGAAACTATTTTCAACTCTTGGCTTTTCAAGCTGAAGATGACGATGAACTTTCCTCATATCTGAAGCTAGCGACTAACTTCACCGGTCCTGTTGCACAAGAAGAAATGATTCAGTCATTTAGCCATAAAATACTCAGAGATCTGATTGCCGAGATTCAAAACAACGGTTACTTTGGAGTTATAGTTGATGGCACTCAGGATATAGCAGGACAGGAACAGGAGTCAGTATGCATACGCCATGTGGATTCTGAGTTACAAGTTCACGAGGATTTCGTTGGCCTGTATCAACTTGATGAGACTACAGGAAAGTCAATCGCTAATATGGTTCTGGATGTCTTACTAAGACTTCAACTTCCACTTGAGAATCTGAGAGCTCAAACGTATGATGGTGCATCAAACATGAGTGGTCTGCATAGAGGTTGCCAGGCACTAATTAAGGAGAAGCAACCTCTCGCTATGTATGTACATTGTGGTGCTCATGTTACAAATCTGGTGATCCAGCATGCTGTACAAGATTCCACGTTAGTAAGAAATTCCATTCAGTGGGTCAACGAACTTGGAGTCCTCTTCAATCGTTCTGGAAAATGCAAGGTTAGTACCTTTGTTAAAAATTAACCGTAGATGTAGCGATAGAAGTTGTCAATTAAGTACGTAAATAGCTGAACTAAACTGTCATGTAAACAACTAGATACTTGCTTAATTTCACATGTGAAATTGTGATGGAATAGAATATCTGCTAAATCAAAACGGAATAGCTCAATAAGTGAAAATAAGCTTGAGTACTGTTGTGATGGACATTCGTATAAAAATACAGATAAATAGGGATTTTATTTATTGACCAACAGCAACAACTCTAATAATAACTCTACTAATTTATCAATAGTATTCTAAGAACATACTTATCATGAGTCCTAAAGTTTATTTCATGTGCAATATAATCATTCATATGTTTCGCACTTCTACTTTCACGAATTGTGATACTGACATGAATTAAAAATTACCGCTTCAGGCCTTATTCAAGGAAATATCTGCTGATGCCTCCCTCAGTCCAAATGTTGCAAATATCAGACCATTGTGCCCTACTCGCTGGACTTGCCGCTTTCCTGCCATTCAATCTACAATTGACTCGTACCAAGCAGTTCTTTCGTGTCTGGCTGAAATTGCGGAGTCAAGGCAGGTGGATATGTCATCGAAAGCTGATGGACTCTTGGAAAGATTTAAAAAGTCGGAAACACTGATGGGTTTGATGATTTCTGCAAGACCATTGGCTGCCATCGAACAACTGAACAAAAGCTTGCAAGCAAAATCAGCAAATATATCAGGTGAGATTGAAGCTGTAACACATGCTTCTTCATGGGGCTGGATGGTGCTGACATGGTCAGACTATTGCTACTCCCAGTAAGGAAAGGATATTATTTTTACTAACCTTCAGGATTTGTTAAGCTTTCTAGGCATCAAGAAGCCGACTAAGGAATATTTTTCACAAACACATTAAATACTATATTACTATGCTTATGCTACATAAATAAATGAATAAGTGAATGAATAACAAACCATGACCACATAAACTCGCATATGCGAGTAATTTGTGCAATCGCGCTAAATTAATATCAAGAAAAATCTTGCCTTTTATTTCAGGGATGCTTACCGCAGTAAACGTTGTCTCGGAGCAACTGCAACGATGGCGTACAGATGAAGAGTTCTCAAAAATGTACAATGAGGTATCCACAATGGCTGACGACCTTGATATCGACCCACTCTCCTTACCCCGAAATCGAAAGATGCCGAAGAAATTTTTATGTAGCGGCAGTTCAGTGATTGGTGGTTCCTCGACCGAAGAACATTTTCGTAGAATGTATTACGAATTTATTGATCGTGTTCTACATGGACTATCGTGGCGCTTTGACATAAATAATCCTTCGACAGAATTGAAAGACTATAAAGACCTCGAGGATGTTATTGTTAATGGCAATCCGACAAATGCAATCATAGAAAAGTATAAGTTAAATAAAAGAGCAATTGAAGTACAGGTACCTATGTTTCGAATGCACACTGGTGCAGCATCCATTCATGATGCAAAGTTGGCGTACCGAAAAATGTCTATCGAAGTACGCAACCTTTTCCCGGAAGTTTTAAAACTTTTGAAAATTCTGCTTGTGTGCCCGGTAACCTCTTGTGAGTGTGAAAGGTCTTTTTCAACATTACGACGTCTCAAAACTTGGCTAAGGTCAACCATGTCGCAACACAGATTAAATCACATTGCTGTTTGCCACACTCATAAGGAACGATTGGACCAAGTTGACGTCAGAGAACTGGCAAAATGTTTTACTGAAAGAAGTGAAACAAGGCGAAATGTATTTGGTTCTTATAACTCTTAAGTTCGCTTGAATCGATTTTTCTTATGATTTTGATATTTTAGCAATGCATGAAAATGATGTGAATAAGTTGAACACTTTTTGAAAAGATTTTAGCATTCTGTTTTTCTGCATGTATTCTCATTTGCAGCTTGCTTGTAAGTGAATCATTTTTACAATTCTTTATATTAAAAATCTATACCATTTTACACGATTGCTACAAAGTATACATCCAAAATAACAATGCATTACTTGTCAAACAGGCGCATGATGATTTTCGAAATTTAACACGAGAAGCAATTTGTGAAGAGGCTACATTTGTTGTTAGCTTAATCATTTTCTAATGTTAGATATGATTGAGAACTAAGTCAGGAAATACCAGAATTCGGATAAATTATGTATTTCTTTTATCAGACATGATCTCGAGACGACCTTGATGAAGTTTATCTTCAATCCCGCAATTTTCGTTATGCGCCGGTTTAACATGCTTCATTGTTACAATATGATAATATAAAATGATGTGTCAATTCTTTCTAACTAATGCAATTTTTGACGTTTTTTGATTGTCATTGATGTTAAGCATGATAATTTGAAAAATAAGCTCAAAAGATAAATGAATTTTTGCCTTTACAAGATTTGGATTTTTCTTTTGTTAAGAGTGTACATGGAAATATAGTGCGTATATTCTATGTATATCCTATATATATATATATATATATATATATATATATGTTCTACGTATATCGTATATATCCTTGATGAAGGCACAGTCAGTTACAAGGAATGTGTCTAGATATTTGTCAGTTTACGAGTTTATTCTAAACTGATAAAGTTAATCAACTGATAATGAATGTCATGATGATATAACCAACCGAATGTGAAATTCATGACAATAGTCAATTAGTGTATATATATATATATATATATATAGATAGATAGATAGATATAAATAAAGATTGATGAAAACCAGAAAAAAGCTGGTTTTATATATATATAAATATAATAGCTTATATATATATTATAATTATATAAGCTTATTACTTGTATAAAATATATATATATATTATTATATATATATTTATATAATTTTAGATAATAATAAATATTAATATAATAATAATAATAGTAATAAAAATACAGATATTTTTTGTATATATATATATATATCTTCTGACCGTTGCGCCTCACTCGCTCAAATCATTGTCAAAGATGTAAAATTGCTACTCTTCTATAGAATATATCCAGGGGACATGAGTTATTTCCTGTTCTGTGTACTTGTGCTTATATTTCTGTTTCATTATATCAGTAAAACCCCGCTCTGTATGTCTTGAAATTAGCAAAAATACTTCTGGACTTGAAGTGCTCTATAGGCAATAGGTCGATTCCAATCAGAATTTCCATACACATGTGACATCAGGCAATCGGGGACAGCAAAAACATAGAATAGCGCTCCCTGTGGAAGCGTATAAAAAGATATTTATAATAAAAATATATAAATATTGTGAAAATTCTGATCAGAAAATGGGGTAAGGGTATACAACAAAATTCCCAGTTTTTTAGCCGTGTGGTGTCACTTATCACACAAAACGGTGTCGTAGCCATATTATTTTCTGAAAATGCACAGTTATGGGTTGTTTTTGGCGTAGAATTCAATGACGCTATGCAATTTGACCGAAATTTTTAATAAGTGGCCTAATTAGGATACATATTTCTTAGATATCTTATAATTACATGACCGTTGCGACTCATCTATCTGATATTGCTTGTTCTACCTTCAACAACTTTCAATTGCTGATTTTCTAATTATATCGAGGCATCTATAACTACAGAGGAAGAGTCGGTGAACAGTTTACCTGATAACAACATTGTTATTGAGGGACAAATAAAACTAAAACTAGAAATTGTAGATTCTTCATTCATCTCTCATATATTGAGATCTACATTGAAAACTACAGTAGATTCCATATAATCCGGCTTCATCCAAATCGACGTTTCGCTTAATTTGGTAGTTACATCGGAGACGTACACTAGAATGTAGCGAAAGAATTTTGGCCAGCTCAGAAGTTTGCATAATTCGGCATATTGATGACACTCTGTTGATGTGCAGAATTACGAGAATTCTGCCATATCAAACATTGGTTGTTGGTCAATGTTGTTAATTTTCGTCTAGTATGATAACACTTTATTCAAAAAGACTTCATTATTCAAAGCAGAGCGTTAATTGCTGAAATAAGAATAACGGATACAGTTCGAATGTTGTTGTTTGTCTTACTTAATTTTAATATGAAATGTTTATGATTTATCTTTAAATTTTCGATCTGTAATATAACGAGTGTTTATCTGGACAAAGGTGACTAATCTGGAGCCAATTTGAACAAAGAGTTCACTTTCGTTTAGGTCTGCGTGCGGGTTGCACGCAGAACTAGGTCTCAGATGGTTAATCTGAGTAAGCTCTGTTGAGAGCTTTCCCCTTTATTCTTCCCTTTGTACATAGACTCGAGTCATCTTCCCAACTTATATTAGTGGTTCTTCCCTTCTGGTGAATATTCCCAGAGTGAATTAGGGATGTCTTCCCTAATGTTGTACTGATGTCACGTTGTGGATAATGCCTTGTGGTGAGTTACCAGAGCTGCCGGGCTCAATCAATGTAAATAAGCTATTAACAGTTAGCCTATTACGTATTAATCCTTTGTTAGAATGCATGTATTAAGCCAATAGGGTCCTCACGCTACCTACCTCAGGATCCGTTCATTACAGATCATAAAATCATCTGTTATAGTAGAAGACGCTTACTGTTAAGAGAACATCTCATTGAATTAGTTTTCAACCTAGAGTTCACCGCAATTGATTTGGTTAGTATTAATAATTTATTCACAGTCCAATTTCAGGTTCCATAGCAGCATATTGGCCACCGATAGTAAAATCAAATGATTTTCCTGTTTCTTCCATCAATGTGAACATTACTTTCATAGATGAGCTTTCTAGAATTTTGTTCTGCATCTAATGAAACTAGAGACTTTGTTTACGAGACGATAGTACTACGTCACGTGATATAAGACATGGTAAGAGGGTTAGCAACTGAACGAGTGTTGCGCTGTGTGACAAGCGTCCAACCAACAGGGTCTTCCCTGGTAGTGTGTATTGGGAACTGGATAATAATACGTGCTAGCGAAGTGCGGCGAGGTTATCAATTATTAAAGTTGAACTGACTCAGTGATCACTGTCATCCATAGGTTATATTCATCTTCATGTAAGTATATTTGTTTATTGAAGGCATAGCATCTGATCATTTGTCAGATCTCTCAGGTGAGATCAATGACTTATATATCAAATTAACTACGATGAATTTTATTATCGTATTATTGATGGATGCAGTGTTGCCACAGCTGCGCGGATGAAAGTCTCAGAAAAATGTTTATTCATTTTTTGAAGTAAAACATTTGAAATTAAACATTTTTCATTGTGTCCTGGAGTGAAATATCTGTGCCATGATTAATGCCGGTTGGAAAAGTGAGATTTTTACTCCCGCCGGTCAGAAATGTAGACTTTTCCTCCCTCTTCCAAAATAATCCCATTATAGTAGCATAGTTGTCATATAGGCTAGTAGTACAAGTATGGTGGAATAGGCCTGCATGAGAATAAGCGTATGGAAACATAATCTATTATTGACACTCTTTATGATGCAGTATTTGCTTTTATAGTTTTCGACTTTCTAAAAATTAATAACGACGTATGGACAGTTCGCGACATACATGTCTTTTCGCTTTTCGTACATTTTTCTTTAGAGGCGGTGGAAGTGGTAGAAGAATTAGAAATTATGGTCGATATTTTCAGTTTTCGTCTGCCAGATTGATTTCCATCTTTGCAATTAATCTCTTGTAAAGCTAATTTTGAACTATGATAGTAATGATGTCATTTTGCATAGATTGTAATTTACATTTTTCGCATTGCTTATAGACATCGGGGATGTTTATGAATATATAGATATAATGCAGACATGTGCATAATGGTTGATTGGCTGCAATGGTTGATGTCCAGTTATAAGAATAAACGGAGTTCGTATCGAATTGAAGTTGGCATTTACTGATAAACATGAAACATTACAAAATGCAGAAACACCTTTCCAGAGGAAATCAATACATTGTGTCATAGTAAAACTGCAAGTCAAGTTAGTTGCAACAGCTGATTAAAGCAAATTGTACACATGACAAGAATTACTATCAATTAAATTCACTATTAATCAAAATCTACGTTTAATTATAAATCATGGTGTCTGGATTTACTAAAAAATCATACATTCTGAAAATATAGTTACTCTAGAATCTATGTCACGGCAATAGGGATTTTGGTCAGCGTGCATTTTGAAAAAAAGAAAATATTGAAGTATTTGATGTTATAACTTGACATCTATCGTTTCACTTTGCCATGACTTAGCAAATGACAAATGTAAATAATGACAATATCTCAATGTTTATGATATCTTGAAATCCCTTTGCTATTTCTTCAATGTATTTCCGCGTATCTAGGCGGCCTATCCAGGTGTCAATATATGTTGTGGTCTATGACAAAAATCAGCTGACATATCAATAAAATATATCAATTAACGAGTACAAAGTAGTTGCAGATCTCATTGGGCAATTTTGAATTAAGTCTGATAATGAGCTAGGTCACGTAAATTTACTAGAAATAGATCGAAGATTAGTGCATATATATTTTTTAAAAATTGTACTTTACTCAGATCAATATATAAAGAAAGAAGCTACCGAGAAATTTGGTTTTTCTCGACAATGTTATGTTGTTTATATCAGCCGATTTGAAATCACAAGCAGTTAATATTTTTCAGTAATAGATCGTTCCAGAGGTTTATATTGTTTTTTATTGACTGCCTAGGGTCATGATACAAACTGAGACGTTGGCGAAGCGATCTCTATGTGCCATAGCTAGTCAATGAAACCCAATATAAACCAAAGGAATAATCTATTACATCAACCGACATGTTAACAATATCGGAATAGAATCATAGAAATGAATATGTACAATACATTTCCATTTTTAACAAAGAAAGCCTGGACTAAATGGTCAAACAGATGTTATATTTTGATACCTGCTGGTTTGAAATCGAAAGCAGCTTATATTTTTTGTTATAAACTGGCTTACAAATGAGATTTACAGCGTATCTATGATTTTAACATTGAAACATAGTAAAGTTTCCGGTTCATTTCGATATTCATAGGATTTTAGATTTAACATAGACACTGTCACAGGAGGTTGATAATATTCTTGCATGGTTGGAAATTAATCATGTCAAATAGCCTACAACAGGTGCATGGGTTAACACAGGGCTGCCAACTCTCACGCATTCGACGTGAGACTAACGCATTAAACCCCGATTTCACGCTCTCACTCTGAATTCGAAAATCTCACGAATCCTGAGAATTTCTAGAATTTTAGAATTAACAGAATCAAGTAGAATCGACAAATCAAGAGATGTCGCCAGCAAGTATGATTGTGATCTAGGGCTATGTAGAATATTGAAAAGTCAATGTAGCCTTCTAGGTTTGCAGAGAAGGAAACTGTCATCTATGAGATGTTAATTTTTGCGCGCGCTGCGTAAGATTGGATTGCATTGTGAAAACAAGCTGGTCATTCCTTCGTGTTTCCCTAGAAATTTTTCGCATTTTTAGATGTCTCAAATTCCCGTCGTTGATATTAATCTTGGATCGCCTTCAAATGAAGAGCCATGTTCTTCTGCTCCTGACCCCAGTAAGAGTCGCGCTGTATATATTCGTTTTTGGTTTGATAATTTCGAAATTCATCTATTTCAGGTAATTTGATACTCCAGCGATTTAAGACTAGAGCCGATACTAGAGGCTTCAAAGCAGTGGTTCAAACCCAAACCGGTAAGACTCATTATGACCAATATTTTAATGGCCTAGACAAAAATTAAAATAATTTTATAGTAATAATAGAGCAACCTTAATCAATGACAGTATATGAATTGTATCACAAAAGTATTCAGGCGAGCGTATAAAAGTATATTACTGAGATAATAAATTAGAAAATCTAATTGAATCTTCATTTACGCAGAGGCTTGATTTCTTTACGTTTTAAGCGATGGCTTTCCTCTATGAACACGATCTATCTTTTCAGTGTTAATGAAGGAAGAGCAACGGTCAAGAGGAAAGACAAGTCGACATTTCGTAACATGCCCTTCATGTGGAAAGCTTGAAAGTTCGAGAAATCTATCGCGACATTTAAGGGCCCACAAATGGACTGATGTTCAAATTAAACAATTTTCTGCTGCGTCCTTCAAGAAATTGTCAGAAAGCAATGAGACAATAGCATTGGATGAATGTCCTGTGTGCGGTGTATTGGTAAACCGTTTAAAATACAAGTCGTTGATCTTGACAAAATATATAAGATGCTGATTAGAGGGAAATCGTGGTTTCAATCTATATGGAAAAGACTATAAAAAAATTAGAAAAATGATAAAAAAATAATTGATTCCTTCTGACAGAATGAATAAGATCATGGTCTATCTCAATAGCCAGCCATATACGTGCATTTAATGAAGATACTTTAAAAAAATTGTAAACTCGCCTTTCTAACATTGGCCTTCATCAAATCGCATATCTCATCAAATTCAAAAGTAAATCAGCGAACCAATAATCATGTCATTTTAGGAGTTGTTCGTTACATAGAGAGAGAGAGAGAGAGAAAATAGTTGATATTTCATGAAATTGAAAATCTGAATTACAGTCATTGAGAAGCTAATACCCTACTCCCCACTAATAGCCTTCCATTTAAAAAGTAGAGGTAGCACGTATTATGTGCTTGCTTCTGATTTCTATCGATAAATTTCAATCGGATGTTAACGTGCTCTTCAGGTGACTCGGTTGAGAAGACACATGACCACCATGCACAAAGAATCTGAGAATATGGACCCAGAAATGGTAAATGACGAACCGAGCGAGGTGAGCGAGATGGTACATTTAAAACACAATAGTTACATAGTACTTACTTACTCTCTTACTCCTCGTTTATTGTCCATTGGGCCCCAAGTTTGAGGGTTGCCAGTATTTCAATGGTTCAGACCTATACCAGTATTATAATTAATGACAAAGAGGAAGCTTAAAGGCCGAAAATCATCTAACATACCCTTTCTTTGTTGAAATGCTTCAGTAGCCCATCTTTTGTTGCAGAGCGATCCAGTATTGGACATAATAAATGAAACTCTACAGAGCCGCTACGGTACCCTACAGACCTACAAACGTGGCGATCGATATTTGTTTTCTCCTGCAGACATGAAGTATCAGGAACGTTTAATCCGCCAGATCCTGGATTACCATACCAGCCCGTTCAGTAAAGCCAAAGAACGGGACTCACCATCCGTGAAACTAGTTGAGTCATGCCTGAAGCTGCGATTTGCAAAGGTATTGATAGTCATGCATTTTATATTTGAATTTTCTCGACAAATAAGAAGCCTATATTTAACAAATAAACTGATACCAAGCTTCATTATATATGTTTATATTCTAACTGATATATTATGTATTATTCTAATCTGTCAGAATTATTTATATTTTGCTTACAGCTTGCAATAATTCTTGGTCGTTGCCCACGCATCGAGGATTTATTGGACCCGTTTTTGATGCTCTACCGGGAAATGGACCCAAAGCACAAGAACGCCTCGAAAGTGAAGTCGTGTTGCGACTTCATATCTTTAGGTAAGAGAAGCCTATACAACTTTCCCATCATGCTAATATTCCTTTTCAGCAATTATTTTTAAAATACATATTTTCATTTATATTGCAATAGCAGATACTTGTTACTTACAATTTGGTTTTATCAAATTAGGACAAAGAAGCGAATCACACAATTCATTCATTTGCGTGCGCTATTCTGAATCGAGATCATCTTAACATAAAAATCATAGAATAATATTTGAAAAAATATTTGCAGATATTCTCTCAAATCTCGTTGTTACAGGAGAAGCGGTTTTGTGGAACAAAACGATGTTCCCCGAAAGTGAGAGAGGGGCCAGCTTCGAAACCGTTGGGGCGTCGACAATTAAGACCGCACAGACGGAAATCAGAAAGGCCGTAGCCAGATTTCGCTCTGAGCATCAGGGAGAAAAGGTAATTACTAATGTAACATATCCATCACTTGTATTGTTAGTAAGTTATTTATTATCAGGTTTCTTCTGTATCTAAAAATAGTAAAGATAGAATCAAAACATTATCCTGTACAGATGAGACATGCGCATATACTACAATATGACATACATAACAAATAAAATAATTGATTAGTTATCTTACTTAAGTTTATAATCCATATTGTGATATCTGACACTGTAATGCCATAGTGGTTAAGTTATAAGTGTATCCTCATAGTCATACATCCATAGTAGAGACTTACTGTATGTCGGGCGAATTGTTTCCATATTGTTAATTATTGAAATCTATCTACAGACTGACCGTGATACGGAGAAAGAAGATAGTGCGGCGACGAAGGAGGATATCCAGAAGTTATGGATGAAGACTGCGGACCTTATAAATGCACATGGGGGATCCGACATTGCATCATTCATCAAGTAATTGCTCGATCATCACTTAACTTCGCTGGCCTGTACTGTTTGCAAATACATGTTGCGACTTTTAATGAACTGAATAATGAATCTAAAGAAATAGAAACAGCATTTAATTTTCATTGCTTAGAGCGCTTTTAATTAACGGACATCTTCAAAGTTGCCCATATACCGGTATCTTCAGCAACGACAGTTATCTTAAATAACCTGAGAGGTACAATATTTCATACTTTTATTAAACGCTTCTCTACGCTTTTGTTTACTGTTGAAACTTTTGATATGCATACTTCTTTTCAGCCAAAGAGACCACATCCTAACTTGTTTGGCGGCCTTCAATCCAGTTCGTCTGATCCCTCTCAAAAAATTGACAATTAAAAATGTCGAACAACCCATGAAAAAGAGGGCGGACTCCGTTCTTCTCAAAGTAGACGGTAAGCTTATAACTTCTGAAGCGTACTGAAAAGTCTCCTGCTATTGAATCCTGTCAACTTTATATTCCTTCATTGACTTTTGTCACCAATGTTGTATATTGTTTTAATCTTACAAGGATTGAATTGTAAACTTCTCGTTTAATAATCTCCTTATAAGCATAACCAAACTTGTTTTCTATGCATGTATAATGGTTTCAAAACGACAAGTCCAAATAGCACGATCGGTTTCAGTCTATTTTGCACCATTATCTGGTGTATGTGCAGGCATGGAAAACATCGACATATATACTAAAATCACTGAAGCTATAATATAATTGCAATCTACAAAATTGCGTCGTTGAAATTAAATCTTAGAGAAAACACAAGGCCTTTGTTGAATACATGTAGCCTACAATGTCATTCTGACAACAATTTATTGATGATAGTCTTCTCACAAATTAAAAGTACACAAATTACAAAATGTAAATGCAAGATGTATTTATACTTTCAGGAAAACACAAAACCTACAAGCAGTATGGTAGTGCGCTGCTGACGTTGACACCAGATTTGTATGAACTGCTGCAGAAATTTGTGGTCAAATTGAAAACACAGTTTTCAATTACACTAAAGTCGGACGAAAAGCAGACAGTGTTCTGCAAAGTTGACGGCGGCGCGATTCAATCGCTGGGTCAAATAATTGCCTCGACAAGTAGAAAGGTACTACATTTACTGAAATTTTACGGAATTATCAGTTTTTATCAAGACAATGAGTATTACTTATGTACACGAAGTTGATTGAGCTCTAGTAAACAGCAAGTTTTACGTAGTTTCATGTTTTCTTCCGCTATGGTTTGTTGAACTCTCCAAAACTGTTGCGTGTATCCATGGCTTCTAACTACCAGATAATTACCAACTTTTAGATATGTGGCAGACGTTTCACAGCGACCGACTTCAGGAGGTCTAAAATTATGATGGGCCGTGATGCCGGGATTGAGAAGGATGCACTCTCAAAGGCGCTGTATCACTCGTCAAAAACTGCGGACGAATATTATGATGTTCGCCCCACAAATAACCCAGCGTCAATCAGTAAGTTTATCTGTTTATTAATAATCATCGATTTTACCTGTCGTAACGTATTTACTTCACTTTGTCAATAAAGTATCGAATCAGCAACCACATCAAACATTTATCTGTCATCTTTTGCTTAAAGGACTGAGATATTGGACTGCATGGTAACAGGTATGAATGTATTGCGCATTTTTTACTTGCATCATCAAACTCTGCTTTCTATGTGGTGTTGGTTTGAATGTTACAATACTACTTTATTCACATAATTTATTCGAATCATACATCTCGATAAAATCAAAAGTGACTTGCTTCGTTGTATATTTTATTAGACATTGTGTAACTCAAATAGCAAAATACAAAATAATGTAGTACCATAAACAGTTTTTTTAGTATTTCAATAACTTATATATAACTTTATAAGTTTATAATATACCGGGGTAATGCATGGTAACAGGTATGAATGTATTGCGCATTCTTTGCTTGCATCATCAAACTCTGCTTTCTATGTGGTGTTGGTTTGAATGGTGCAATTTTGTGACGATTGATTTATTTCTACGACTTTTGGACAAATTTGAAAACGTTGGGGATAACCCATAAGAACCGTTTTTTATTTGTGTTCTGCATTTGTGACATGAGTCTCATTCGCCTGACGATGACAGTCTGTGCCGTTCGAAAGGTCTCGCCTAAATAGACATTTTTACCGAAATATCACGGTTTTCGGCTTCCGTCAAATAGAAAATAATCAATGAAGCCGATTATTTGGCGAAAAAATGGAAGTATTTATTTCTAGTCCTGGCACTCGTTGAATGAAGAATGTAAGTGTTAATTTCAGGTTAGATGGGAGTGAGACCGCAACTAGTCAACCAACTGAAGTAAAGTGATTGTACATGTAGTTAGCACCAGTTAGCAACAACAATATGTTTAGGATAAAATTATACACTGTTGAATGTAGGATTGGAAACTTATTACGCCGCCGCACTAGTTAAGTGTTTATTAACAAAGGAGAAACGTTGGTTTATTTTATATAACTTTATAATATAAATTTCGTTGGAAGACCTTTTGTGAATTGATGCAGCCTATAATATTCTAACCGATAAAATCAAATCTACGTTTGCTTAATTCAAGTGTCCGATGTCCCGAATGCTTTAACTTGCTTCTGAATGTTTCTTGTTGATTTCCATTTTTCTGTTGTGAATATAGTTTTATTTTTCAGTGATTTGCCGGAAGCCGAGGAACTATTGTGTTAATTGCTCAATAAATTCAAATGCAATTAATACAAAGTATCTGCAGCTTAAGGCAGGAGCATCATTCATCATCTGAATGTTTCTTGTTGCTTTCCATTTTTCTGTTGTGAATAGTTTTATTTTTCAGTGATTTGCCGGAAGCCGAGGAACTATTGTGTTAATTGCTCAATAAATTCAAATGCAATTAATACAAAGTATCTGCAGCTTAAGGCAGGAGCATCATTCATCATTTTTTCTTATTTTCATCAGACCTGTCACTAACTAGCAATCAATATTTTAGTGATAATTTCAGTCAATTGAAATCTAAAACTGATCAATGAATGTATGCACAACTGACTATCAGCAAGAAGATGAAGTATCTATAGATTCCAGACAAAGATTACAATATGTTCAGTGGGCAAAAGTTGGCAAATGCATTGATATAGGAAAACAATCATATAGCGCCCACATCAATGTGTAGATAAATGAGTGGTTTACGGTCGTTTATTAAGTACCTTAACAATCAATTAATTTCTATGCCAATTCAACTCTGACATTCTAACCATAGAAATGGTTCTTCATCTATATTTTTGTCTTCCAAACATCTACGGATAACTATGTAATTTTTCGCTGATTCATAGTTTTGACATAGCTATTCTGTCCCTTGCATTTAATATTTCAATACTCTTCTGAGATATCATATAAAATATCGATTGAGATATCATGTAAAACTGCTTATAAGAGCTGGCGAAAAAGTAATATCATAGATGTCCCCACAAATCATGCTTTGATTGCATACTTCTCTTATATACTTACTTTGGTTGCAATACTACTTTATTCACATAATTTATTCGAATCATACATCTCGATAAAATCACAAGTGACTTGCTTCGTTGTATATTTTATTAGACATTGTGTCACTCAAATAGCCAAATACAAAATAATGTAGTACCATAAACAGTTTTTTAGTATTTCAATAACTTACATATAACTTTATAAGTTTATAATATAAAATAGTTTATAATAATTATAACTTTTTTTAGTATTTCAATGCACGACAAACATTTCATCGTAAAGAAACCGCTTTTGACTTGTAGATTAGAATTTATATTTTTTCAAACATAATTTTCAAACATAAGCGTTGTCCGTGGCACAGTGGTTGCGTACTTGGACTAGCGATCTCATGGTCCAGAGGTCGAACCCGGATAGTGTCATTGGAAGTCGGCAGGAAGGGCATCCGGACTACAAAGCACCACAACGCTCCAAACAAAGTCTGACTTAAGTCAGCACCGTCCAAGGCCCCAGTAGGGGTAAAAAGTGACGTAAAATCCGTAAAAAAAAATTTAGTTCTGAAGAACTCCAGCGATAATGTTGTTCGTACATGTGTGTACCATATAATCATTATTCATTGTTATTAATTCTTTGGCTTTGCATATTACATACAGATTTTCAGATTACGACTCAATCCAGTCAAATGTTGTAAGTGTCTGTGCTTCAGACTTCTCGCTTACAAGTTGGATCTTTGTTGAAGAGCAGTCTCATTAGCCGTACTCTAACGATAATGTTATACATGAATTTACCATCTGAACATCATTTGTCGTTAGGAGCAATTTGGCTATGGACAATGAGCAACAATACCCTACAATTTTGATGTGCTTTTGAATTTTTTTGACATAGATTTTTGTGTGTGTTACTTTTGTATAACTTTTTTCTATATCCAAGTGATGTGACATCTTAATTTCATGTATGGAAATTTTGTAAGGAATTTTAAAGTTATGATCATGAGATTACATGCACCCCTGCTTGAAGTACTTTCAGCGATAAAAACCAATTTAGAGATATTTTCTAAGTATCAAAAAATTATCGAGATGAGAGAGCCTCGGTGACATATACTTTTAACATATCCTTTTAGTTGGCTATTGATTTGCGTAATTTGAATGTCAGTGAAAAATCTGCATTTTACATTGTACATATTCAATCGTTTTATTGTACCAGGGAGTACAGCGTCGTAATGTTGTCCGCAGATGTCTCTTTACAATTAAATTTTAATTCTTTCTGATATCAAAGACATTTTAACAAAACAGAAATTATTTGTCGCCTTGGAATTGGCAATATCAGTATTGATATGCACATCAGTATCATGATTGCACATGCATAAATATTTGGCTATATTTTCATAATTGACATCCGACCAACATCCACAAATTATTTAAGCACCATATGTTCGTAAAATTGGGGTTATTAAAATTGATTCTCCGATGATTCAGATCATGATTCATACAACAATTCAATGTAGTTAAATGATAATAACATTATTGTGTCAAACAAGAATTCGAACTACTTCCTTGCACGCGATAATTGTCTTTGTAAGTCATAATCCTACTCTTCTTAGCAATATTGTTTTTTAACTTTCAGAATACTTCAAATATATTACAAAAGATGGAGAAAAGAGGAGAAAGACTGACATTGCTGAGACATTGAGACAGGATATTGCTGAAGATATGGAGACTGAAGTTATCGAAATTGATCTCAATGAAGAAGAAGTGACTAAAGACAATCTGTTTGATGAGTGCGATGATGTTGATGAAGATTTTGATGGTGAGACGATTGATGAGGGAGACGTTTTGATGAAGGATGATTTTGATGAGACTCCGTTACGAAAAAGAGTAATGGCAAAACGGTCAGCGAAACTGACCGAAATGAAAAGATATGTTGTTTAGATGAATACAAACGAATAATGGAAATCTTCTTTTCATTTAGTCACTAAAGCGGTGCATGATTGGCAAGAATTCCCAATGAAAAAATAAAGATAATTAGATAATAAAAATCGAAAATCAACCGTTTTTCCTTTGGTTTTTTTCAATATTTCCTTTAAATTTATTCAATCACAATTACATTTCGAAACATGTTCAAAATGAATACATGCATACACTCGTACCCTAACGTGAATTGAATAGTCATAGCTAAATTTATTGCGTCATTGCTATTGTTGCCTACTATATGATTAAACAATTAATAAATGTTTGGGCATGCATATCAATAACAACGTGCAACATCAAAGCTTAGTATTAAGAAAAAAATCAAATGCAACTCCACTCAGTGGTATCAAACTCAATGTATGTTTTGGAAGTAAGGTCTGTTAATTATAAATATCATTGACTGTGGCGCAGAGGACATTTGAAATATATAGGCCATATGTATATAAGATTGCTCTACTAACAGGTAGATTTCTAAAACTACATTTTTCAAATTATATGCTTTAATTTCAAGTCTGTACACCTGCCACTTTGTGTGTGCAAGATATCTTAGAATCAGAAAATACCAAAAAATCTGCTAAATAGGCCTATATTTTACCAACTAGACTAATTTGATATCACCTTTAACTGGAAGATTGTTCTACTAACAGATATATTTCTAAAACTAAATTATTCAAAAATACAATTTTTAGCCCAAATTTTAGACTTGCTATACCTGTGGAAGACGTTCGTAAATCAAAAAATACCAGGAAATCTGCTACCAAAAGACCGGTACCTAGCTGTTACCGGTACCGCTAACAGGTTGTTGAAACACTCAACAGGGTTACAAACGCTACTGCGTATAAGAAAATATGCGCTATATTAATGATTATTTTTTATTCAAATGGTGGAAATATAGCTGTAACTATTATTGTACTATAATAGGGGTCGAAGATGGAGCATGCTAAACAAGCATACAATCCGCATGAGCCCAATGATAAATCATCAAAATATGAAAAAATCATTATAGCATGACAACATCAATTTCAATAGTATCAACTCAACGTACAATTAATGAGGCGCAAGGGTCTGCCAATTATAAATATTATTGATTGAAGCGCACCGGTCGCAAGTGAGGCGCACCGGCCGCACATGAGGCGCAACGGTCTCGAAATATAATTCCTCCAAATTATGGTGAGGCGCACCGGTCGCATGTGAGGCGCACCGGTCGCTTCTTGTGAGGCGCACCGGCCACTATTTATATATATATATATATATATATATATATATATATATATATACATTGAACCCCACTAAATATATCAAAAAATTTGCCTCCACGTTTATCACGTCAATGATGGCTCATCCCCCCCAATCATAAATATAAATTGACGCCACTGGATACAACGTATTTGTTTTAGGAAAATTCATGTGTGCTTCATTAGACTAGATTAAGGGAAGGAAGGGTATAGTGACATAGGGGGGTTTGACGACATACCATCAAGATCTTGATGATAAACAGCAGACATGAATGCAGCGATAGTAGCATTCTGATTGGTTTATCTGACAATGCTTTCATGACAACTTTCGATCACGTGACCGTTTCCTTTCTTATCAAACCGTGAGACGATTCATTTTTTGCGGTGTCCTTGTAAGCTGCGGCAATCTTCGGAGGCGTTATTTCACCAGCAGCTGTATCGAGGTGAGTGAATCCAAACCTGTTTTGAAAGGTCATTTAAATACCAATTCTAATGTAGGAATTGATTTTGTTCCTACACTATTCTGTTAGCTGCTTTTGGCAATGAACTTGTGATATATGAATAGGGGTAAAATGACACAGTGCTATGTCATTTTACCCCTAGCATATGTCATCATACCCCAAAATAATTTAAGCATCTAACAACGTACCATTTGACTGTGGTTGATGGCCTACTATAGAAACTATGTGAATAGGGGCCCGTGTGGGATAGCTAAGCATACTTGTTGTGACATTAGCATATAATAGGTTCGGCTATAACTATAAGAACTGTCGATTCTTGAGTCTATTTTAATAACTTTGATTATAACACGTTAACTTAGTCAACAATTCAAACTATCAATCTTTGCTTAATTTAGATATAGCAATATACATGTAGCCTATATTTGCAATTATTCAAAATAGAACTCTTGCAATAACCTAGGCCTTCAGCAATTTTTTCTCTAACCTTGTTCATCATAGGGGCGATAATAGTTGAAAAGATTTCAAAATGTTTTGTAATGTCTATAATGCATATGTGTCTCTAGTTTAGAGTGCAGACTGCAGACTTTCATCACAAATTTCAGGCTTATTCAAATATAAGATTAGGTCTTTTACACGTATTTTTGCATCTTGTAGATGCCGCGGCACTTTAAGAGAAAAACTAATCGACAAAGAAGCTTTATTGAAGAATCGATGGAAAAGGCAATTAAGGCTTGCAAAGATGGAGAAATGGGCTACTTCAAGGCTAGTCAGACTTTCAATGTACCGATATGTTCATTGAGACGACGAGTTAATGATCAGAATAAATATGCAAAAGGATCTTCAAAGCACTTAGGTGGCAGATCAACTAGCCTCACACCGGAGATTGAAGCCGAACTTGAAAACTACATTATTACAATGGATAACAGATTTTTTGGCTTGACACTTTACGACGTGAGAAAAATGGCTTTCGAATTAGCGATTCGTCACAATATTCCTGACTCTCAGCATAGATTAAATGTTGAAAAGCAGATTGCAGGTCGTGACTGGCTCGTTGGCTTCCGTAAACGCCATCCACATCTAAGTTTGCGCACACCGGAACCGACGTCATTTGCGAGAGCTCGAGGTTTCTCAAAAGAGAAAGTGAAAGAATTCTTTGAGCTTCTGGGAGAAACGTACGACAAATACAAATGGAGACCTGAGCAGATATTCAACGTCGATGAAACGGGCGTATCAACGGTTCAAGGTAGATCATCGAAAGTCCTGTCCATGCGTGGGAAAAGACAGGTCGGTGCGATCAAAAGTGCTGATAGAGGATCTAATGTAACAGTCTGCTGTACAATGAGTGCTGCGGGAATGCACATTCCTCCTGTCATCATCATCATTCCAAGAAAAAGAATTCGTCCAGAATTGCAAGATGCAGCTCCGCCGGGAAGCATTGTCCTGAGTCAGGACCGAGGATGGATGGATTCGACGTTATTTTTGAAATATTTAGAGCACTTTGTTCATCATGTAAAGCCCTCGACGTCGTCTGAAGTTTTATTAATCCTCGATGGTCATCATACTCACAAGACGGTCGCCGCTGTTGAATATTGCAAGCAGAATGGAATAATTTGTCTGTGTCTACCCCCACATGCAACCGCTCGACGTTTCGTTCTTCAAATCTTTCAATCATCACTATGACAGAGCAGTTGAGAATTGGTTGCGGAATCACCCTGGACGCGTTGTGACTATTCATCAAATTCCTGAACTTATCAACGAAGCTTTCGGTTTATCTGCGGTTGTTTCGACGGCTCAAAACGGCTTTCGTCGTACAGGAATTTATCCCTTCAATGACTGCATTTTCAGTGATGAAGATTTTGTAGAGATGATCACCTCAGACGATAGAGATGAAGAAAGAGAGAATAGGTCTAGTCCTGATACGCCTGTGACGCCATCTGCAAAAGTCATTCGCGCACCAAGAAAAAGCTGCATTAATAGACGAGCTGGAGCTGGATCTGCAAAAAATACTGACAGATGACGGTGGTAATTTCGTTAGTTATTTGAACGGGTTGATCTCGCCATCTTGTTATTATTTGTTACCTAAATTTGTCTCGCTATTTCTACACTTGTGTTATGCAACATACAGATTCTCTTTGAACTTCTTTCCAGGCTCAGGCAGGAACATCGACGATGCCGGACAGTCGAGCGGTGGAAGAGCCACCGTGACCGGACAGTCGAGCGGTGGAAGCGCCACCGCGACCGGACAGTCGAGCGGTGGGAGCGCCACCGTGACCGGACAGTCGAGCGGTGGGAGCGCCACCGTGACCGGACAGTCGAGCGGTGGAAGCGCCACCGTGACCGGACAGTCGAGCGGTGGGAGCGCCACCGTGACCGGACAGTCGAGCGGTGGAAGCGCCACCGTGACCGGACAGTCGAGCGGTGGAAGCGCCACCGTGACCGGACAGTCGAGCGGTGGAAGCGCCACCGTGACCGGACAGTCGAGCGGTGGGAGCGCCACCGTGACCGGACAGTCGAGCGGTGGAAGCGCCACCGTGACCGGACAGTCGAGCGGTGGGAGCGCCACCGTGACCGGACAGTCGAGCGGTGGAAGCGCCACCGTGACCGGACAGTCGAGCGGTGGAAGCGCCACCGTGACCGGACAGTCGAGCGGTGGAAGCGCCACCGTGACCGGACAGTCGAGCGGTGGAAGCGCCACCGTGACCGGACAGTCGAGCGGTGGAAGCGCCACCGTGACCGGACAGTCGAGCGGTGGAAGCGCCACCGTGACCGGACAGTCGAGCGGTGGAAGCGCCACCGTGACCGGACAGTCCAGCGGTGGAAGCGTCTCCGTGACCGGACAGTCGAGCGGTGGAAGAGCCACCGTGACCGGACAGTCGAGCGGTGGGAGCGCCACCGTGACCGGACAGTCGAGCGGTGGAAGCGCCACCGTGACCGGACAGTCGAGCGGTGGAAGCGCCACCGTGACCGGACAGTCGAGCGGTGGGAGCGCCACCGTGACCGGACAGTCGAGCGGTGGTAGCGCCACCGCGACCGGACAGTCGAGCGGTGGAAGCGCCACCGTGACCGGACAGTCGAGCGGTGGGAGCGCCACCGTGACCGGACAGTCGAGCGGTGGAAGCGCCACCGCGACCGGACAGTCGAGCGGTGGAAGCGCCACCGTGACCGGACAGTCGAGCGGTAAAAGCGCCACCGTGACCGGACAGTCGAGCGGTGGAAGCGCCACCGTGACCGGACAGTCGAGCGGTGGAAGCGCCACCGTGACCGGACAGTCGAGCGGTGGAAGCGCCACCGTGACCGGACAGTCGAGCGGTGGAAGCGCCACCGTGACCGGACAGTCGAGCGGTGGGAGCACCACCGTGACCGGACAGTCGAGCGGTGGAAGCGCCACCGTGACCGGACAGTCGAGCGGTGGGAGCGCCACCGTGACCGGACAGTCGAGCGGTGGAAGCGCCACCGTGACCGGACAGTCGAGCAGTGGGAGCACCACCGTGACCGGACAGTCGAGCGGTGGAAGCGCCACCGTGACCGGACAGTCGAGCGGTGGGAGCGCCACCGTGACCGGACAGTCGAGCGGTGGAAGCGCCACCGTGACCGGACAGTCGAGCGGTGGGAGCGCCACCGTGACCGGACAGTCGAGCGGTGGAAGCGCCACCGTGACCGGACAGTCGAGCGGTGGAGGAGATTCGGGCAAATCCAAGAGAAGGAAGCTGTCACAATCGAAGCAGTATATCGATGCAATATATCCATGCATCTATTGTTGCGAGGAGTTCAAGGCGTCAAGGCCAGGTGAAGAGTGGATCCAATGTGCAGCATGTTCAATTTGGGCCCATCTGCTCTGTTCGGGTTATAAATGCGGAACATTCACTTGTGACTTCTGCATGCAATGAACAGAAATCGTTACTCTGAAATTTTAGCACCACTGATTGATATTCACTTCATACATTGATATTTACATGTAGATTTACATTTTCACAGTAACATATGACGTATGTTATTTGTTGTTTTGTTTTGTAAGTGAAACTTTTTAGATAGATTGTGTTCAAAAGCAAATTTAGCACTATAAAACTTATAATTTTCATAACTATGTCATTTTACCCCAACTTTTTTTGAAAACTGAAAAAAGTCATTTATAGATATACCGATATCGACCCACGAAAATGTCTTCCTTTGCTCAAAAAAACTTCTGAATTATATTGCAATCACATCTTCAACTAAACATAAGGACGATTTGCGGGTTCTCAAACATAGTATTTTGGTACATATCATACCAAAAGCTTAAGTATGTCATATTACCCCTCCTTCCCCTACATCTGTATGAACCAAACGGCAACAACATGACATTGTAATATTTTTTTAATTTTGGGGTCTGTTGGCAATTTGTATCAAACGACAACAGCATGAGTTAGAGGGATCAATAATGATTTGTCAATTTGACGAGAACGTTGTGATAGGCTATATGTGTTGGCACATATGTATTCCTATCTAAGAAATACCTGGCTAATCGCGGTAATGTACATGTTATAATTCGTACGGCACGCTATAGTTACATTACAACATTCAAGTTCACATATGTCTGTAAGTTTATTCCATGAGCTCCTCTATTTGTACTAGTAGTTTATCAGACTGATCGATAGATTAATCAAAACAAGATCGTCAAAAAATAGAACCTGAAAATTGTTCAAGGCGGGATTCGAACCCATGACAGCAAGCGAGTGTAGATGCATAGCTGGCAAGCGATCTCAGTGCGCCATCATCACATGACTGTTGGCGCTGTAGGAAAAATGGTTAGATGATTTATCACTTGTTTACACGATTCCTTATCTAGCTACTTGTTTTCAGGCATTGGTCGGGGAAATCGTGAAAGATGGAGAGAAATATTCCGAGAAGAAGTAAAGAAGCAGCAATCAATCAATTGCAACCTTCTGAACAATCTACAGGCCTCTTCATCCCTCGAGGAGACCTCTCGGACGATTCAGAAGTGGAATTAGAGGAGGATAGCGATGATGACTCTGATAATAACGTGATCAATGACATTGACAGTCCTGATGAGGCACGTGATGATGTACATGTCTACAGATGGAGACGTCGATGTAATGGGTTATTTCCAACTAGATTTAGTTGTACACATTCTGAAAGTTTCGAAAGACCTGGCTCTCCGTATCTTCAGTTCAAGCAATACTTCCCTGATGAAATTTTTCAATACATTGCGGACCAAACTAACCATTATTCGGTCGAGAAAAGTGGAGTCAGTGTCAATACAAATGCCCTAGAAGTGGAGCAACTCTTCGCAATCTGGATATACTGTACATGGGAATCTTCTCAGCGCCTAGTTATCGTGATTACTGGAGTCCTCTGACCAGGTGGCCGTGCATAGCGGACATTATGGCTGTCAACAGATATGAAAAACTCATGCAATTTTTTCACCTATGCGAAAATCGAAATCAACTGAGTCCTGGAGATGATGGCTATGATCCTGTGTTCAAAGTACGTAAACTATTTGATGTTGTTCGTGAGAAGTGCCGAACTGAAGTTCAGACCGAGTTCCAGAGCATCGATGAACAAATCATTCCATTCAAAGGAAGGCACACTCTCAAGCAATACTTGCCAGCCAAACCAAGTCCCTGGGGCTTCAAAATGATGACAAGAGGATCTTCATCAGGCATCATTTATGATTTCATACTGTATTCAGGAAAGTATACAGAATTGATTGACCCAATATCCAATATGAGCACAACGGCAAATTGTGTAGTGCAATTGTGTAAATCAATCCCTCCGGAAACTCAGAATATGAAGTTATTCATGGATAATTTCTACATCACATTTGACCTGATATTCTACCTCAAGGAAAAATTTTGTATTCTCACAACAGGTACGGTGCGGAAGAACAGATTACATGGCTGTCCTCTTTCCTCCAAGAAAGACCTGAAAGTCACCGGAAGGGGATCTCATGATCAAATTGTTGATGCCAATTCCAACCTCACGGTTGTGCGTTGGTTGGACAACAAACCAGTGACGATCTGTTCCATGTATCTCCAGGCAGAGTCCTTGACATTGGTAAAGCGATGGAGTGCGAAGGAAAGGAAAACCATCGAAGTTTCTAGACCAAATGTTGTCGCTGTCTACAATACACACATGGGTGGCATCGATTTGTCGGACATGCTGCTTTCGATTTACAAGAATCAACGAAAAAGTCGGAAGTGGTATTTTCGAATAATTTACTATCTTGTCTGGATTGCATCTTCGAATTGCTGGCTTACATACCGCGGCGACCTCACGAAGGAGGATGATCGTCCAGGCAAAAGGCTGAGTTTCAAGAACTACCTACTGCAGATCTGTGAAGGATTGAGCAAAGTTGGAAAAGCTTGCCGTGTCAGAACAGGACGACTTTCCCAAGCAGCAGACCAACCGATGCCAAAACGGAGGCGTGCGGCGGACGAAAATGTTCCTCCTCAAATTTTGCGTAAGGACCACGTGGATCATCTGCCGGAACACACGAGCAGAGGCCGGTGCAAACACTGCACAACTGGCTTCACACGTTGGAAGTGCAGAAAATGTGGTGTGCATCTATGCTTGAACGCAAACAATAACTGTTTCGTCGATTTCCACGAATGATTCCGGAAAGTGGTGTGAAGTGATCGCTTTGATGTACTTTGATTTAGATTTTTTCATTCGGTGTTTTACTTTTTATAATTCTACGAAATTTACACTAAAGGTGTAGGCCTACTAAACAAGATTAGTGAAAATTTTGCAAATTTTCTTTTTGCAGGCGGCAAGTCATTTTTATGGTGAAGTTGTACATAAAATTTGAGAGAACGGGAAGTAGGCCTACATCTTTCAGTAAAGTCAGTAAATAGCATGAAATAATCATTACCGGTACTCTATAAAGTGATTTGAACAATGAGCCTATAGTTGTGGCACCCATAGAATTGGCATCATCCTACGAGTATAGACTATATAATATCAATGGATTGGAAAAATATGCTCGTTTTTACTGATGTTATACTGAATATATTCATAGCGTTGCCATATGACAACAATCAATAAATCAATAAAGGAGAAATAGAATACCCTAATTTTTTCACTCAACATCTTTTTTAAGACATATTTAATTGATTACATAGGCAAAAAAAATTTTTGATGACAGGAACTTAAGTCATGAATGAAAGGGTTAATGTAAATGAATTTGGTCTAGAAACTTCCCTGTGATAACTGTTTCTGTCTAATTGATCCAACAATAAACGAACAGTCGCTTGATAATGACTGGCGGTGTCGGTCGAAAGCGCTTGCGATAAAGTGTTTTTACTTTCTGATATTTCCATCAAATATGGAGTGTCCTCCTACTGACAATAATGATGACGTTGTTGACGTCACATCGATACATATTGTATCAGATGAAGGTTTAAGACAGATGAGTCAAGAGCGACACACTCATTTGATACGAAAAGAAACTTTGCAATGAAGGAACGGTGTGCATCGGTCTCGAAGAGGAGTCGCAAACCCGACTATAACGATGGGGAATTGCACGCTCTAGTGAAGGGTTTTGTTGACCACAATGAAATTATAAGCTCAAAATTCAACACTGAATTAACAAAGAAGAAGAAAAAAGAGGCGTACAGGGCCATATGCACTGGGTTTCCACCGATAGATCCATACGTCTACTCGTTTTTCTTTCAAGTTTCGATGCAAATTTGTCGCACAGATCCCTTACCACATTTTTTCCAAATCGATACCGGGCAATAAAATCGTCCTCATCTAATTCGAAAGCATCAATTCGATCATATAAAGATGCACTACGTGTGAAATTCGAGTCAAAATCTAACCTCCACATGCCTTAGATCGTCAATGTTGGGTTGAATCAATTCACTAGCATAGCGTTGAATCAATGTTAGAAAATCGCTTATCAGATTGACTATCAGTCATGATCGTGCGCTGAAATTGACAAAGCTGATAGCGCACTATCAGTGACTTAACAGTCTTGCTATCAGAACGCTATCAGGCGCGGCCATAATATTAGCAGCAGTCATGAATATCTATCAGTCGCTGATAGATGATGGTGCGGTGGCCCCTGGTTGTGATGAGGAATGTCTACCAGCAATTAGTGGCCGTCGAATTGCGTTGTCTTTGTGAAGTTTTTGCGAGACATAGTGAATTCCGAGCATATCCTGAATGACTTGCTACCCGATTTATCTTCTTCTGGTCGATTTTTGCTTCCGAAAATACGCACAGAGACGGAGTAATTCTTTTATTTTGCACATGAGTTCTACCGGGTGGGCCAAAAGTCTTTGTCGGTAAATGTTTCATTGTATTTATCAATTTATTGCAATTTCGTTCGCCACGCTTGCATGTGACGAACGGTGGAGTTGTATCACCATGCAGCGCGCATGTTGTCATATCACGTGACGCGTACGCAAGCAGCAAGCAGCAAGCATGTCTTTGCTTCTGTTTTCACTTCTTTCGGTCATCAAGAATGGAGATCACGATAGAGGAAAAAGTTATGCTAACATCATGGGCCATAGTTTACGATAACTGTGAAGAAAGCCGAAGATTATTTGCGCAGAAATGCAATAAGGAGGCTCCATCACGAACGACCGTATCGTACTGGAAAATGAAAATGTTGGAAACTGGGAGCATTGTTACGGACAGACCCAGGTCCGGACGACCGGTGACAGCTACTGGAGATGATCATAAGGAAATGGTTGCTCAAGCAATTGATGATGAACCCACTACATCGACAAGGCGGATGTCTGAAGAATTGGATATATCAAGAACATCGGTGAGACGTATTTTGAAAAGTGAAGGTTACCACCCATTCAAACCATTGTATTCGCAAGTTTTAACCGATGGTGATGATGACAGGCGGCTGGAGTTTTGTCAAACTATGCTTGCAAAGTATCGTGAAGACCCCGCACTACATAGGAAGCTTATTTTTTCCGATGAGTGTGTCTTCCACCTTGCAGGACATGTCAACAAGCACAATGTGCATTATTAGGGACAAGAAAATCCTCACGAACGATTCTGCAACCCTGGACGAACCCAGTCGCTAACAGTCTGGGCGTGGATTGGATATTCAGGAATGATTGGCCATGACATCAGTGCTGCAACAATGAATGCGGACAGATATTGTACCATTCTGAATGATGTCGTGGTTCCATATTGCCAAAGGCACCGTGAAAAGTACTTCCAACAAGATGGAGCATCTGCCCACTACAGTCGCGATGCAAGGAACATACTGGACTAACAGTTGAATGGGAAATGGATTGGAAGGAGAGGCCCAATTGAGTGGCCTCCCAGATCGCCGGACCTCACACCGTGCGATTATTGGTTCTGGGCCTACTTACGCTCGAGAGTGTATGTAAATGGAGAGATATTTCCCAATCTTGACGAGCTCCGAGAGCGAATTGCTACGGAAATCAATGCAATCCCAATGAAAATTTATCGTGACAGTATGAAAAACTTCAACACGCGTTTGCAGTTCTGTCATGATCAGCAGGGCCACTTCTTCGAAAAATGAGATTGATTATGAAGTTAACTTTTTTATTCGTTTATTCTTGAATGTTCAAGCATATATACGAGTGTATTTATATGCATACTGTTCATTTATATGTAGTTATAAATTGATAAATACAATGAAACATTTACCGACAAAGACTTTTGGCCCACCCTGTATCTTTAATTCTGCTTGTAAAATTTAACTTCTCACACTGTACTGGCCGATTATCATTTAGTCATGGATAAATGCTTATGTTATTATTATTTCTGACCTATTTCTATATACTGTATTACCATCACAATTTGAGTGTGCTACACAGTCATCACAGGCCTACTATATTTTTCAGATATTTGAAGAATGTCGAAGAGGAAAATAAAACCTATTGATCGCCTTGTTCACCAGTCTGCGCTCAAGTTTCTAATAGCAGCGTTCTGAATTCATAAAACAAATTCGCACAGATCTTTAGAATATAATAGTGGTTATTTATCTCTAATAAAGAATTCCAGCATTTTAAAAAGGGGCATGTTTAAATGCTAATGAATTTTATAATCTTATCATTTAAGTAATGGCAGTGGGTGGGAGGACCATATCCAAGAAATTTTCCAAACAGAAGTATTCTCTCCCGAAGTATTTATGCCACAAAAAAAGAAACATTAAGTAGGCCTATAGATACATAGTTGCCAACGTTTCGGGTCCTGACCCTTTCTCAAGGCAGCTAACTATTAAATGAGATGCTACGATATGTGAATTATTGAACCTCCAGTTGTCTGGTGACGTCTGTTCAACGTGATTACGGTCCCTACGCTTAATTGTAGTATTGATATACAGTGTACATGTGTACATCCGTAAACATTATGGCGCTACGTTGGCTTGACTCATCGCTTGGGCATTAAGTCGGATTTCCCAGTCTTTCAGTGTCATCTGCTGCCGACTTCTGTGTCTCTCTTGCTGTCTAGCGCTCTGACAGAAAAGACGTATGTCTTCTGTCTCGCGCTCAGTAACTTTCCTTCGTTCACTGTTTTGTTATTTGGACTCCTTGCTATGATTTTTTTACATCAATATGTTCGTTTATTTATGGTCTCTCCGAAAACATCAACTTCGCCGCTCTCCGCTCTCTCTCTCTGCTATTCGCTCATTTTTCTTTTGTTTTAGGTTATTCACCGCCTTTATCATCAGTAATTGATGACTGCTCCCTGCAACAGTTCCCGACTGGTGTACACTCGCCATGACCTCCTTCGTTTGCGACCTCTATCTACCCCAAGGTTAGGTAGACAGACACGGAGAGCTTTATGGTTTTACCGGCTTCTGAAGGGGCCTTCGCATGTTCATCCGGTTTCATCATCTTTCTGTGTTTCCTCTCCGCCGTGCCACTCTGTCATCGATTCGCCTAAATCTGCCTACACTGCTCTGACACACATATCTAATAATACGAGTAGATGACGAAGTCACTGCATCTTTGCGTGTCGGACGGTGAAGCGGGAAAATGTTTTTTTACATTTTGAATAAGAATAGCGTTGAGAACATCAGGTGAAATTTATTGAAGAAAATTAAATTTATTGAGAAAAAACTGTCCGCGGAAACAGAGTCGTCTTGTCAGTCTTGCTGTCGGTATATTGATAATACTTTCGTTGTCACACATGATCAACGTAGTGCCCTTAATTTATTATATCGCTTGAATGATGTTCATGACCACATTCGTTTCACTGCGAATTTGAGCGAGACAATGCTTTGCCTTTTTTAGATGTATTTGTACATCGTAGTAGTGATGGTCGTTTTTTGACGAATGTCTACAGAAACCCTACGTTTTCTGGGTTTATCTCAACTATAACAGCTTTGTTCCTATATCGTATAAACGTGGCCTCGTCCGTACTCTGTTTATAAGAGCTCTCCGCATATGTTCACCTGAATATTTTAATGAGAAATGTGATCTCCTCAAGATTCTTTTGAGACGTAATGCTTATCCCGATCATTTATTGAGAAATACAGGATCGATCGAATCCCTGATGTTAGTGTCACTGTTGATACTGTTGAGAAGAAGACTGTTTACCTAAGTCTCCCCTTTTATGGCGATAAACAGGCTTCTTCGCTTAAGGGATGTATTTCCAGTTTGTTCGAGAGGCACTTTCCGGCTGCCAAGCCTGCTTTTCGTTTTTGTACCGCACGTGTTCCTCATGCCTCTCCTAACGATCGCTGGCCAGCGACTTCGACCTCCTCTCAAATCGTATACTCATTCTGTTGTGGTTGCGGAGCAGCCCACATTGATGGAACATCGAGGTCGCTGACTGATAGATCAAGGGAGCATGTCCCAAAATGGTTGATTGATGACCGCAGAGGGAAATGTCAGACAGCCATCACTGAGCATCTTTTAAATTGTAACTGCGATCGCACCGACATCCTGTCTAGATTTATCGTAGCAAGTCGCTGTCGGAATGAACGAATCATTCGTATTTTAGAAGCTCTGTTTATCAGGTGGGACCTTTGGGTGGGACTGTCCATCCCTATGTAAGCAGAAGACACACGTGGCTGACCTGGCTCTGCCATGGTAGGTTGAAAGGTCGCACGCGTGACATAACCTGTGTTTGTCTTTCCTTTCATGACTGTTATTTACTTAGATGTACTTGCCATGTCCAAATCACTTGCAATAGTAAGTAGCAAGTTGGAAATAGTAAATAGTAAGTAGTAGAGCAGTTTCACTATCAATCGTAGTCACTTTTTGCAAATAGTTAATCTTGTGCAAGACTATTTGTGATGTCAGACCTATTTTTAGCTTAGTGCGTGTGAATGAAAGACGTATGCGAGCATTGATGTATGCGCTGACTGCCAGGATTGGACAGAAGGCGATGTTGATTGCAGGCCTCACACATGACCTAATAAAACCTAAAACAGTTTTTTGGAATATATAAGCAAGAGTTTCATTTTAATTTTTGCAAGTATATAATAGCAATATGATTCCATTGGTAGGGAATATATAGAATAAATATTCAGTAATGTATGAATGAAAGATTTCTTTTCAGTTGTACTGCCTATGATAAAATGGAATGAAATGTGATATAAATTAATACGCATCAATTTTCATTTTTGCATTTTTTCTAGTTGAACAGGATCGGACGTTGGCAACTTTCTAATAGTGAGTCTTAACTTCTACTGTTGGTAGACCGCTGGTGAAGGAAGGCCGAACGCTCGCAGCTTTCCTGAGATTTACCATGTTTACTCGGTCTTCTCAAACCATTTTGGAGCTGGAAAGATATCCTAGTCCAGTCCTCGTCTCTTCTCATCATTCGAAAAGCATCAAAAGTGCCATGTGTGTAGGAGAAGGGCTTCTTCTCTTAATTATATGATTGTTTTAATTCTGAATGGGTTGCGCGATTGTTCATGTGAATTTGTCGAAGTGGTGGTTAGGAACCGTAGAAATACATGTACATGCTTAAATTAACATTGCTTAAAGTGATTCGGATATGTTCCTTGACGTTTTCTTTCTTTGCGTTGCGTGATTTATGTACAGTAAACCTAGGCTATAACGAATAATTCCTTACAATCCAGATGACTTCGTTATCACCGATGTTTACTGTATATAAGCTGCTATTCTGTTGAAATATAGATTACCGAAACAATATTATTGCTCTCAATATATCCATGTACACATGTTTGAATACTAGAAAAGATGTTTATTTTATATTGAAGTATACGAAGTGCGCGGTATTTCATGGATATATAGCCTACATGTAGTAGTGTGCAATCGTTTCTCTTTAATTTTTTAAATACTACTTAAAAGGCAAAAAGCCTTATTGTTGAGTGATGCTGCACAACATCAAAAGCATATAGCAACACGAGAATAGGTGAAATTCAAGAAAAATGATAGGCAAACCTAAGTTTTAAGAAAATAATGATTTTAATCCACAAACTGCATGAAGGACTGGTAGATCCGGTGTATCTACGTGGTGGCGTCAATAAGTCCGTAGACTCGACATGAAATAATGGTTCATTTATCTAATCACTGCTGTCAGTGGAAGCCGTGTGCATGTATGTCTCGATTATCACTGAGTGAGCAGTTGTCATGCGGCATTTAAGCAACAACAGATCTGTTGTCTTATCTCATCACATTTCTTGGTTACAGAATGATTTCTGATGTCGAAGAACGCAGTGTCATACACTTTCTTTATTTGCGAGGGATACCAGCTGAACAGATGCTGGTGCAACTGCATGAGGCCTACCAGGACGAAGCCCCAGCACGGTCAACGGTGTACAAGCGGATCAAGGAATTCCGAAATGGCCGCACTTCCATTGAAGACGAAGACCGACCGGCGGACCCTCAGAAATCGGAGATCAAGTTCTTGTGAGGCTGAAAGCGATCGTGACGGAAGAGCGGCGAATAACCAAGCATAGACTGTCGGAGCTGCTGAACATCAGCTACGGGTCTGTCCACAACAGGCTCAAAGAACTTGGTCTGAGGAAGTTGTCTTCCAGATTCGTTCCTTATTTTCTCAGTGCTGAAATGTGTTCGCGCAGGCTGGAATGTTGCGCGAGAAACGTGGAGCTCCATGAAGAACTTGGTGATCGATTTCTGAAGAACATCGTCACAGAGGATGAAACACCGCTCTCGCTTTATGTGCCGGATAGCAAGCGTGCATCAATGGAAATTCCCTGGTGAACGTGCGACTCGGAAGTTGAGGCCTGGAACCTCACACAAAAGTGCCCTCATGCTGACCATCTTCTGGGACCACAAAGGAGTGATCAAGTTGGACTTCGCGGACAAGAACACCAAGATAACGGGAGAATACTGCGCGCAGCTCGTTGCAGAATCCAGGAAACTGAGAAGAAAGCCCTCTGGCCAGGATCTGTACCTGTTGCATGACAATGCTCCGATCCACACGAGTAGACGGGCTCAATCCTCCCTGCAAAGTGCTGGATTCGTCCAACTCCCACATCCGCCTTACAGTCCGGACCTGGCCCCAAGTGATTTTTTCCTCTTTTCACATTTGAAAAAGCACCTCAGGGGCAAGAAGTTTTCCAGCAAGAAAGAACTGAAGGAGGACGTTGCAAGCTTCTTTTCCGGACGTCCAGAAGGTTGGTTTGCGACGGCTTTCGACGAGCTAGTGAGACGGTGGAAACTGTGCATTGACAATAATGGTTCCTATGTAGAAAAGTGATTTTTATAAGTACACAATGTCATGATTTATTTGCCATACAGATTTATTTTGCCTACATTACCATAGGTTCAATATACCTTAAGTGGAAAAAGCCAGTTGCTTTTTATCTTTGCGAGTCTACGGACTTATTGACGCCACCACGTAAATAACGATCGATTGTACTTAAGAAAGAACGATTCTTCTTTTCAATGTACGAGTCAGTGTTGCGATTCTTGGCGTAGGGTAATAAAAACGCGCAAGGTCGAAAAACACGCGCACATGTATTTTCTTACAAATAAGCCAAAATGGCAACTATGAACGCTAATATTTGATGAAACGAATTTTTACAAAGCTTAAATTTGCAGATCAGATAGTAAGAGCTTTGGTATTTTTCAGGACAAGTCAAATACACACGTGCCTTAAGTGGTAGATGCATACGAGCAGTGGGCCTATAGGCTATCCATTGAGTAAGATGTTAATGAACCTAAATGATCTTTGATAGGCTATACATGTGGCTTATCTAGAAACTGCATGTAATTTGAAATTTTGATATTTTAGAACCAAAGTTTTCTATTATCAAAAATTAAAAATAGAAGTCGAAAACTCAAAAAACGCGCAAAATGGATAAAAATAGAAAAAAACACGCTTACACGCGCAAATTGTCAAAAAAACGCGCGCGCGTGTAAACACGCGCGAGTCGCAACACTGGTACGAGTAGATGACAACGTAGGTACAACTCTCACACGAATCACATTAACTAGTTCATATGAATTTGTTCATGTGAATTTGTCGAAGTAGTGGTTACGAACCGTAGCAATACATGTACGGGGTGATACCGAATTCTACTTGATTCGACATTTTCGTCTTGAATTTATCCATGATATTCAGATTAACTGATATTTTAGACTAGAATAACTCCAGAGATTTTAGGCCTATTTAGAGAAAGCTTTAAGGAAATGTCATCTAATTGATTTGGGTTGGCCATTCATGGAATCATAGTATAGTATAGAAATGTCACTGGCTTCACAAGAATATAGATTTATTTGATGAAATCCGATATTTCGGCGTTCTTCATCTAGGATCCAAATACACTGACAATCTGCACAACATGAGCGGGCTGAGTGACGATCAACCACCAACATGAACATGTGACCACAATCTACGTTAGACATGAGAGAAAATATTGCTGATCTGTAAAGAAAGACACATAACTTGCATCAAATCAAAAATCAAATCAAACTACTGTATATGTAATATCGGATTTCATCAAATAAATCTATATTCTTGTGAAGCCAGTGGCATTTTCTATACTATAAAGGAAATGTAATCAATAATAATCTGTCATATGCAGCCGGCAAAGCAGCGCAGTCTAAAACAGTTTTAGAATTACCTATAAAAGTTTCTGTTATATATGTATATATTATTGGTTTTATTCTGCTAACAAGGAAAACTAAGATTCGCCGATCTCCACTTCAATTAATCAATTAAAAGGAACTGGCTAGGTATTATTTTTTGACCTCATTATTAGGTCAAATTTTATAACCGACTTCTCTTCTTTGCCGGATTAATGTCTGAACATTAGAACATACTACCAATTGTAATTATTTTCTTAATGCTATTTAAAATGTAGATAAAGATGCTTCCAATGGCGATTTTAGTTTTCAGTATTGAGAAACCAGAAATTTGTTTGATTTTATTCAATTCAAAAGAACGTTTTCACTTGAGGTTTTGGTGCTCTAATGATCAGACTTCAAACTTTTTTTAATGTACCGTGATTCTTGTTTGATTATTATCATTTTAAGTTAATTCATTTATTTCACGTTCTTCGTTTTTAGGAATATGTCCAGAAAACACAGTAAGTCAAAATATAAGCCAATTTGGGAGGAAGAATATAAATTTCTGAAAGCAGGACCAAGTGAGCATTTTGCGAGATGCACTGTATGTGCATCGGACTTTCGTATTGACAATCTTGACTGTCTGCAGTGAAGCTTCACGCAAAAGGAGCGAGACACCATGATCGATTAAAGAATAAGACAGATCGTCAGCAGTCGACCATAAATTTATCAACTGGCAGGTCAGTGAACACAGAAACACAGAAGAAGTTATGTACTACCCCAAAACAAATACAAAACGCAGAAATTTACCAGTCATTGAAGTGCAAGTGACGACTCCCAGCGGTTCAAGTTGATGTTCCCGGACTCTGAAATTGCTCAGGGATACCAGCAAGGAGCCACCAAAATGAAGTACGTAATTGTCCATGGGATCGCCCCTTATTTCAAAGAATGTGATCAGGCTGAAATTAAAGATAAAGCATTCTGCTTTAAATTTGATGAAACGACGAATTCTCAGGTATCAAAGCAGTATGATGCTTACGCTCAGTTTTGGTCTAAAAATAGTGATGAAATACAGACGATATACTTAGGATCGTTATTTGTGGGTCATTGCACCTCAGAAGATCTTGTAAATCATTTTTATGAAATTGTGAGACAAATGGGATTGCAAACTACATTGTTACTGCATCTCGGAATGGATGGCCCAACTGTAAACATAAAGTTCGAGAAACTGTTGTCAGACCAGCTGATCAAGGAGGACAAGGAATTATTGAACATTGGAACTTGTAATCTACATAAAGTACACACTGCCTTTAGGAAAGGTCTAACTGCGCTTGACTTCGACTTTGAGAGTTTCATATTTGACGTTCATTACTTCTTCAAATTGTCCGCTTGTCGCCGGAAGGATTATGAAACCATGGAGCTGGTGACAGATTTAACAGCCCGTTTTGGAGTTCGGCATGTGTCCTCTAGGTGGCTATCTATCCGAAAATCATGCTTAAGGCTCCTCGAGCGGTGGCCCAATCTAGAGGAATACTTCACAAAATTCCTTCCAAATGAAAAAAGTTTCCGCCCACATATGAAGACTCCAAGGTATATTCAACTAGTCGAATTTATCAAAAATCCTCTTTCAAGAGCGACCATGTCATTCGTGGTTTTTGTCGCATATGATTACGAGCAGTTCCTTGTTCAATTTCAGAGAAACGAACCATTGATATCATATCTATACGAAGGCCTCGTTGTACTCCTTCGCAATATAATTGCAAAATTTGTGAAGTCTTCGGTCATATCTGCCATCGATCCAAACAATGGAACACAATTGGCCAAGATTGATGTGAAATCCGATAGTCTTGGTGTTGTAAAAATTGACATAGGGACCAAAGCAAAGGCTGTGTTGCAATCGGATGAAGTCTCTGAAGATCAGCAGCGTACCTTGAGGCACTGCGTATCTTCCTCCCACAAAACGTCATGATTCAAGTTCAATAAAAGCAATTTTCCGCATGGCACTCAATCTGATTGATTGTACAAGAAGACACTCGCAACTTATCTTCGGTATTATGGCATCAAAGGAAGAAATATGCGATCTTGCTAGAAGTCAATGGCGTACTTGCCAGTTGATGGATATCCCTGATAATTGGTTGGTTCCAGATGTACCAGAAAAGACCGAGAGAAAAAAAATGAATATTGGAAGCATATTGCTTCAGAATACAACGAACCCCCAGATTGTACAGCTCAGCATATCCTGCGAGTAGATCGTTTCTGGTCGAAAGTATTCTCTACACTCAATTCTCAGGGAATGCAACAGTTTCGTCAGTTAGAAGGTGTTGTAAAATGCGCTCTGTGCCTGTCACATGGAAATGCAAGACCTGAACAGGGGTTTCAATAAATCAAGCAATTCTAAACGCTCATGGTACCTCTTTGGACGAAAACACTTTGGTCGCTCTTAGGCGGGTAAAAGACATGCTGAACCGGACTAAAGATGGTTATCTTGTCATTGAAATCACTGACGATTTCCGAACGAAAGTAAAGAATTCAAGGAAATCTTATGAGATTTGGCTGCAGTCACAGAAAAGCAACGAAACAGAGGAAATGATAACATCATCAAATGAGCAAGAAGAAATTGACACGATAATAAAGGAGAAGGAGCTTGGAATTCAAGTGGCTGACGCAGCAATCGCCGAAGGAAATGCCACTATTCAATCCCTTATTTCTTCCAGGACGATGAAGAAATGATGAATTATTAATAACGCAAAAGTTGCAGAGGACATGTTTTTTGCATCTTGGGATATCGTCAATCTCTATGGTTCGTTACCGATTGAGGATCATGTTTTTCCTGGTACCATTTCTATCGTAACGGAGTTTTTTGAAAGGCATAAGGATGATTGCAACATGCGAGATATACAGATGGAAGATTTTCGTGAGATGCTTAGATTGTGTCTTACGTCGGATACTATAGCAATACAAGACAAAGTATACAAGCAGAAATATGGTATTCAAATGGGCAATAGTATATCGCCAGCTTGTGCCATAATTTTGATGAGTTTCATAGAGAATCAAATTTTTGTCATTTTCAAAGGATCTAAAGCTGCAGAATTATTGCAATGGTGCAATGAGATACATTCAGACATTTCTTTCACGATGGAGGGACCAATAGAGGGGAAACTACCTTTTCTTGATGTCTGTCTTAAAGTGGAGGATGATAAGTTTAGTCATAGCCTATATACCAAACCTTGCTTCTCAAATTGTGTAATTCCGTGGACCTCACATCAACCTAAATTTATGAAACTAGATATTTTCAAGAATGAAATAAGAAGAGCAACTCGGAACGGATCAGACGAGGCAGGAATATAAGGCAAATGGGTATCCAGCACATATTTTGCGGAGTATAATAAGAAACCTACGTCGACAACAAGTGACAGGTGATCAAGAGGAGAAGAAGGACAAATTGTTTCTGACATCACCGTACTCCAGTGACAATCAAGTGAGAGAAGTAAGAAGACAATTACATAAATGCAAATTTAATGATCATATCACAGTGTCATTCAAATCCAGAAACATTTCTTCTATTCTGAATACAGGTCAGAAAAGTATATGTAAATGTATTTATTGTGTAAATTGTGAAGGGCCAGGTAGTTGCATGTCCAAAAACGTAGTTTATCGCATTCATTGTAAATCATGTCCATCATTTTATATAGGGGAAACCACAAGAACAATGAAATCACGTTTAAGAGAACATTGTAAAATTTCATCATCTTTAGTGTATTTGCATCTGCGTCAACATTCCGCGATTCCAGACCCAAACAATATTCAGTGGTCTCTAGTGCACTTTGGTCTGCCTAATACTGATGTCAGACGTGCGGTAGAATTTAAAGAGATTTGTTCACAACGCCCAGACATAAATGTACAGCACTCGAATTTTTAGTCACACAAGTGATCAAGCCAAGGGTGAAACGTTTTGTGATATTTATTTCTTATTTTACAATATAACTCTCGGTTGAAGAATACATCCTTTCTGAATTGATGATCTCGCTTTTCATCCCATTTCACACTGGTTTCAAAGATGACTGCCCTGATTCCGTCCAACTTCAACTCGAGTACATGGAATGATCTCCTCCCAGCCTTCGAAATGTACAAGACAATTTTGGGCTCACCAAATGAAGAGGATGTGCGGATTGAATTCCTCAATCGGTTGCGATTCTGCCAAAGTGGAAATCACACCCCCACTACACCTTTGGAAGCTCTTGATTTAGTGCCCGAAAGGTAAGTAATCACATAGAAGTGTATGACTAAAAGGCTACAAAATACAATTCAGTTTGTTAGCGATTCACTGTGATATAGTAGAATCTTTCAATAATTTCCGCATTCAATGTACTTTTAGTAGGCTATACCTAGTAGGCCCTATTGCAATTGAAAATATTGACAGTAAAGGCCCTAGGTCTAGGCCCTACTTGTCAGACTTGGGTTCATTTCTGTTTAAAAATGCTATGTTAATTTCACAATGGAATTTACAAAATGACTAATTACAGGACACGACTAATAATTCAGGATTAATAATTATAGGAAAATAATTAATAATTCATGGAATAATTAATGATTCATGATTTGAATATATTTAACACAAACTTCTGCACATTTTTTGAATTTATTTCAGGATGCCCACTATCAAGAAGATGCTCCAGATATTTTGCACGATTCCGGTAACAACCTGCTCTGCAGAAAGGACCTTTAGTGCCATGAAATTGCTGAAGGATTATCTGCGATCAAGAATGTCAGATGAACGTTTGACTGGACTTGCCTTAATGTACATCCACCCAGAAATTAAAATTGACATTGAGCATGTGATAGATGTGTTCGCCAACAAGTATAAAAGGCGAACTGACTTTATTCTTTCATGAATTCCTTGTTTTGATTTCAAAATGCAACTACATGTACACGGATTTTTGGCAATCTAAAATGAATCATTTTTCTAAATAAAACGATGATCATTGATCAAATAGAATTCAATCGTTTAGGCCTACAAAGAGCCTACTGCGCTGATCATAGTATGTATATACATGCAAGCTATAGCTGCTTTAATAAGCCACAAGTAATCGTCATATGCAAACATTATTGCGTTATCACTAACTTATATTGCATTTTAAAGGAATGGATTTATAAAGACTACACAATTACAAATTTAGCCTTAGGCTCCATGAATATTGCAGTCAAATTTCTTGCCTTAATGAGATTTCTCAATGATTCTAGGAAAATAGGCTGAAATCATTGCTGATAACCAAAGACTGTCAATGCTATAACAAATTGTTGTCAACTAATAAGCTCATTTGAAAAGGAGATGTAACTTATGACTGCTGAATTGTAGAACATAATGCCGTGCCTGGATTTGAATCTACGGATTTATTCAACTAGAGCATTGAGGCACCTGTTTGACTGCTTGAGTACAACGCCAATCATCCCCCCCTACCAGAAATTTCTGCGTCCGCCACAGGTGCTAAGGCTTATGGATTTGTTAAGAAAATTTACCTCATGAATCTATGCTTCGGGAGTGGATTTCCAGGATTGACTGTGAGACTGGATTAATTCAACCAGCTTTCGAGTATCTTAGAAAAAATCAACAAAAATAATTCCAACCTTCTTCCAACGACTCTATATCATTATCCGCCGTGTTCGCTGCTTAGGATATGCATCAGACGTTCACTGGCGCACACACTAGTGTATGACATTTCCTGGAAATATTTTTCTGTGAGCGAATGCAAGGCGTGAGATGATGACGCTGTACCTATTTATGTTAGCGCAATCTATCGTTAATTTTCATTGGCATCCCTTTGGATTGAATAGGAATTCCCTGGTTACCTTCTACGTACTTCAATTTCCTCGTTCAATTTCTGCTTCACAAACTATTCGAACGCGCACCCATCCTCGGTTTGCTCCATCGTCACTCTGCAATCTGCATCCATCATATTGAGTGCCTCTGTTATTAGTAATACATGGAACTGGTGCTATATAATGACATCAACTTCCAAAATGTACAAAGGTAGTGAAGCCAAGAAAAGAAGGATATGCTCCGTTTCCGATTCCTGGAAGAGCGAATTCCCGTGGATACATAGTGTTAAGCGCTCAGCTCATCATGCCTACTGTGATGTTTGTCGAAAGGAGTTTTCAGTCTCTGAAGGCAGAAGTCATGTGAAACAACATGCTGATACCAAAACTCATAAGCAATTGATGTCAGCTGCTGAGAGCTCGAAAGTTATGAAACATTTTTTTGTTTCGTCCAATGACCTTGAACTTTCAAATAAAGTCGCAGCGGCAGAAGGTGCTTTATGCTACCATAATGTGAAGCACCACCTTTCTTACAACAGTCTCGAGTGTGGAGTACGACTTATTAAAGAGGCTATTCAAGACTCAAAAATTAAACCAGCGATTCATATGGCCCGTACCAAGGTCGGTGCGATTGTGAAAGGAGCTCTCCAACCTTACGCAATAGAAAAGGTCCTCGATGACCTTCGCGGAACACCATATTGTCTGGGGACAGATGCCTCAAATCATGGCCATCGCAAATTATTTCCCGTTTGTATTCGATACTTTACCGATGAACTTCATGAAGTGGTATTAGATTTTTACGAAAATTCGTTTGAGGATTCCACCAGTATAAAAAATTGCTTAATTGAAAAGCTCAATAGTCATAATATCGATTTGAAGTTAATGACAAGTTACCGAGCTGACAATGCATCTGTGAATTACGGCGTAAATCAGTCAGTCTTTACATTACTCCAACAAGATGGTTTTAATTTGATTAAGGCCAACTGCAACGACCACGTGCTACACAACTGTGGTAAACACGCACTGAAAACGTACAGCCTCGACATTGAAAACATTGTGATGAAAGTTTATGCGGAGTTTTCAGTTTCTGCCAAAAATGTTGAAAGCCTCAAAGGAGAATTCGAAGAAGCCGATCTCATTTATCAGTCCGTAGTACGTCATGCTGTTACGAGGTGGCTCACTCTTTTCGAAGCACTTTCTCGCTTGATCAAGAATATGCGCCCAATCAAAACGTATTTTCTGTCGATTGGAGAAGATAAATGTCATCGTGTAATATGGCATCTATTTGGTGATCAGGCGGACGAGATCGCAGATGATGACGAGCCAACGCTAAATGAGTTAAAGCTTTACTTCCTTCACTCGTTTTTGGCAGAATTGCATGGAGTTATACTTGCACTACAGTCAAATAGTACACTTGCTTGTCATCTTCACTCCATCATTGTCGATCTAAAAAACAACTTTCGCAAGAAAATTTCAGATAGATTTTTTGGAATGACATATTTACTGTCTAAGAGAAAGCAATATTTAACTAGCAATGCGATTGCATCTTTTGAAAAAGAAGCACTTACTGTTTACGAACGTGCTCTTGAGTATTTGGATAAATGGTTTCCATCTGAGAAGGAAGTTTTCTACAAAACGCTAGAACCTCTTTCTCTCGACGCTGCGCCATCAATGGAAGAAATCTTGACAATAACAGAACAGGATTTTTTCGAAGACAAATGCCCCAAGCCAAATGACGACCTATTCAAAGAACTTCGTCTCCTTGAAAGTGTTCTTCCACAATTATCAGGTTCTACACTCGATAAGTGGACTAATTTTTTTGCAAATACTGATGCGCCTGTTTTACAGCAAATCTTCCAGGTGTTCATTAGTATCCCTGTTAGCAATGCGTTCGTCGAAAGGGTATTCTCTGTTATGGAAAATATTTGGGTGGATAACCGAAATCGTTTGCTGATTGACACTATCAAGGCAGAACTCGTCGTTTTCTTCAACTTGAAATATACTTGTAAAGAATTTTATTCAGTCATTTGCCAAGATAAAAAACTCCCTCAAGCAATCAGAGATAACAATAAGTATAAAAAGTGATTGTTGTGTACTTAAATATATTTTGTAAATCTTTCCAATGTTTTGTGGTCTCAAGTTTCAGTAGTTCTAGCAATTTGAATCTTTGATGTTCTAAAATAGAAAATCCTTTTTATGTAAAAGTAATAATAATAATAATATGCTATATTTCGAACACTATTCGCCAGTATTTCGAACGCTATATGCCGGTACATTCAAAATTGAGTTTAGTAGATTCCTTGGTTTTGCAAATTAGAATATTTAGTCGTTTATGAGTAATAAGATTTTAAGTAGGATTGGCTACTTGTTTTCATTCAATTGAAAAATATATGTGAAAACTAGAGAACTCAATGATTTGCTGTTTTAATTAATTACATATACATGTTGCATTAATTTGAAGAAGTACCTATACATTAATAGAAATGCTAATAGATGCACACAATCTATACATATTGCAGACCTACGGCTGAAACATTTAATTAGGTTTAATGAAGAAAGTTATATCCTAGTTAGATAATCCTGCCTATAATCCGACTGCTATCTCGTAAGTAATCTACAGATACAATTATACATACTATTATATATTATAGCTTACATTTTCTTGAAAATAATTCATAGGTGTTAGTTTGAGGTCTATATCTACACCAAAACTACTGCATTCTACCAATTCTTGACCACTGTGCACTAGTACATGAATGTTTTTTAAATAAAAAGCCTACGTCTATGTCTACTTATTTTTCTATACTCATAAGCCACATGTGCCTACGTGAATCTCATGTAAGCCATCCTCTAAAAAGTTCTTGAAAGTTGAAAGAATTGTAGACAACCTATTATAATAAATGAGCATATGGACCGGATAGTAGGCCTAGAGTGAGACCGTTTCATCAGCAAGGTTGATTTATCAGTTAACTTAAAGTTAGAGAATTAGTGTTTATAACAGCCATTGACCTACGTCCACATGACTATTCAGAACCTATGATGATCACTTGTTCAAACAATGGCCCCGGATGAAGTCGATTAAACCCAAGTAAGAAACCGTCATTATGGTCCCTGCGGCTAAAGCTGTCGCCTAACTGTCAATGTAGATGTTAGATAAATTTGGTGTCCGCTACTTAAGTTTTGGGAATCTGGCAACCCTGGGCATTTTCGCAATTAATGATAAAACACAGAATTAGATTCATCTGCGCGCGCTTCGGTTTCCTAGAAAGGAAGAATTGTATATAACCTTAATATCGAAATGGCACATCACATCACACAACTTGCTCCTTCTCGAATGGATAATTCATGTATCGCTTGCTATTGGAAATGGTGAACAATAAGCTGTCAGTGGATGACACCAGAGCCAGTGAGAGATGCGTGCGTCTGTGATATCACTTCACACACACCAGAACACACATCGATGCGTGGCTTCAATTCAGTGTATGCACTATACAGTGAGAAATGCCGAGGAGAGGATCATCAAGTGAACTAATTTTCGTACGCCTGCTACTTTCTTTAACCCATTTTTGACCACAGTTCCAGAAGTGGAACAAAATTTTGAAATTAAGTTGGAGAGGCAATGAAAACTGATTGTATAAAAATTTGTATACTAGACATAATAATTGAAGCAGCCGATGATGTAAAATCTAAAACATGACATTCTTCATAACCACAATGCTTCTGAAATGCATGAATACCTGAGTTATTCCAAAAATTTCATAAGATATAATACGTCTTTTTCTTTTTGTTTCTAATCTGATATAAAAAATATGTTTAACAACGAAATAGCACTTTAAATGTATTGTTCGTATTGAGGTTGTTATGCTTTAATGCAATCTCAGTCTTGAAACAGATCCTACGCTGTTAAATTTGAAATTCAAAATTTGCTCCACTTGTGGAACTGTGGGCATGGTAGGTATCAGTACTTTCGAAACATGATATTATCAACAGCTACTACTTCTGCTGACTCAGCGATCGTTGAAAGATGAATAAAATCAGTTATCACACGTGCAATATCTACGCCACAGATGGAATAAGCCTTTCGAAACTCTCATAGGTGCATGGATATCTTCCCTTCATATGACGTTGGAATCTGACGTCTGCCACCACAGCGCTTGTTGAAAGAAATTACCTGTCACTCGATAGCCAATAGGTATCTTTGATATTTAGGCTTTCCATTGCCGTGCATAAACGCTATCTATCTTCATTTTTTAAATAAGATGTCGAAAAGATACACGCTCGATGAAGTTGTCAACATTATTGAAAACGACGATGATATTGCTAGCGCCCAGATTATAATGGAACCGCCAGGTGACGGCCAAGAGTCTGATGAGGACAGTGGGAGTGAGGATGAGTGTTTTAGTGTGAACAATTTATCAAGACGACAACTGACTGCTCCGGTTGAAGGACATTTCTGTACACGATCACATGAAATCAACGAATTACCTTTGGTTCATACGAATGCTGATGTGCCTACATGTGTGTCAGAGTCGGTGATTTCCTGGGTCAAGCGTGACCTAAATCCAAAAGAGCGGGGACTTTTTCCAACTGAAAATTCTTTACAGTTTCCAAATAATCCTGTTGAATGTTTTGAATCGGTGATGACTGATGAAATGATTGAGTGGATAGTGGACATGTTCAAAATCTATGCTGCGCAGCGCTACCATGATAGACTGACAAGGTCGAAATTCGTGCTTTTCTCGGAATTCTTTTTATCTCAGGTTACATCAGTGTTCCACGATGGAGGATGATGTGGGAAGATGATACTGAAACAACAAATTCCTTCGTTTGTAATGCGATGTCCAGAGCTCGTTTCGAACTGCTGAAAAAGTATTCACATTTCAGTGACAATGATCAAATTGGATAAAAACGACAAGTATGCCAAAGTTCGTCCTTTATTCGACAAGTTGAGATCCATTTATTCAAATTTAATTAAGAATCACATTCCAGAAAACCTGTGTGTTGATGAAGCAATGGCAAAATATTACGGCAAACACAGTGGTAAGCAGTACATTCATAATAAGCCTCTGAAATATGGGTATAAGATTTGGTGTTTATGTGACTCGAAAGGTTACTTAATTGATTTTGATCCTTATCAAGGTAAATCGCAGATTGATTCTGAGCTTGGATTGGGAGCAAGTGTAGTTTTGCGTTTGTTAAAAAGTGTACCAGATCTTCCCTACAATATTTATTGTGATCGTTTATTTTCGCTGAAGTTATGTAATCGACTTCTCCGGCAAAATATTGGTTTGACAGGTACCATCATGTCGAACAGAACAAAGAAATGCCCATTGAAAGATCAAAAGGAACTTAAAAAAGAACCAAGGGGCTCTTTTGACTATCGTGTTAACACTAGTACTGAGACTATCGTAGTTGTTTTTAACGATAATAAAGTTTTTCACGTCGTCAGCACGGCACACGGCATCGAACCTATGTCTGCAGCTTCCCGATGGTCAGCGGCGTCGAAGAAAAAGGTAATAATAAAACAACCACGATTGATCCATGAGTATAACAAATACATGGGCGGTGTAGACAGGATGGACCAGAATATGTCATATTACGCCACTTCCATTCGTTCAAAGAAGTGGTGGTGGCCGTTGTTTTTATTTGCGATAGAGTCGGCGATGCAAAATGCATGGCAATTACATCGAAAATCTGGACATGATCTGGATCAACTTGCGTTTCGAAGAAATATCGTTCAGAATTATCTGTCTCTGGCGCGAACAAAACGACCATGTCGAGGAAGACCTCCACAAGCAAAGCACATGAGCCTCGAAAAACGAGTGCCTTTTACTTTGAGGAAATCCAATGTGGGTGATCATAACATTGGACCAGCATTTAAACAGAACAGGTGTGCTCTGTGTCGAGCAAACACTAAGAAGATGTGTTTGAAATGCTCAGTGAATTTGCATGAAAGATGTTTTGCTGATTTTCATTCTGTTGGAAACTAATTTTGAAGTGAACTTTTGAAACCTGAGTGTTACTTTGTGTTTAGATAATTTGTGTTCATTCTTGATTCTGTTGTTTCATTGAAAAAAATTAAGTTTGATAATGATCTATTGATATTTGAAAACTGAATTGCGTTTCATTGATTATAATGTGTTGCTTATCACCGTCTGTGTTGTGTCTAAGCAATCAATAAATTTTGAAAACTTAACGTCAATGAGAATATCTTTGAATTGACTGTTCCTTCAGAGCTCATAGTTCCACTTGTGAAGGACAAGGTGAATGTTACCTTTCATGCTCACAGTTCCACTTATGGAACAAAATTTGAATTTCAAATATTGAGCGCAATAATGAAATTCCGAAAGAAAAAATAGTGAATTCGATATGTACCAAGGTAAAATATATCAAAATTACTGCTAATATAAAAATCAAAAATTCGGTCAAAAATGGGTTAATAATTACCGGAAAGGCCAACATTATGGAGAAAACTTGTGCGCAGTGATCTGAATTCTTCGAATCTGAAGGAATTTTGGCAATCGAAGCAGTTTGCTGAAGCAACCGCAAGCGACGCACGACTTTTTCCTATCTCTGTAAGGTATTAGGAATTCCTTTTTGCCCACCTAATAGGTTCCTCAATGTGCCATCCATTTCGTATTAATCACACTTCTAGCAAACCGAAGCAGATAAACAAAATATTTAATTCTGTGTGATAAAATGAGGAATTTCGGAGTTTGACCTTGCAGGAGAGAGCGCACTATTACAAGAGATACGACAACGATAGCGTGTTGCGTTCGTCGCTTGCTTGATGGCTGTTGTCTGCCTTAGGGTAAGGCCACATGACAAGCTGTTAGCTGCGCTGTAGCCGCGCTGTGAAAATAGTTGTATGTGATTCAATCGGAGTGGCCACACTAGTAGCTGCAGCTGCGCTGTGGCATCTTGTCACAGCTAGCTTCGAGCTACGGTAGGTCATCCACTGAAATGAACTTCCACTTCCACTGAAATGAACTTCAAATCCGGGGCTGCAACACCCTGGAGAACAAGGGAGAAATGATGCTTATAATTGAAATAATTGGAGCCGGAGTTGTTCGGAGCTTCTACCCGCACGTGTTTTCCATCAATCGCTCCTATAACATTGGGAAAATTGCAATATTTATCATACATTTTCGCGATCTCAAGGTATCTCTCTCGTGTCGGTTCTGCAAGATATATTGGGTTCAACTTTGACCACAAAAAACTGAGTCTCTTCAACAATCTTCCCAACTGTACTTCTTCCTAATCTGTATGAATGAGCCAATGATCGAAATGAGATACCAGTTGACAAGTACCTGTAATAAAGATGAGATAATAAATAATGAAATAAAATAAAAATATAATTATTATAATAAATATTACTAATATATTAAATATTTATATATTATTAATAAATATAAAAATTATAATAAAAAAAAATTATAATAAATGATAATAAAAAAAATAGATGAGATAGACAAATAAATGCAAAATAGCGAAATTTGTCAAGACAATCACACATACATTGATTATGATCATGACTTTGCTATAATTCTGACAACATGCACGTATTGTGCTGTTCTATTTTGCCACTTAATATTAAAAGATTTTACTAATAATATATTGATGATTTCTATACGATCATTTTACAGGCAATTATATTTGTGTTGATTTTACGAATGTATGAATGTTCGATATTGTTAAGTAAATAATTGAGCAACTTCTATTTCTTCTTTTCAGCGGATGCGTGCAGAAAGAAATTAAAGGTATTGAAGGACAAGATGAGGGAAGTTTGCGGGAAACTTCCGAAGACTTCGTCCGGTCAACCAGCATTTGAGAAAAATGAGGAATGTGTTCGGTGGCCGTACTACAAAGCCATGTTGTACATGAAGGACCAATTTGTAGGACGGGATTTGCATGGAAGTTTTCATGATAGCGTCACAGATGAGTCAACGTACGTCGAAAGCGATACTTCTGGAGACCAATCTTCTGTCACTCGTGACTCATCTTCAGGTCGGAACACGGAATTTCGAAAATCTAAGAAAGCGCGATTGAATGAGGAGCTTCTGCAAATTGAACGAGAGAAAATGCAAAACCTACAAGCCTTTATGGCAGAGTCGAATGTGCCAAGTGATGAGTGGACGACCTTTTGCAGTGCTATCTCGCATGACTTGAGAAAATTGACTGACCCTATGTTGATTATGAAAACAAAAGCTGAGATCAATAAGGTTATCAACGATGCCGTTTTCCAGCAATTATCAAAGAATAACAAAGACTCCACAATAGAAACCTCATCTTCTATCATGTGTTCGTACGATACTCCTGCATTCCAAGACAGTTACCTTGCTCACTTGAACAATTGAGTATTTTCTTAAAACTTCATTACACTGTTTTTAAGTCTGGATATTTTCATGTAATTTTAGACTTCATTAGTAAATACTATTTGGAGTATTCATGCCGTTCTCACATACAATTGCAACATGCGTATATATACATGTAGGCCTATATTCAAGCTTCCAAATAAGCGCTTTTATATATCTCTTGTAAAATTACAGCAAAATATATGTCATCAAGCAAGACAACAAATCAAATTATTACTTATTATTGCAATAATTACATGTATTTTGATTTTGAAATCACCTGCTATATACTTGTACATACAGTATTGATAGTAAGGCCAACATTATACTTCAAGATCGAAAGAGACAAATAACAAATTGAGAAATTATTGTGTTTGTTATTTGTTGTTACATGGTGTATCACATGGGCGTATTTCTTTCTTGTAAACTGAAATTGTTTAAGAGAATGAGGATTCCTTTGAAATACATAAAGAAAATTCTTGTGATAAAATTTGATTTGCCAAATAATCTAAGTCTATTATAAGGCAAGCAAAATTTCGCAATGTATGTTGATGATTGGTGATAGGATAGTAAATGTCTGACTTTTTGTAAACTGAGAATTATCATTACTATTTCAGGTTGATAAAATGATCAACAAGTCACTGCAACTACCGACGCGGAGAGAGATAGCCGAATTGATTTCAGTTACCAAGAAAAGATCGCAGAGGGCTCCTTCATTGAGTAAGTGTCGAATTGGATGCAACGCACAGAAAGTGTAGGGGACACCTGTAGGCGGTCAACAATTTCCTCTGACATTCTCTATTCATTTACATCCGACTCAGACTTGTAAATAACAGTCGCCATTTTCATCTTCGTCGTCATGTCATCCTCACGTACCGCTGTACTTTTATGAAAGTCCATCTGTTACAATTGCAATCAAAAATAGGGTAAAATCAACTCCATTTATATTCCATTTCAGAAGTAGATGGTATGTTTTACTTACATTAGTTGCGCTGAATCCGATGAGGGTCGAGCCCTACGAAGAAGTTACGATCGACAATATCCTCAATCCAATCAAGGAAAGTGTTGATCATAAGATCATCAAAATTTTTGGATCAAAGAAAGGTAATTTCATAACATTGTATTAGAAAAATAATGGTATTCTTACAAGTTATATGGAGATAAGTGAACATACACTCCTAGAAAATCGAACCAACATTCGCACACACATGTCCTTTTTATTTTAAGACCACAGAAGACATCTTTCGATTCCAAGCTAAATAGTCAAATTGTACTTTAATTTATGCCGTCGGTGCCCGAATATTTAGGGCGGTCTTTCACGAGACGGTACATTTCTGTATTTTGCCTCTTTTTTGAAATAATCTATTTTTGAGGTAGAGGTTAGTCGGTTCTCCGTAGGTGTTTCTCAATAGATAAGTAGATAATGAAAAAGGTAAAGAAGATGAATATGTAAAGAAACGTGTACATGGTATCATCGAATTAAGTAAAATGGGGCGTTTTAGTATGCAGTTACTTTCAGTGCCGACTCACTAGGATGAGCCGTTGTTGATGCATATTTGACTTGATTACTCTATTTTTAATTATAAATACCTACATATATGGCAATTATGGATATAGTAGCCTTATTTAACATTCCGAAAAGACAACAGATGCTATCATAAAACTACGGTAATTGCATGACATTTTCTAGGGGTGCACAAGACACATACAAAATACGGATCCGCACTGCTGTCCCTCCATCCCGATCTGTACAATGTCGTCACTGACTTCATCAAAATCATACAATTGACGGTAGAGAATGAGAACCGGACCTACTCCGAATCCATGAATTTGTTTTGCCAGAAAAACGGCGAGCCATTGAAGGAACTCAGTGGCATGATTGGTGACACTGCGGAAATCGTGAGTAATATTTTTCTACTATATAAATGAATAATGTACTCAGTGATTTTTATCGATTTCATGGAGTTATCTGATTAAAGCACCATTTTCTCATGCATGATGTATCGCTCCTTACATTTCAACAGCGTTTCAAACGGAGATTAACATCCAATGATTTCCGTAAAGCATGTACCACACATGCCAATGCTGCAGGAATCGATGAGAACCAACTGTCGAAAGCTTTAATGCATTCTAAGCAGACAGCATTTCGAGAATATCTTATCTCTCGTTAACCCCGCACTTAGCAGTAAGATACGAGTTTTTCGTTTCATGCAGTTTCTTTGTTCTGTTCTATTCGCTTGTATACTAGTATTTGCTAGGGTGTCCAATCCCGGATCCCGGGATCTTAGAAAATTTTCGGGATTCAAATCCCGGGATTAATAATCATGAAATCCGGGATTCATCGGGATTGGTTTCGTTATTTATCAGTCTTTTCGTTAAGAAATTACATAGAAATCACTACAAAGGAAAAGCAAGACGCACACAATATTTCACATTTCTCATTCTAACTGCGTAAATCGGCCACTACTGAAAATATTCGACACGGGAATCATTTTATCCAATCAGAGCGCTGCTATTGTTTACAAGAAATGACGAGCACTGCGCTACCTCGTTAATGACTCATTTAGTCAAACTTGTCTGATGCCATAGAAATAAATATATTTTGTTTATCTGTAATTGACTAGAATGGAAATTGACTCAAGGTCACGGCACATTCGGAGGGAACTTAGTTGGGGCAAAAAGACGTTTCGCGCCAATATGGTGAAATCCTGTATTGCTTTCAACTGTACAAACAGAGATGATGCTCCGACTCGATCGCGAGGAATTTCTTTTCACAGGTGAGTTTCTGAAGTATATATTTCATTGAAATTTTGTTTAGAGACCAAAATATAGGTAAATTGTAAGGTGTGAGAAAGTAGCATCGAAATAGCCGTAGAAAATATTATCCGGCAAAATATATGCAGAATTGCTACATTATGTATTTGTCAGTTGTTGTTGGTGTATTCATTCACCTTCATATGCTATATAGGAAGACGTTGATGTTTTTTTTTGTGCTCATTACCTTGATATTACTTAGGAATTTGACGCTGACAGGCAATCAAGTCTCGGCAAATCGTCCATTTTCTTCTCTAGGGAAGTCAGTAAAGAGTGGAGCCAGAAGTTAGATTTGCTATACCCTACACAATGTTTTATTATCTCTGCCATCGGATGACGGTCGCTGCACAAGTAGTAGGTGTAAACAGACAAAAGTCAAGATGAAAACGTCAAGATGAAAACGTGCCATACAGAATTATCGTTCCTCATAATTATCACACGCTCACCGGTCTGATCTGAATAGCTGTGGGGAAGCTCTGTTTAACGCATGAAAAACAAACAGTAGTCCCATTATTCTTGTCAGTGACTCACTGCAACGTTGATTCCCCCTCGCTTTCACCAAGAGATTCTTATCACTGATGTCACTCATGTCTAGTACCGGATTGGCTCACTAAACTTTGATCGATTTGTTGACAGTGATACTGCGGCTTCCAGGAGAATGAACGTAGACGCCTGCGTTTTCTCACTGCATCAAGTTGTGTTCAACAGTGATTTTGCATTCTACAGTGCCTACAATTTTCAACGCAATCCACTAGGCTCAAGTAGACCTATTTATATCAGCGGTATATAATGCTTCTAGGAAAATGACTTTCCCGATCATAATCTCAGCTTTACTTCACTTGCCAAGTTCCAAAATCTCCCTCGCAGGTATGCTTATCATGTCCCGAGTTACTCCCTTGTCTCATTTCTGCTAAGTTAGATAACCACAGATGTTATTTGTCAAAAGTGATAATGCAGACCTTCGCAACATCCCAGCCTGTCAAGCAGCCCCGACTGTCCATATACTTTTGAAAGGCTTCAGATTTGATATTCCCCTCTAAGCTCTATGACCGGATGCACTTACTTGTCGGAATGGTACACGCCTCACGGTGCGATTTTGACTGATAGGAGACCAGATAATTCGAAGAATGCGTAAATCTAGATTGTCGATCGTGGTTTTGCAGTCAATCCAAACAAAAAGTTTCCACTATTTTTTTGTACACACATTGATATGTACCAATTAGGGAATGTTCAGACTATATTTTGTGCTTTTTTGACGCAGGTTTTACTAATTTCAGTAAATTTATGTTTTTGTTAAAATTTAATGCAATATTTTATTTTAATCCTAGCTTTTCTTGTAAAAAGTGCCGTGGTGTTGCTGCACAAGCTCCTAAACCGACCGCTAGTAAGCTTCGTATTGGTGATGCTGATTATGAAGTTGTGCCTGCATTTTGTTACCTGGGTGATATGTTAGGACAATCAGGTGGCTGCAGTGAGGCTGCTAGACTGAGAATTCAGCTGGCATGGAAGAACTTTCGTGAGCTCATTCCCATACTTACGAACAGAGACATCCCCTTCAGCAGCCGAGGTCATGTCTACTCCATGTGTGTGAGAAGTGTTCTGTTGTATGCAACCGAGACATGGCCAATCAACATCGAGGAGCAAAACCGATTGTGCCGTAATGATAACGCAATGGTGCGGTGGATCTGCTCCAAGCGCCTATCTGATCGAGTTCCTATGGATGAGCTAAGGTCTAGGCTTGGTATTCATCGACTTGAAGATAGTGTGCGCTGGAGAAGGCTACGTTGGTATGGACATGTACAACGCATGGATGAAGCCGACTGGCCTAAGAAAGTCCAGACCATCGAACTCTCAGGAAAGAATCCACGAGGCCGACCAAAGAAACGTTGGCTTGACAACATCAAAGAAGATCTTCGAAAATGGAATCTATCCTCCGTCGACCCTTCGGATCGGACGGTGTGGAGAAATGCCACCAAGCCAAATCGACATTTGCGGACGTCCAACCATTGCAACACGAGGAAAAGAAGACGGAAAACCGTGGACCACTTAATGCAATATAGGCTAACTTATGGCGGTTCAAAACGGTGCAAATACGGCCTAAATGCGGTGGTTCAAATGATTGAATCAGCAATTCCATTAAAGAAGAGCCTACCAAACATCCTGATTGATTTAACGGAGCAATATGGCCTAGGGGCCTATATATAACACGTCAGCGCGTAGCCATAATCCTGGTTAGGTGTTGTCTTCGATTATGGCAATGAATAGAGCTGAGTCGACGCCGTTAGTAGGGTTCACGCTTTTTAAACCTACCATGCAACTCGCGGTTCGTCATGTAACTAGGGCCTAATAGGTATATTATTATGCTTCCGCTTAAAGTTCAATTAGCCATTATTGCTCGAAATAGCATGCGCTGATTCACGAGGATGGTGAGTTAATTAGGCTCTCATCGCTTATATTTTCATCGCATCGCATAAATTCTGATAGGATATTTATCAGTAACTTTTGCCATTTACCTGGAAACTCTTGCAGTTCATACGTGCAGACTTGATCCATTCAAATACATGTTTATCAAGGAGAAAAAATGTTCAAAGTCACCTTTCGCACGTTTCTCTCAGAAGACACGAAAAGCTCTTGCTATCATGCCATCAAAAATTTTCTGCTCTCCTACAATTAAAAGAAAGCGTGACGTATTTCCCAGAGTTATAATTGATGATCCACTTTACCATGAATGCATAGCTGTCATCATGCAGGCAGCAACATGAGCTTCGCGATGTATTGTGGAAATAATCAAACGTTGCAGTGACATCGTTCGTACGTTACATGCTCGTTATCATTTCAGTAGGATAGAATATGATGACGGCAGCATTTTTGACAATCATCAATCATGTCCACATAAGGGAAAAAGTTGAGAAAGTAATACTTTGCCGGTATTATTCAGCGCATTTCCTAACTTTTTGTGCAAGATAAAATCTGTAACAGGAGTATTCAGTGGGTATTCATGGCAGTATTCAGTCTAACTTCATACGTATGTCTGTCAATTATTATTCAAATATCAACCAGAACGTAACTAGCTAAATTTTGCCACTAAGTCTCATATTTGCCAATAGGCCAGTGGCGGGCAACCAAGTTGGGATAGCGGGCCACAAGGAGTGGTCCGCGAAAAAGGCTGGCGGGCCACCAATTTTAAAAGGCAGTAGTATAGGCTTAATATTCTTTTATTCCGTACTTTTAAATGCAAATATGGGCTGCTGTACCGTGCGTGTATCGCATTGAATAGAAAATTTTACATGTAAATGTAAGAATATTCGGAAAAAATGTTGGCTTACAGGCCACAAAAAGACATGTCTAAATCTTGCACTTGGATTCCTTCATTCGTAGTTCAGGTTTAATTAATATAGCCTCTTTCTAGGTTCATTGAGCAGTTTATTACTTAGAGGAACATGCTCAGCAGGGCTTCGAATACTATGTGAATTAGCATAAACTCGCGCAAGTGATGACCATTTAGCGTTTATTAGAGAAGATATTCTTTACGAAAGGAACATGGTTGGATAATTCGAATGTGAATTTTTGGTTTTTGTGCCACCATATTGTTCATTTTGTTGTTCCTTAATGGTTTTGCAAATTCTAATTAGATTTCCTCACCCTTAGATGCACCTCCAAAAGGTCGAAGTCGGAGTGAATCATTTTCACATCATCGATTCAAATAATGTCACTTTAGATATGAGAAGCGGTGGTGGGCCACCTAATGTGTCCCGGCGGGTCACGCGTTGCACAACAATGCAATAGACCTATCTATGTAATTTCCTAGTTTCTCAAGATTTGAAATCAGACAAATTATTTTTTTGAAATAAAATGTCACAAAAATGTCAGTTTTGCCTACAGTTATGCCTCTATGAATAGTGCAAGCGATCAGAGCCTGAGCGTTTTTCAAAAGATATAAATCTACTATTGAGAACCTACTGATACGAAATCAAGACTCATCATTTGCGTCTTTTGGGGGGGGAGCTATCGTGCTTATCAACTCCCCCCCACGAGAACAAATAAATTTCAATTTTCATGCAATTTTTAGAAAATTTGCGTTACATTCCCGTTTTTTAAGTGAATTCCTAGCATTTAGCCCCCCGAGAAGGCAGGCGCAACCCCGAGATCAAGGGACGCTACTGAGGCACATTGTCCAATAGGCATGAAATGGAAATGTATGCTTCTGATATTTTTATGGTTTGGCTAGATAATAATAGTAGTCAATATGGTTGTGATGGAATCTATTATTTACTGATTGACTGTGATGGATTGAGTCGCTTTCATCATTGTGAATAGGAATCGCTAAAACGCAAAACTCGAGAAGGTGCCATGCCACCTCATTTCTTTCCAGCCATGTCAACCCATTTGACTTTTTGAAGTAAATAAGCCATAATTTCAAAAGTAATAGTAATTGACATCAACAATTCCATATAAATTGTTAAGTCATTTACTTGTCTTCCTTTTTGCAAGTGTGTAGCAGTGTTTGACATTGATGATAGACAAAAACATACAATTTTTAAAAATGTAAAGCATTTTTTTATTAAAAAAGAATTTCTCGGTCTGTTCTGAGCAGGAAGTGAGCTGGGAGAGATTTTCATATATATCATGTATGTAGTCTAGTAAACCTTTATTTCGTATATTTTGGATTTTCTTTCCAATGGAGAGATTCTGGTGCAGAGGGCCATGTCACCCCAAATGCCAAGTCATCCCATTCTCCCCTACTATCCATAAACTATTTAATTGCATCACGAAGTTGGTCGCATTCCCAAACAAATAATGAATTAACAATTTATTATGATGAAGAATTTGTGCATTACTTTAGTATTACATGTATTTAACACCATGTTAACTTATAAGTAGTGCATATCAGTAGTATCCATAGGAGCACTCTGAGTCGGCCTATAAGCATCACACATCTCCATCATATCATTTAGCGAAAAAAATAATATCCTCATGCATGTGCAACACCCCAGCTACATTCTATGGATTCTTTGAGAAGCTCTGAACAAGATGCAGACGAAATTTACATAGCTAGGAATATCCAATATTTGCGGATTTAGCTAGGAGCTCATCCGCAAATATCGCGTTAACTTCTCTTACTGAAGATAAAAGAAACCGTTTCTGTAGGCCTACTTCATCTTTGAGTTCTCTGGACCGTCACACAGTTACGTCTTCTAGTTCATGTAGGCGACATAGATTTGCCTCATCGTATCACGAAAAAAGAATTTTCTGCCACGTCATTATCAACTTATGAATAGATATGGATATAGGAGCGATGGAAATACTTGATGCAATTCAGCAAGGGATGTAGCATTTTTCCTAATGAACGTCATTGCTAGTCGTCTGCTTTAAAAACTTGCTAAACATGGTCCGTTACTTTAGGATTCTTAGGCCTACTCTTGAAACTTCTTTTTTAATTCCGTTGCAGTGATCTTTCTGTTCAGGATTGCTTCGTCTCATTCGAAATCTATTTCAACGCTCGGATAAACTCATAGTAGGCACGGTGAAAGCTCGGTCACTCATGAGTCACGTAGTTGTGTATTTGAGAACAAAACTTTGAAGTATAGCAAGTCTTTCGTTTGTAGGTTTTTCTGCGGTTTTTTTTCTAACCTAGGCTAATGATATCTTTTGTTTTTAAAGACTGATTTTCAATCAAACTTATCATTGTTACTCCACTTCGTACATTCTCTCTTTCATTGCTTTTCTTTTTCTTAGCTTGCATTCTTAGTTAGGCCTATAGAATTGAATCATAGGCCTGCGCATTTACTTTACTCTGAATTGCTTAGTTATTCTACATGTATCCTATCATGCCCTTTTTATTTTCTTCGCATTCCTTATTTGACTTCCATTTTCCCTCGATGTACAACCTTCGTGTATACGCGCGTCCTCATTCCTGTAGCTACGATTTTTTGAAAAATTTTAATAAAAATCAGTTAAACCATATGCAAAAGTTTGATATTTTCACTGTTTAGCGTACCTGAAATCATTTAAATGTATGCAGAGAGCAATTGTGCATCAGGTGAATTAGTTGACTTAAATTTTTTAAGTTAGACAAATGAGTAGGCCTGCATGCAGTTCAACAAAATATAAATCATATCAATCTTTCAGGTTTCCTGCCGATCCAGTACTACGAAGAAGTTGGGTCGTAGCCGTGAAAAGACTGAAAGTTGATGATCGAAGGAAGTTGTGGGAGCCGAGTAAATACGATTGTTTATGCTCTGATCATTTTGCCCCGAGCGATTTTCGTCCAACGAAAACGAGGCAGCTGTATTCTGCAGCAGTGCCTTCAATATTTAGTTTCACTGAGAAGACAGCATCGGCATCAACATCGCGCACTTTGCGGTACGTTGAGAGTTATGGGCAAGTGCCCATCTCAGTAACCGAAGGTCCATCTACTTCGACATCAATTACATCACCTGAGGTTGAGGAGAGGCTTCATCGTGCTCAGAAAGATCTGCGAAATGCTCGGAAGCGGGAGAAGCGTCTGAGAGATACAGTAGCTTCATTGCATGAAAAAATCGCGGAGGATGATGGTATAACGAAAAGCCTACTTGAAAAACTGGAAGCGTATCAAGGTGAGTTTACTCCTGGCAACTATTATATCCACATACGTGTGAAGTTAGTGGAACAATTTTAATTACAGCTTGACTATATTCGAAAAACTTCCAATTTATCAATTTCACGAATCTAGGCTCAGATTTCACAATTCGCGGTCGCTTTTGAAAAATCAAAAGTTTAAAAATGAAAGTGGTTCCACTGGTCAGTTAGCGGAACCAAATTCTCATATTCTTAAGATCTCGCGGATATCCGGTTAAAAGCTGCATTGTTGTTTATACTGAAGCACATATTCGTGATCAGTGCAGCAAATTGGATCAGGTAGTGACAAATATAATTGATTTACTACGCCAATCAGCGAGACCGAGAAATTGGTTCCGCTCACTTTGCACGTGTTTTATACTTGCCTATCAATTCATTTAAGTGATGCTTTGTGCTTTTACTAGTATTGTACCGGTATTCGGTCGGACAACCTATCCGGCATCGGGTCCGATAGGTAATATGGGGCCTACTCGTGTTTCACCAGATACCTGTAATTTAATTATTCATTTGAATGGCTATAATTTTGTTCACCTTCTAAATCTTTTAATGTTAATTTTCTCTTGAATTTAGTGCGTGTCGCATTCATCCTTCTTGTAAACTACTTTTAATAATTTTTATTGACCTTCAAAGAAGCGTGTGTGAAGTTAGCCATACCAATGCCCTACATCGAAAATCGAGTGTGCCGCTCTCGAAAGCAACATCTGCGCATAATTTGAGTTTGGCAGCGTGCCACATATTTTTCAAAATAGTGCGGCAGTTTACGAGAACTCACCGATTGAAAATTGAAGGTGGTACGGATGCGAAGTTCGCCATACCAAATTACCAAAACACATGCATCGCATAACTATGAAGTGTCAAACGCATGGATGAATAAACTGCCACGTCCCAAGTATGTGCCACCCATTATTTCACGGAATTTCACTATAATAACTGAGAAATTGGATAAAATTAAGTACAAAGTGGCACGGTTATGAAGTTAGCCGTGAAAGTCTGACAAAATTAAAAATTTCCATCAATCCGATTAAAAAATCATCTGGGCCAACTTACAGAAGTATGCCAGCCTGTGACACCCATCAAACAGAAATGCGGATTAACCTCCGCAGACGTTTCCACTCACCATCTGTGCCACTTGTGAAAATCGTGGATCCTACTCACATCAACCGACAAATGCATTGATTAGGACCACCTTCTGCCACCTCTCAGACAGCTGGACAAGTCGACATACTCCCAATAACTATCACAACTCTCCGAATGGGATAATTCAAACACCTTTCGCATTCATTTCTCTGATGTAGTATAAGTACATGTCGCCAAAAAATAATTTCGTGTATACCAAAATGTGTTATTTAAGCACTTGAAATTGATGTCAGAATTTCAATGAAGCTAAAATTTATTTTACAGATATACCAGTGGAGCTCTTCAAGAGGGATGGTAGAAAATACTCGGCTTCTATGAGGGAGTTCTGTCTCACCCTGAGTCTATACAGCCGAAAGGGATACAACTATGTGAGGACAATTCTGCCTTTGCCGCATCCGCGTACTTTAAGAACGTAAGTTGGTCTTCTGAAGTAGCTATCGATTAATGTTGCCACCAGTATTATTGTGATATGTATTACTGATCAGCTGGTGCATTTACGATTGTGTTCATATAGTTAAGAACTGAGATATCCCTTCCTACTGGATACTAACATAAAGTTTTGCAGGTAATTAACTATATTTCTATGCAATAGGCTAATCTTTTAAGTAGTGAGTGGTATGCGTACTTCATGCGCCACATATGAGGGACATGGTCGTGCAATTAGTCACCTTCGACACAACCATGCTGATTTAAAACAATTGCAAATGGCCCACATGGCAAACGCGGAATCTGATCTCACGGCCAATTTTGGCAATTGGGAATCTGTGCCAAATTTTGACAATCACTAACACAATGTTTAACTCAATTGAGATAAGGGATCATGAGTCCGAGTATCTATTTCTTTTATTTCCAGCCCGACTTAGTCCAAGCTTATTCAATGTTTAATCATGCATTAATAGTGCTCAAAGTCATTGGTAGGTCTAATATTTTACGGACAAATCTGATCTTTGTATGACGAATTTGCGTAGTATTCTAGAAAGCCTTTTTATAAGCTGTTTTGAATAATTTAGATAGTCACTACAGACTCACAGCATGAGAATTTAGGCATCATCTGTGTTTCTGTGCTTATAGTATTAGCTTTCTGAAATTTGAGCTAGAAATGATAGAATCAACTGATTTTTAGTTCATGAAAATTTGTTTGACCTCGCTCTGAATTTGTGTATTGGAGCGATCGATGGAGGTTACATTACAGTCCCGCTTGAGATTCGAAAGACATTTTTCTACAACCCTGAGGTTACATGCCTTGTCCTTATCATCAAGCTATCTATCAGGCAAAACAAGGCGAATGTCAAATCTGCATTCAATATCTTTAATCTAGCGTTAATAAAAATCTGGTGTCTCAGTAAAATGAAGAGACTTTAATGCGAATGCTTATTCCCTTGAGTGCCATTATGTCACCATCTTTCAAAAAGTCGTGTAAAAGACCATGTAAGGCATGTAATTACTGGGTTCCCTTTTTTTATTGGAAAACAGTATAGCTGTCTTTCTAAATCACACGTAAAAATAGGCTAAAGCAGGGTTTTGCAAGTTTTCTATTATTCGATTGGAGTGCGATTCGCGAATCACGCCCGATTCGATTCGACTCCTAAGTTAACCGATTCGCAGGTCCTCAATAAAAATTTAAGCATGTGTATCTTAGTAATCAATCCCTTTCATTGACTGACTCCCTATTTCCCGAAACTTTCCGACTCTGTATGGTTTGTTGTTAATGTAAAGCATTCACTAATGAAAATTATATTCTCTATTTCTTCTCTCAAATGTCAGCTTTCCAATTAAAGTAAAGATGTTCATTATTGATGAAATGCAGGATTGTAAAATAGGTTTTTTTTCTTGGAACAGGTGGCTTCAAGGTATTGACGGTCGTCCAGGGTTCAGTGAGCAAAGTCTGAAGCACTTGCAGAGTCAAAGAGACGGTGAAAATGCTTGGCAATATCGATTTTGCACTCTTATGGTCGACGGAATGAGTATCAAGAAATTGATGCAGTATGATCCACGAACAGCTGAATTTTCTGGCTTCATCAATTTCGGTCAAGCCTTATCCCTCAATTCCGATGAAGAGTTAGCGACAGAAGCCTTAGTATTTATGGCCGTTGGCATCACTGGCCATTGGAAGCAAGTTATCGGATACTTCTTGATTCGTGGCATATCTGCTGAAGTGCAAAAGGAATTGGTGCTGCATGCCATAGGAAGTCTTCACGATGTCGGACTTTCGGTCAAAGCCTTGACATTGGATGGACTATCTGCCAACATGTCCATGTTAAAGAAGCTTGGCTGCTCAATGACTCCTGATCAAATCGTCTCTTATTTCTACGTTCCCTCCGGTGAAAAGGTTCATGTATTTATTGATGCATGTCATTGCCTGAAGCTTGTCCGCAACAACTTCGCGAAAGTCGGAGTAATTGAAGTTGCTCCAAATGAATACGCAAACTGGACCTATATAATTGAATTGAACAAGCTCCAGAAGAAAGAGGGTCTTGTGGCCGCGAACAAGTTATCCGATCGACACATCCATTTCAACCAGCAAATAATGAAGGTAAGTTCTTCCAGTAAACTTATATTAATAATATCCGCTGAACTCATTGAAATGCATTTCGGTAAAACTCAATCGCCTTTAAAATGCAACGAGGCCTACTCGTGATTATAGGCCTAATCAGTCGCACCCAGTGGTGGGTGCAATTACGAGTGATCGATTCTAGATTCATCTAATATTGACCCATTGCCGCCTTCGATTATTTTAATACTCCAAGTTGCCATATATAGCTTGATTTTTATGCTAGGCTAACGACGATGACTTACAGAGTGGGCTCACTCATAACTTTAATAATGTCTCATCTGATAGGAGTACAAGTTAAAGTACAGCTTCCAATTCTCCCTCGCAGTTTCCCTCAAAATGTGTCGACATCACTCAAACTTTCCCGGTTCCTGAAAAACAAAACTATTCATCATTATCAAAGATGTTGGGATCGGACATCTTTGAAAGCCTAAGAAAACTAAATGTCTGACTCGCCAATTCTTAGGACTTGTGTTCTTCTGTTCCCCGTTTCTGATGCACTTTGGATCGATTCTCATAGCAGAGATTATCTAGAATCTTCATAATTTTAATAAGCATGTATCATAGTCATTTGTAAAACTATTGCTCTATGCCGAGTAAAAATTCACATAGGTCGCATTCTTCTGGATGACGAAGCTCTATTTTGATGAAAATTATCTTGGTGATTGAAATTCATATGAAGTATCTAAGAAAATGGAAATGAAAACCCGTAGGTTGAAAAATTAGGAATTTTTGGACCCATTCATGTAATTATTCAAAGAAAACACGAATGATACTAATTTATGCGTCAGGAATCCCCATATCTATTTATGTTCAACCGAATTAAAGTCGCAGGACCTTCCTATTGAAACCATTGATTGATGCGGACGGTCGCACAATGTAGCAACCGGGAAAATTTTAACAGAATAACTTGCCATGCTTGTTTTCGTGCACACATACTTTATTTTGCACGACTTTCAATAAATGAGTAATTGTTTAGAATTTGGGCTATATTGTTGGATTGACCTTTCCGTCCTATTTCAAATCAGTGCAGCTGGACATTGCCCTGCACGGGTCGATAGTCATCTCTTAATTGTAGTACATAAAATCTCTAGTTATCCCAGATTAATCGAGTAGCAATCTAAAGGCGTCGTTAATGACTTAGGCCTACACGATATTTTAATCGTAACAGTTTTTGAGTCAATCGCTTTTCATTTTTTTCTTCCATCAACATTTAAGTATTCCTTCATACATACAGTTTTGACTGTGACATGCGTCGCATACTTAAAATTACGTCTTTCTATACTTCAGGTTTCCTTGGCGGCTCAAACTCTGAGTGCTTCCGTAGCGACCGCTTTGGAGTTCCTGAAGAAAATTGGTCATCCACAGTTTCGAGATGTCGATGCCACCGTCACCTTCATACGAACTATCGACCATTTGTTCGACATCTTAAACTCAAGAGTCCCCGTGGCAACCGGCTACAAGCAGCCCATCAGACGGTCTAACTTCCAAGAAATTCGAGCAACTTTGATGTCGATGGACCGGTTTCTCCACCAGCTGAGAATTCTGGGAACACGCTTAATGGGTACGACCAAAGCGACGGGATTTGTTGGCTTCTCATTCTGCTTGAACTCCCTCATATCGCTGTCCTATGAGCTGCTGTTTGAAGAACGTCCACCGATGAAGTACGTGCTGAGCTACCGCTTCAGTCAAGACCATCTGGAGCTGTTATTCAATGCCATCAGAGGATCGCTCGGCTGGAATAACAATCCAACAGCAAAGCAGTTGGAATATATAATGCGGCGACTTCATGCACGCGTTGGAATCCAGGGCGACTCTGCCGGAAATTGCCTCGATTTTTCAGAGGACAGCGAGGATCTCAGGCCCGTCGAAATCCTGGAGGACATGGATGAGATCCCAAGAAATTCGTTGTTTGTAAACAACGTCGTTAATTATATAGCAGGCTTTGTCGTTAGGAAGTTGCTGAAATTTGACCAATGTCCTGAATGTCGCTCGGCTTTGGTTTGCGATCCAAAGGACTCGGTGATGATGGCGGAAGACCGCTACTTTTTACGCTTGAAGAACAATGGGGGTCTTCTTCTACCATCAAAAGACGTAGTGGATGTGTTGAAGATATGTGAGTCGATTTACAGATCTTCCGGATGACCGGGTTTTTTTGAAACTGTATCCCAGGATCAGAGGGTCAGCGTTCTCCTCTGAACACATGATCCTGAATGATCATCGGCCTCGAATAGTGAGATCTCTTGTTACTGCTTATTGTAATATTCGGTCATCCCATGTCACAAGGGTTCACAATTTGAGTGACATAAAGTATTCTCGTCATCGCTTGACGAAGCAGATTCTTTTTAGATCACATTGATGCAACTTTCCTGTTTTTAATTTCACATTTAAAGCTGACAATGACATTCTAGCGGCTTCTTTGTGTGTTACAAACCTGACTTGTGTATTATGTATAATATGCATTCATATTCTAATGCATACACGTCTTCGTATCTTGTGATTTTTGTATATATTTATTGCTTCTTGCTTCTGACTTGTGTTTTATGTGTAATCCGTATTGACATTTTAATGCATAGACGTCTTCGTATCGTTGGATTTTTGTAATATACTCGTATCTATTGCTTCTCGCACATCATGCTCGAAATATGTCAACACTAGCATAAATGTATTTGATAATAAGTGTTTTACATGGTGTCCGTCTGAGCTGCATATGTGCAGTGCTATCTAGCGGTATCTATGCATTGTAGCTCTGACTTGTGTTTATGTATAGAACTTTTGATTTTTTAATATACTTGATTGCTTATTTTTTCTTTGCCTCGTAATGTTGTATTGTACATACATACTCGAAGCATGTCTCTACTAGAAAGTAATGTATTCGATAATAAATATTTTAGAATAATATTTGTCGTTTTCGATGGAGCAACTTAATCCACTATAAGTTACGTTGTCATATCTGGCATGTTAGCTGATGTCTGTGCTCTCATGAATTTTCAAGTCTTCGATAGCTGGTGATGTTCAGATAAATGACATGTCTATCAACTGACTAAAAGTCTATTCTTGATGATGGCGTATGGCTGACTCCCTAACGTACATGATGTCACGCGAGAAATTTCGGAAATGTAGTGGGCATATTACCTAAAATTGAATTAAATTTTTCACCGCCTGGTTTTAGTTTGGGGCGGTTTTATAGCCGTGATTGCTTAAAAAGTGGCTAATCAATATCATAGCAAGCAATTATTGCCTGTTCAGAATAAAATATTCGGCCGGTAAATAAAGTAGTTTTAGAGATTGATGAATCTCGCAGGATTCTTCAATCTTCGCAGGATTTTGCTGGTGAAGAAGAGCG
>CAJQUW010005986.1:0-21125 GCA_907163375.1 Prostheceraeus crozeri | reverse complement strand
CGCTTGAGTAATTGCTACAGATATGCGGTCATTGAAGTTATCCTTCTTCGATAACTTTGACTTGCCCCCTGGCTTCGAATTTTGAACTGCTGCTTCCCATAATTCTGCAAGTTGGCCATCCGACCACTGATCGCACAAATTGCTAACGCAGTAACGCAGCGGTTAGCGCCCAGGATCGAGAAGAAAGACACCCTCTGGCGACGGGCGCTGAAGGCAGACTTAAAGGTAGCCATAACACTACGGTACCTCGCAACGGGAGGTAGCTACCATTCATTAATGTATCTCTTCCGTGTGCCACACAATACCATTTTCGGCATTGTACCAGAAGTCTGCCAAGCCATCATCGACGTGTTCGCAGAAGAAGTCATGAGCCCGCCAACAACCCAGGCCGAGTGGCAAGCAGTCGCTGATGCATACATGGAACGTTGGCAGTTTCCTCATACGGTTGGAGCAATCGATGGCAAGCACATCAGAATACGAAACCCTCCTCATGGCGGGTCAGAATTCTACAACTACAAGCACTTCTTTTCGATCATTCTGATGGTGCTAGTTGACGCAGACTACAAGTTTCTGTGGACGCACATTGGCACGAGCGGAAGTAACAATGATGCCGGCATTTTTATGCGATCTGAGCTTCGAGAATGTTTGAGAGAAGGAACTCTAAACCTCCCTGACCCTGAACCGCTGTCTGGAGATACGGAACCAATGCCTTACTACATCATCGGCGACGATGCGAACATGGTGCGTGAAGCCGTACAGCAGACTTGACCTGGATATTCAGCATCGCGTCTTCAATTACAGATTGTCACGCGCAAGACGGGTAGTAGAGAATGCCTTTGGAATGCTAGCAACCAAGTTTCGTTGTCTCCTGAATCATATGACGCAGAAGCCGGAACGAGTGCAAACCATGGTGTTAGCTGCCTGTTGTTTGCACAACCTGATGCGGATACGCTACCCCCAGGCGCACGCCCGACTGGTCGACAGTGAAGACGAACAGACCCACGAAATTATCCCAGGAAAATGGAGAGAAGGCTTGCAATTCACATCTTTCGATGCCGGCGGCTGGGCTGGTAATCGCGAGGAGCGACTGGGACGGAAACATAGAGAAACGCTCACCAAGTACCTTTATTCCGATGTTGGTGCAGTGGACTGGCAGTTGGACATGATATAGAACTTATGACTATATTATTATTTATTGAATAATAAATTATATTACTTTTATTTTTATTGACTTCTTTTTAATGTAAAGTGGCCTTGAAGTTTTTAACGAAACGCCATTCTAATAAAGTTTGTGTATACATTACATACATACCCGTACATCTGTACACTGTACAGTCTTTTAAATGCTAAAACCCTGTCCTTTTCAGGACCCCAAACTCTAAAAAGAATGAATACGTAACTTGCCTTGTGTAATAAAATAAAAATAAGAATATGTTGAATTACATTTTATTTTTTAAGTTTTTTCAAAAATAAATTAATCATTATCAGTTCTAATTCTTTTTTCACACTTACCTACTTGGATACTTGGATTGCTGACTACGGCTGTGCCAACAGCAAGTCAGAGAGTTCCAAAGGTCAAACAACTCGTGCAAGTGCAGCTAACACAAAACAACAAAAATAAGAAGGTATGGAGGGAAGGGGTCAAACTGATCGCTAGTCGAACCTCCGATCGTAGATCTCCTTCAAGAATCGGTCATTCTCGTCCCTGAACTTAATGCTCTTGCTCCGTTCTTCAATGAAATCTTGCATATTTGCATATTGCATATTTATTCGTCGACTTTAAGGTTCATTCCTTTCTTTTTTGGCATGAGTTTAATTCTGGATCTTCGCCACTCCTCCGGTATGTTCCGAACCGCCTTATTCATGCAATTAGCAATTTGATCAATAAAATGGTTGATGACGATGCACGGGAGGTGATAAATTATCTTCATTTTTCGAGCATAAAGTGAAAGCACTCCCTCTTTTTTATAATCGTATATTGGCAAAGGTTATTTACTATACGATATTTTATTTTAACCTTTACCAATAGACGATTATAAAAAAGAGGGAGTGCTTTCACTTTATGCTTGAAAAATGAAGATGATCAATAAAACTCTGGTTATCAACCATTATCATATAGTTCTCTGCTTTTAAACCCTTTGGTCCAGGTAAGGGCCAAAGGGCCAAAGATCTGATTGCCTTCACCACTTCTTCGTTCAGTATTGGACTATCCCTTCCATGTCAAATTAAATGTCACAAGAGATCTTAGATGTCTGAAAAATTTGTTTGTCAAACGCAGAGTGCTTCTGCCACATGCATGTTCACCTTTCACGCTTGATTCCATAGAGTAAAGTTGCTTGCTTCCACGTATAAACTGCATTTATGCATGCAGGTTGAAGTGAACTTGAATTTATTTGCACTAGATAATTTGCACAAGATGTTTACACTGATAATTATGCGAACAAGCAAATTTAAACATCTATGTCATTTATAATTGAAATGCAATTCAGTACGAAATTGAGGTGTCGCATTCTCAATAGTTTTAGTTTGGTTTTCATCATAGGCTGCATGCGCTGTAGTTCATATTCAATAAAAACGCTGGCGCATCAGAAGCGTGAAAATGCGGCGTAGGCGCCGCGACTGAACGCCATCAAAACGCTGGTATTCATCTTCGAAGGCATTATGGATGATCAACAAGAAAATGATCAATCTAATATTACAGTAGAATTCGCATATATCGGCTTCGGCTATATCGACGGTTCGTCTATATCGGCGGTTTCTTTTTGTCCCGGCAGAATTTCCTATCTTTTCCATAAAATCGAGTTCGCTTATATCGGCTTCGGCTATATCGGCGAGTCGCCTATATCGGCGCATTTTCGCTGTCCCTGACAGAAAAAAATTCGTTTATAATGGCGGATTTCCTGGAAATCCTCAAGCGATGTGTTTTGCCTAGAAGAGTCACTAGAATGACAGTATATGTGGACGCGGATGGCTGCAGATTCTGTTAGGACTATCCGATTCTAACTATTCTAGTGGTATGTGAAAATTTAGATCTTCTACAATTCATCTCGATCATGTTTGGGGGTTTTATCAAAATTGTAGAATCTAGCAGCCGAGGGAAGATAAGTAGGCTTGCCACTGTATCTCACTGATAATTCTCACATAATTAGTCTTTCATTCGACGTGATGATTGCATTGTTAACGCCTTCACCTACGATGCTATTGTCAGACTTGACTTACTGACTGTTGCGTCATCAAAGGAGCACAAGCTACCGTCGAAAACATTGTTGAGTTCGATGCATGTCCTCTCTCTAGACAGAAAGCGGCTCGCCACCCCATCCATCTCTATGGTTTCGCCTGCACGTGACTCTTAGCAGCGTCTTGATTTATGCATACTCTTCTTTGTTTTGTGCTTCATATAGCAGGTAAGCATGCAGGCATGAAGAAGCTTCAATCTTCTTGATTCAAAAAGCATACTCAGTTTTTGACAAACATAGGGATATCCGGTTTGCGATACTTACGTTGCAAGCATCAGTTCAAAAAGGCACAATTTTTAGACATCTATTGAATACATAGACACAATATGTACATGTATTTAAGTATAGCAACGCAATAATTCATGAGTCAATACACGTATATACATTGTATGATGCATGGCATGATCTCAGAGCTCGTGTAGATTTCACAAAACTTCAAAATTCAGGGAGTTCGCATATATCGGCGGTTTTCGTCTGTCCCTTGAGGCGCCGATATATGCGAATTCTACTGTATTATATTTCGAAGGAGTTTCTGTTTCATAGATAAAACCGATGTGAAAATGCTATCAAGTCGTCAAATTTTTAGGCATCGCGTTTATTTGGCATCTGTACGCCATCGTAGCGCGAGCAGCGCGATCCCCACGCCAATCAGCCAAATTACGCTGGCGCCACGCCAGCGTTACGTCAAATCATTTTACACTGGGGAGACACGGGAAGACTGTTATGAACTTTATGCATTCCCACGTGTCCTTGGTGCAATTGATTGCACCTATGTGCGACTTTGTGAAGCTCCCTTGGGAGATGCCGAACCGGGGTACGTAAATCGCAAAGGATGGCATTCAGGCGCGTACCCAGGATTTTCGTTTGGGGGGGGGATGATATTTGAATACTGACCTCAAAAATTTTAGAACTTGTATGAATAGACCTAGTCGATTTAGCTGCATGTGATTTACCTGTTGAATCAAGCCAAATCAAATATCATATACACTTGCGGTCAAACAAAAAAACAAAAATATACAAAAATACAAAAATCCGTAAAACTGCGTTCAAAATATATTAACAGAATGTATATACTCGTATATATTATAGTACCGGTACATGCATATCTCTCATGCATTTATTAGCCTACATATATTCAATAGATATTATAAAAATGGATGAATAAAACGGATAATAATATGATGCAAATGTATTCTATCAATCGCAATCGAGAATCAAATATTCTCGCATATTCCTGTACAACGGAATCGTAACACAACTTAATGTCCTTGTGAACGGCCAGAAGTGCGAGTCCGTTTAGACGCCTTTGGCCCATCATTGCCCTATGATGGGTTTTAAGTAAGCGAAGCAGGCTGAAAGATCTCTCAGCTGTACATGTTGTCACTGGGGTGACCAAAAAAATGGTTAGGAGTTTATGTACATTTGGATAGAGATCCTTATCACACTCTCTCAGCGCCTCCGTCAAGCTGAGCTCCAATCGGTTGGACGATGGCTGTTGTCGCCAAAAGTCTTGCCAGCGTTCAAACTCTGCCGACATCTTACACATTTATCATGACCGAATCAGTGGTACAACTATGCATTGGAAATTAGTTTGGGGGCATCGCTTGCCGACAAAATTTATTCAAGTGCCGACAAACAAAAAATACAAAAGAGCTATAAGTATTACTAACGTGTAATCGTATTAATGCCAATAATGATGGCTGATATTCACGTAGGCCAGCAGATTCAAGTGATTGACTTTTTTCCTCAAAATGTTTAGTTCATCAACCTATTTGAATTATTTCCATGCTTCGTTGAATCATCAAAATCTTAGGATAAATCTATGTAACCTTAACAAACTTAGGAATTACAATAATCAAACACATTTCGTCTTGTTTCACTTCTCTCTATAAGATCTTTTGACGGTTCTTTGACGTAATCTGATCCAACCGTTCCTTAGTAGGCCTATCTAATCAGCAATCGACTCTTCCGTCAATGACATTTCCTCAGAGTGGGTTACGCCTTGGCTACAGACATCAGATAAACCTATTACAGGTACTGTTCAGATAAATTATCATACGTTTACTAACTCATACATTTTAGATAACGGATCATGATTCTTTTGTGTATTTTGCAAGTGTATTTTGGTCCTTAATTCCTAACCTAACTACCCTCAAGGTGAGAAGGAACCACCCTCTCACGATCGGAGCTGCTGGCGAATTGAGTGCAGCATTAAACTTCCGTCTCATCCATCAGGTCGGTCCTTCTCGAATGGTTGATTCGATCAGAGTACCTGTTAGATTCACTGACTGTCGAAGTCGCTGCATTCAGCACTACCCCCAGACAGGTCATCCGATCAAGGTAGGGGCGGAAAAGTCAGACTAATTTATTAAGGTGGCCAACTTAACTAGGGGACATCCTACTGCTATTGGCCTAGTCGGTGATGCATCTAAGCCCATGAGTTTTTCTTCCTCCGACTGCTTCGTTAGCGTTACTCTAACACATTCCCGCCAAAGACAACCACCCAGGAATGATTCCCGGGGCCGAGGGTTGTCACGTCGAAGTAAGTCGAATCTGCTGCCAGAAGCGACGCAGCGGCAGGGCTCTGTTGCCGCTGTGGGGGTTACTCCGTACCGTATATTGCATCACCGACCTTGATTGAGATTTCATCATTTTATTGCATTGAAAATGCAAATCACTCATAAGCATGCATGTACTTACTCTTCAGTTAAAATATAATTTGACAAATAGAAATGTTCACTATATAGACTGCAGCAAGTCAATGTGATAAACTGAATCTGTCTGTAGCTACGACTAAATTACTTATAAGTCAAGCCATGCTTCTATGAACAAATGAAACGCGAGAAACTTGGCCTAGGCATGTTGATTGGAAATGTGGTGATAAACAAAACATGTACGCACGGATCAAACTCACCTCATTTCTTCAGTTAATGGATTAAACAGCCGCTGGAAATTGCATCCTAATATCTCCAAATGTGTTATCACAACAGGAAGTCGCAACGATTCTCGCTGAATCGCCTCTTTATCATGATAAACAAAGGTGCTGAATATTTCATTTACCGACAATAAAAGCAAAACTCTTCGCCCACTTTCAAGAAATATCAACAAAGATATATTAAATTCCGACCTAGGAACTTGGAGGGGAATAGGATTAACGACTTTCACATATTTGTCGATGACATAATCACCTGCCTCATACCCATACCCGTGTATCGTGAAGGATGAAAGAGGAAATTTGATCAACAGTCAAAATTGATAGAAACTTATAGAAATTTACAAGGTATATATTCAAGTGTTAAATCAAGTATTATTGGTCTGAAATTGAGTATTTTTATTTCAAAATAAAGGATGATTTATTAATTTTTACGGAAGCCGACACTCGATATTTTCACATGCTCAGTATGCCTAAGTTTCTCCCTTTTTCATGCCACTTAGAGTTTCGAATTTCGGGGGGGGGGATGCATCCCCTGCATCCCCCCCCTTCGGTACGCCACTGATGGCATTCAATCAATGTACAATTCGTTTGCAAAATACAAAATACACCATCTCAAACATCGTCGCTCGTTGGTCAGGAAGCGCCCATGACAGCTTCATCTTGCAATCAAGCAAACTAGGCCACAAATTAACCAATGATGTAGAAAGTGATAAACGTCATTTGCTTGGCGACAGTGTTTACGCACAAAGACCATGGATGATGACACCTTACTCGAATATTGACCACCATGGCAAGGAGCTTACAACAGGTAATACAAACAATACAAAATAGTTTTTCCCTTATATAATTTGTTGTTTTTTCATTTCTTGTAGGTCACACTGACGAGGACGAGTAGTGATTGAGCAGACGAACGGACAACTTAAGCAAAAATTTCCCTGTTTGCTGTATGGTCTGAGACTTGCACCACCGAAGTCTTGTAAAGTCATTCTTGCATGTGCTGTTTTGTACAACATTAGCAAATTTATCGGAGACGTACCCCTTCCGGATGAACATCTACCCGTCGAACCTGTTGATGATGGTGAATCTGCGTTGTTGGAACGGGATATCCTAGCTCAGCTTTATGTACATATACTTAATTGCGTAGCCTAAAGCATTAAAGGTCCTAAATGCATGTTATGGTTTTCAAATTAAATAATGACTGTGGAAAGATTCTCAAGCTTATAAGAAAAGGATTGTACATGTAATCCCTAATCCGCAATATAATCAGTATCCATAATGACTGACTTGTAATTCTAGAATTATAGTGCAAAACGTTCTAGATAGACTTGCTAATTTCAATATTGAAAACCATTAACAACACATCTTTTGTTCAATTAAACAAAAGAAGTAAATATAATCACAAAATTTATTAAAATTTAGAAGATTGGGATATAGTATGAGGTGCATCATTTACAATCATTGTGTTCATTTGTGTGTCAAAGTTGGGCCTACTCCTCTAATGGTCGAAATGTATAAATGTACCATTTGAATCGTTCTTTCTAATCAGCTCATAAAGTAAAACCATATTCGTAACATAATTATTGCCTGTGCTTATTTTCGTTTTCGTATACATGTAACATAATATTCTCATTCTGTAAAATTATTAATTACTATTAGGTATGTTCCGGTTCCATAACCGAGCAGAGCCGGATTTTCCCCTGAGTATTTGATTTTCCAGACGTGTGATGCAGGCCTTAGGACGTACGGGATAGCCCGCAAGTTGTGACTTACAGCATATAAGTAGCCACATGTGTGCCCGGTCGACTGCACACTTAAAATGAAACCTTCTTTTAGATATTGTTTAAACGTATTTCTGAATCAAGATGATCCCCACTGAGTTGGTTCCTTTAAAACCTATGTAGATCGCACATTAGAACTTTATAAATTCCATAAAGATTATGTTTATTATCCTACGGAAGGAGAACTTCATCTGAGAGTCAGCAAAATTGGTAAGTATTGCATTAACAAGCTTGTCAGCACTGGCGGCAATAGATGACAAGCTGTCATCTATTGAGCTGAGTTTTCGAGCTTCTTTTCTTCGATTAGAATTATTTGCTCAAGGTATGGCGTCTTTTGATCACCCTTCGCTTAGAAGGAGGAAGGTTATCCCGTTTCTCGAGAGGTCTTCGCTTCTGGGAAGTCTATGGAGTAGATGTCGGATCGCTGTCAATTTCATCTAGCGACGAAAGGCTCATAAATCCCCCAATTGGAACATTTTCTGAGTCAGGTGCAGTTTCAAAATCAGCTAAACTGGGCTGACTATAATCCTTCATGCACGTCTCCCCAACATCAGCATCTAAAATGCCGCCTTGCATTTCTTTAGAAATTATTTCCAGCACAAGTTCGAAAGTGGGTTTTTTCGGCAGGTCGCGGGCCACCAACGGTCTTATCGAAGGCCTGTTTCCATTTCCTTGCATCAGAGGAGAGATCTTGCCATTTCTTTCTCGTGGACTTCCATGGACGATTGCAGACACCGCATGCGGACAATTTTGAGGCGACGATCTCCCATGACGTTGCTTTACTTTTTCTACATTTGTTGACTGCACCAAATAAAGCACATTTATGCTGTTTCACGCCACTTAGAAGAGCAGAAATTTCTGTATTCGTCCATCGTGGCAATTTTTTAGCTTTGTCAGTCATCGCTGATTGATTGCGAACAAATGAACAAGCTATTTGTTTGTCTATTTGCACTGATTGCATAATTGCTTCATCATGTACATGATGTCATCATTACATTCGTGCCCTTTTAGCATAACGAATGATCGTGACAAAGAAGGGTTCACACCTGCTTTACGAACTTTCTTTTTCACGAACGTTCGCGAGCCAATTTACGAATGATCGTCAGTCTACGAATGCGATTAATCGATATCTTTATTCACACTTCCCCAGGACGATATAGAAAGAAGCTCAGCGATAAATACAGTCCGTTTCATAAAAAGTGGATCATCCTAAAATTTGACTAAATAAAACATAAGTATGATACAGAAAGCATTTTTCATGTTATTTCATGTCCCTGATATATTTAAATGTCCTTATATAATCTGATAAGCTATGATACAGTAACGGTTCTTAAGAAGCTAATATTTTGTGGCCCTACCCTTATTGTCAATGACATTACCAATTCGTCTAGGCATTGATTCGATGATATCGTTGATTTTTGACTGATCTAACTTTCTCCACTCTCTTTTTAACAGTGACGTAAGTTATGATACGCCATCTGTAGGTAGCAGTGAACGACGAACGTTACGTTTTGGAATACTCCATACATTTTCTATGGGATTCAGATCAGGAGAACGAGCTGGCCAAGATAATGTCCTAAGCCCTAATTGAGACTTGCATAAATTGACTCTACTACTCCTGTGACACGTAGCATTATCATCCATAAATAACCAAGTCGATGGATCACCAAGTTGATCTGTCATTTGGCCAATGTTCATTCGTAAAACATTCACATAGCGTTCAGAATTCACGGTTCCTTGCTGTATGTGAAGTTCAGAGCGGCCATTGGTCCAAATGCCAGCCCAAATCAGTAGAGTCGCACCACCTTGTACCCGGGGACGATGTAAATGTCTCGGAATTTCCTGATCAGATTTTATCCATAATCTCAATCGACCATCACTATCCTTCAGACGGACTGATGCCTCATCAGACCAGACAACCCGATCCCATTGATTTCGCCAGTGACAATGACTCGATTGCCCATCTTAGACGTCTTTTTGTATGCTGATCTGATAATTCGATCTGAGAGGGCCTCTTACAGCTCTTGAAATTCGACTCAATAAGTCTTCTACGAATAGTGGACTTAGAAATAGACGAGTCTAGTGCAGCCATCTCAGTTAACGAGAGACTTGGATCAACTTTAACAAATCTCAAAATTAGGCGGTCTCTACGTTTGGATGTTTTGCGTGGACGGCCAGAGCCCTCTTTACGACAGAGTCGAAAATCATCATTATGCCATCGATGCACATTTGTGTATGGGACATTTAGTCCCTTGCTTGTAGCTCGCAAAGAAAAGCCTAGTTCTAGCAAGGCTGACACTTTGCTTTTTGTGAATGCGATCTCGTTATTGTTCATTTGTGCTTTGTATTGTTTTCAACCGGTAAGAGATAGATTTCTAGCTGAAAGCAATCAGGAGTGCTGCCAACACCACCGCAACGAAGTCAGGAAGGTATGGAACATGAAGTCCAGTTAATCACATGTAGCAGTTACATTATTGTTGATGAATAATGGTGCTATACTGGCTCTGATTGACCGATTTTCTTTATTTTTGTTTTGCTTGATAGCTTTTGGCTTGTAGAACAACATTACATAACAAAGGAAACAAATGCAATTTTATAAGAGTGAGGTATGATTTTGTGTAACATTGCTAAATGAAGATCAAATTATTTACTACTTTTTTATCTATAACAGGAAAACAACTCAATATTCATGCTTGAAATTTCCAACAGTGATATTAGTAAGCACAGCTGACATATCTTCCGAATTTCAGAGAAATTCGTTCAAGTTTGGCGGAGTTAGACAAAGTTGAAGTTAAGGCAATTTTAAGGGTGATCCATTTTTTATGAAACAATCTGTAGTATCGTGAAAGTCAATTGTAGAATCGATTGATCCATCTAGAAATCTACACGATTAATCGTCGGTTAAGTTGACCGCAGAAACAACTCAAACAATCAGTCGACATCGTAGATTTCTGTGAAAATCAATCGGAGTTCTACGAGTAATTTAGAAGTCGTCGTGGATTAATTAACATTAATCGTTATTCATTCTGTATTGAATCAAAATTGAGCTATGGTGACTGCAGCATGGATAATTTTGCCATCGTTTACAACGCGACGGTCTCTACGAGGACAACGCGTACTTCGTGACATAGAAGAGATCCTCTGACATTGAAAGATCACGAGCTGCTGCAGAACTATCGCTTCCGTAGGAGTGGTTTGAATCATTTAATTCGTTTATTCGCCATTCGGTGATAAGCTTGCGCATACCACACGTCGTACATGTCTCTCTCAGATGTTGCAACTTCTCATAGCCCTTCGATTTTATGGAACTGGCAGTCCTTATCATGTGATGGCTGAAATGTGTGGGGTTGAGAAGTCGACAGTAGGTCTCGTCATTGCGGTAGTATTGCATGTTACCAGGTGTGTTAGTTGCCATCGATTGCACCTATATTTTGCTTCATAAATCACCTTTGAAGGTCGCGGAGTCGTCATTTGTGAATAGAAAAGGCCACCATACTATCAACACACAGCTAATTTGTGATTCGAAATATCGCATTACAAATGTGGTCGCGCGTTGGCCGGGCAGCGTGCATAACAATTTTATCTTCAAGAACTGCTCAAGTGATAGGAAAATGGAAGGTGATGGAGAAAATATACACGGACTCTTGCTGGGCGATAGTGGTTATTATCAGCGCCCTTGAATTGATGATTGTATTTGCTGATCCTTCCAACTCAAGAGAAGTCGAAGACAATCGACATCGACGTGGTCGGGTTGTTATCGAACAGGTCAGGGGCAACTAAAGTAGAAATTTTCTTGTTTTGTTTATGGACTTTGATTACGTCTTTCATTCGCATGTGATGTAATTATAGTGTTTTGTACAGCATTTCTAAAGAATTACATGAACCAGAACATCATGTTGTACCTACACAAAATGTAATTCAGGGTGACATTCAAGATGCTATTGGTGATCCTCATGGAGCAGTGGACAGATATGCATATGTCCCACAAAATATCATGATGTAGATCAAAATATAAATTGTGTTGAATGGAACAATCGAGTGTTTGTTGCTTCCATTGCTGTTATGATTTTTCATAAATGAGCTGTACTTTCTACGAAGTAGAATTCGTATGTGAAAAACCTATTCATATCGAAACTTATCTGAGTAATTTTGCAATCATCATTTTTAGTTAATAGCTAATTCCATTTGCTAATTTCACTGCATTATCGAAATTAAATGTTAACAAAATCCACAGAGGCTGCGAAGTTTTAAAGAAAATTTCGCAATTTATATTTCCATTTTGCCATAGTATGTTTCAAATTGACACTCAACAGCCCCGGCAAATTATACAACTAAATTGCACTTGTCTACATATATAGACACAGTGTTTGCAATGACGAATGACTGCTTTCGTGATACTTTGGCGTCACCAAGTATCTGTAGAACATGGCCCTTTATTTGTCAATACATATTTTGCATATATTTTATTTTATAAGCATTATAAGCAAGGTAGCTTGTACATACTTTTTAATATTCTCGACTTTATCTTTGACTTACTACAGCTTTGATTAATATTTTATTTCATTTTGTTTTATTCAAACTAAAAACAAACTTTGCAATAATTTTGCGCATCTCTTATAGGCCTACATATAGATGAAATATATGCAATTGGAAACAACTGAAACATGGATATAAATGAACATGGAAATGTACACTCTCATTCGTAGTCATGACACATGACCTGCTTCATCATGTGCCAACTACATACACGCTTTTTATAAGATACACACAGATTTCTTGTGGACTTTGGACATCTCTTGATTTGACATTTAATAGGAATTTGCAGTTGTCTACAACCTACTGCTACAGTTTTGGGCACAAATCCAAACGAAATAAGGCATTATTTAATTGAGCGTACCCTGTAAAAAAATCCAATGGCCCATTGCCATCGCATTGGGTGAGTGTCGTTGGTGGACGGCGCTGCCGGCTGACAGATGGCAAGGTGATGGTAAAATTTTCATTTTTCTCCCTCTCCTAATTGCAAGACTAAGGTCTGCACATCAGTCATAATTACGTAAGAATCCTCTTCACATCTGTGTTCACACACCTCTCCACCAGAGTAAATAACTCGTCAATCGCCTGCCAAACTAATGATGCAACCGGCCTTCATTCAATGAGTCACATAACAGAGGATGGGAGCCGAGAGAAACTGTATAGTGCATCCAGGCGTCATTCATTTGCTCCCGGTCTATCGTGCGTGTTTTCACTTTCATCAGTCAGCTCAGCACCAGCGTCAATACATGTAGCTACATCGTTCTGCGGTCTTGCGAATGAATTTTCGAAACTTTTAACCACGCCTCCAGTCATTCATTCGTGTTTTGGAGATTCAGAGGATTCTGTCGTATTTCGACGTTCACAACTAATTTTCGTATTATGCCAGCGCATTTTTTCATTTTGGAAATATACTCATTGACATAATTAATGAAACAAACTATCATTGGCTTGAATTGAAGTTTGTTTCATTTTTTTCTCAGGTATGATGCAATATCTCGCTTTCTATGTATTACCATTCAACACATTAGAGAATGGAGAAAGATCTATCGTGGTCAAATTTCAAATTTTGATATCGATACAACTGTCACAATTGCTTTTACAAATTGAACATGAACGTGAACTGAAATCCAGCTTTTGTAAAATAAAATGGCACACGATAAGTTTACCAGAGGTATGGCTATTGGAATGATTCGTTGTGGTAGAAGTTGTGCGAGTGTTGCCGAAGAGATGCAACTATCGAGAGTCGTTGTTTGGAGGTGGTGTCGATGGAAAGCAGAAGATGTTAAAAAGAAGAAGGGATCTGGTCGACCAACAAAGTCTGCAGGAAGGACAGACGCACGTCTAGTTTTAGCTGCAAAGAGGAATAGATTTGTGTCAGTCCCAAAGCTAGTCGTACACTGGAAGAGTGCCTCAAATATAGACTGTAGTGTTCGAACGGCTTACCAAAGATTGCGAGAAGCTGGAATTCAATCGCGACGACCAGCTGTCCTAATTCCATTGAGTTTTGAGCACCGCATAAGGCGAGTTGCCTGGTGTGATGCCCATCGCTCATGGAATGACCATCACTGGCAGAAAGTCTTGTGGACTGATGATGAATCGAGATTCACTCAGGATTTCAATGACGATCGTGTCAGAGTGCATCGTCTTCCAGGTGAACGCTTTGCCCCATGCTGTATTAAAGAACACGACAGATATAGTGGTGGAAGTATTATGCTGTGGGGTGGCATTTGGCATGGCGGACGAACGACAGCAGTCATCATCAAAGGCACGTTGACTCGAGAGAGGTATCTCAATGAAATTGTGCTTCCTGTTGTTGCCCCTGTGGTCAGGGTGGAGGATCTCGTCTTCCAAGACGACAACGCAAGACCACATCGCTCTCAGCTGTCATTGCCACTGTTAGGAGATTGAACATTCAAACCCTTGACTGGCCTGCACGCTCACCTGACTTGTCACCATTGAACAAGTCTGGGACGAGCTTGTGGCGGCAGAGTGAGAGACCGCTATTTACTTCCACCAGTGTCCCTGGAGGATTCTCTTCTGAAAGGACTGACAGAGCAGAGAGGGGCACACGCGCTTATTAAAGTTGAATTGCTACATGCGTTGTTTTTCTGTGCTTAGCGATCTTGGTGGAGATTGTGACTAAATTATCACGGTATCATACATTCATGTATATATACCAGTCAAAAATGAATGAAGTTAAAGATGTAAATGTTTCAAAAATTTTGTCAATGAGTATAGTTCAATATCTTGATCGCTCTAGACGTTTTGGATTCACATCTTTCCGACTCATTCGACCTTACATAGTCTCTTCCATCTTCGCTGAAACCATTAAGTTGATGTGATTGATATTTATTGCCGAAAAGTCATTTGAAGTGACTTCAAAATGTGGATCAAATATTATACCTACAATCGAATAACGCAAGGTGAATCTTGGAAGGGAGGATTGGAAAACATGGAAAATATAATGTGAGTTTTTTAAGGACCTGTTCACTGGTCAATTGCATCATACTACAATTAGATCTACGCAATTTTAAACAATCATGACAATAACAATTCATGATATTCACTTCTCATACATGCAACATGTAATTCGTGTATGTATTCTACTGTTATATTTGAGTAAATAGATTCTGTCCACCTGATTGTACTCTTCCGAAGCATTTTTAACATTTATCACTTAAGAAATTTCTTAACCCATAATTTGTGTTCCGGGAGTTTTTGAAATTGTTATTTTTGATTGTTGTTGTATTATTAATTGGATAGGATTTATTAGGGATTGATAATTGGATTAGTTTGTCATAAAAATTATTAGGAATAGGATGATAATGTTTGTATTTGTGTGATTATTAATGATGAATAGATGAGGATTAGATTATTGATGTATCTAGGTTTATTAGGTAATATTATCATTTATTTTATGAGAATTAGATATCAATAATGAAATAATATATTAGTATATGATGTGATTGTGTAAATGCTTTGATAATTATGATATTTTTATTTTATGAGTTTAAATTATGTAATATATTTAAATAAGGATGACTCATTGGGGAATTATAAATTTGATTATGAATGGTTAAAGATGATTTTAATATTATTTATTTTAATATAATAAAGGTGAGATAATAAAATTTGTATTGACGATATTAACTTAGATATTATTGAAAGTGTTTTTGTATGAATTGATATATTAATTATTTATTAGTGTTTAGTAGCGTGTGTTTAGATGGATTGGTAGTGAGATTATTTTAATTAAAATAAGATTAATTGCTCCCAGAGTATGTAATTGAATGTATGTGGAATTTGTGTACAGCATGTGAAGATAAATTTACGTTTAAATAATAAATTTAACGATAAATTGTAAAAATAATTTCAGAAGATACAGAAAATAGATGGAACAGAAATGTTTTTTCCGATCTAATGCATTTGGGATTCTATATCGATAAAATTAATTAAATTGGAAATTTTTTTAAAAAAAATTCGAATGTTGGATTTGGACGTAAATGTCGTCTTTCAAACCAACAAAAGTCAGTAACTACTTTAATCTAAAAGATAAAGCACCAAAGCTGTTGAAATCATTGTTCTCTTGTTACCGATTCACATGTTCAGGTTGATTCCTGATGCCCAATTATAGGCAAAAGACGATTTTCACCAACGAATAATCTGTGAACACATAAAAAGCGTAAACTCGACGAGTAAGCACTCATCTGAAGTAGATGTTACTGCCATGTAGGCAATGAAAATACATGGCTGCTTTTAAAGGTGGAATATCAAGGTAGAAATAACTCAGAAAATTTAGAATCATTGAAGCTATCAAAAAACAAATGAAAAATTATCTGCATTGAATAGTGCATTTAGGATATAACGGAAAAATTAATATTACTGTTATTTTTAATAAATCTTCTACTAAAATTACACTGTAGAATACACGATATTACATGTTTTCATGTATGAGAAGTGTAATATCATAAAATTATTATTGTCTAATTGTTAAAATTACGTAGATCTAATTGTTGTATGACGCAATTGACCAATGTGATACAGGTCCTTAAGTTACAGTAAGTTGTTGTAATGAGAGCAATTCAACTTGTACATGGTTAATGTGAATTTCATTGATTCTTTCATTTTTGAAATACCAGTTTTTTTTTTAATTAGTTTTGGTTTACTGTTCAATACCTTAAAATCGGTAGTTTTTTTCGATTCCATGTGGTGTACAATAGTACATGTACATGTTTTGATGGAATTCACGGAGGAATCGAACTGATTCTGAAATTTTTTTACCGATCCGGATAATCGAAGATGCACTGCACTTTATTTTTCGTTTCAGCACGAGCTCATCAATAAAACGTTTCTTGTTTTTTATTAGGGCATATATGAATTCGAGATTACTAGAATCGCCAAAAAGGAAAGAGCGTGTACTGTACATGTAGATATCAACATGCTTAGTCGATTTCATGAACTTGCGGATCCACCTCGACGGTTAGATTATATTAGTCTGTCCGCGTCCATGTTAGACCATTCTTCAGAAAGTTTCCAGTGATTAGCTCATGAGATGTAAAGTAGCTGGTCAATAAACCCCATTTTGATGACTGTGTTAATAAATGGGCTCTTTGTCGGTTCCAATACAATGGTTCTTTGATAGTCAAAAACCGGTTGCCCTTTCACCATCACGTCCAGCATATGGAATACCATGAAGAAAACGTTAGCCATTCACTGCATCACAAAATCAGCAGAGCCATCTTGATTCCATATTTCTTCAGGCTTAACCGGCATGTAGCATTCTGCCGGGTGCATCAACCTGTTTTTTGATGACAATGGCTTATTAGTCCGCAAGCCAGAACGAGTTTCTGCAGGGAACAAGCCGAAAATAAGACTTTCACAGAATGATGTACACCCTATGACTACTTCGAATCGGCATTGTCTGTCGCGAGTTCTAGTGAGTTCCTCTTTCTTGTCATGACAGGATCAAAGAAAAAACAAGTGTAAAATCCCAAGGGACGCAGGTTGCAGTTTTTGGCCCTAAAATGAAATTTTGTAAAGTTTCTTCTCTGATTTAAACGAAAAAATATAAGTTAATAAAGCCCCAGAAGACGTCATAATTTTTGGCAATGAAATGTCTTCAAGTCATTTTCTCTATGATGTGCAATGTGTTATTATCATGCCATCTGTTCGGCCCAATGTATCAGTGAGAATGTGGTTGAGAAGTGGATAATGTTGCTCAAAAATGTTTTTGTTTTGCCGACATTAAGAGGTCTGGGCCAAATTCTAAGTGTGTTTAGCTTTTAAAACAGGGATGCATTAACATGAAAGTAAATGACCCGAAGACATTCCATGCCAAAAATTATTGACTCTGGGCCTTAGTACTTTTCGTTTAATCAGAGAAAAAACACTACAAAATTTCATTTTAGCGCAAAAAACTGCAACCTGCGTGTCCATTGGATTTTACACTTGTTTTTCTTTGATCCTGGTCTGAACAAGAAGAGGAAACTCACTAGTAACTCGGCAGGGACGTGCCGATTCGAAGTAGTCATAGGGTGTACATCATTTCTCGTGAAATGTCTTATTTTCGGCCTCGTTCCTTGCAGAAGAACTCGTTATGGCTTGCCGGACTATATACCTTCGTACTTCAAAAAGATAAGTCATGTTGCACTTCTTTCTAACTCACACTTCCATTGTTCTTATATAGTTACTCCGATATATTGATTATCCGTTCAGCAGTCTTAAGCCAATATTTCTGCTTTTGCTTTCTCGATTTCTGCGTGGAAATGAGTGACTATACAGTTCCAAACAAATTGTCTGTATTCGTCAATACACTAATAGTCTCATCGATTTCCAACACGCTCCATTTTGCCGATCTGCATGTACTTGTAGTCATCCTCTTCGTTCTGTTGCACGCGTCTAAATGAACAAGGATTCATACGCTGTTTGGAAAAGCTTTTGGTGATTCATTATGAAGCAATTTCAGTTGTAGAAATTGGACGTTGTCATAGAAACGGAAGATCGAATAGCTTACGATCAATCGCAAAGATTATTAAGATTTAAATCTGTTCGTAGCAATTGATTTCATTCTACGCTTACTGACGATTGATATTAGTCCGATTAATAGTAGATATTTCACGATTTAATAAATTTTTCGCTGTTCTGCTATCAATCATTGCTTTTCTTTATGTATCGCCCAGGATCAACAATGTGAGAGAAATTGCGGCAATGCGGACGATATTGGTCCTAATTTGAGAGTCCGTGAGCGGAGGGCAGAAGACAAATACAAAAGCTGGAGAAGAAAGAGGAAAATCATTGCGATTGAGAAGAAATATGAAAAACAGCGGCATCGCTAGCAGTCAAGAGTTACAATAAAATAGAAATTATAATGGTATAATCAATTTGTAGTTGATGCTAACAATACAAAAAGTAATTAATAAAATGAGAAAAACGAAAAAAATAGGTGAAAAAAAAATTCCCCGAATAAACGTCCAAAATATGGGGGAAATGTGTTTCATGCGAAGCCAATAAAAAAAATCCGGGCCCTAGTTATAATCCTACATCTGCAGGATGCTAGTAGTATATGATTGCTCGCATGATTCGCTTTTTGTCAATAATTAACTCTCCTCATCAAGCTGAATCAACGGAAGACACCAATTTCGTCCTAAGACGAGAAAATTCTAACTTTTTGAGTTACCGTAAACACCCAATCTGTGGCGAATTGGTGCCTCTCAAAAAATGTAGTAGCAGTATCTAGCCCAATCAGCCAAGCACCATAGTAGCGGATGCATGCTCCTTCGAAGTGTTTTAATGGGGGCAGGCATGTTGGGACACTCCATTAATCTTGGGACATAGAGCTCTTTTGGGTCCAGCTATAAGTTCCTTACTCTCGGGTTTGTTTCGCGCTTGTGGAAACGGTCCGAGAATTTGTTACCCGAACCGAACGGTAGTTCGTTATACCAATGAATAGGGTAAAAACTTGGGGCTGGTGCGGAACGTTGGTTTGCGGACAAAGCTTTGGAAAGAGTGGCTTGAGCTTGGCTTTGCTGTGAATCGGAAACATTTGCTGCGAAATTGATATTTTTCTAGTTTTTACTGATACCGCGTTGATCTTATAACCTTTTTTTTATTGCGCGCTAACATGTTATATTTTTTGTATATAGACCACATTTTTGATTGAGTTGGAAAACCAGTGACGTCAAATAATTGCTTGAATTAGTTAGATCAAGCAACGGGGTTGAATCGGACACTTTACATATTAGAACGCATTTCGTATCTTGTTTGATGCAAAGCTCATCCTGTCTATCAGATATGATTGCATGTAAAGATAGTAGTTTAGACAGCTAAATCAGAGTTTAAAAATTGCATTCTGAGTACTTTTTGAATTAAAAAAAACAAAAAATAATTGTCCCAATAATGCATTACAAAATTATTATCTCAAATTCTTCAATGAACACAATTTTAAGAAAATCGTTCCCACGCGTTGCAAAAAACTCTGTCAATTACATTTAAGCTGTTACTGCAAGGAATTACGATCACAGGCCATTCATTGCAGGAGGAGTTAAATTTGGTGCTCACCTAACAGTGTTTTCACAGGGAACAATTCACATGTGTTGAAATGGATTCGCCAGAGATCTCGGTTGCTTTAAATGGAACCCCAAACCTTTTGGAACACGAACCAAAAGCCCCACTTAGTGAGTGAAAGTTATCATGATTTCTCAGATGTTCACTCACTAACAGTCGCCAAAAGATTTCAGAGATTTATTAAAATGGGTATCCAAAGGTTGAAGCGAATGATGCTGTGCGGGGGCAAGCAAACCATTGCTATGTTCATTTTCGGAGTACAAAATTCTAGGCTTTCAACCAGACAAGTGTAAACCAAGGACCCAAGTGTGAGCTATGCCGTCTAAAATCAGAACGCACTTGGTCCAAGAATGTTAGGGCGATGTTGTTGAAATGTTTGAGGAACTACTAACGACTGAATCTATGTAAGCGGATTTGCTACCAGGAAAGATGACTATCTTTTGAGAAAATCAGAGCCGTCAGGAGGTGCATCCTTTGAAATTGATAAAAGGGGGAATGTGCTACCTTTTGCGCTTAGAACACACTAGAACAGTAGCCAAACTACTCGCTCACCCGGCTGCAATTTTGATCCAGTCTTGCGCCCTTTGAAGCAATGGACTCGCTTGCGTTTTGTGGACACTTGACATTCAGTCTCGTCGCAATTGAAGACAAGTTGTGGAAAAATTGGTGAACGTCTTTTTATCGAATACCAGGTAGATAAGGAAGATTGTTCTATTATCTTTTGATTGAAGCTTTCAGCTCTAGCTGAAGAATGCCTTCAGGTATTGTAGGGCTAGTGATGGATTTGCCGCTTTGCTTGACTCCATTCCACAACGATGAGGCTTGTTGGGATTGGTACCCATACCTTACAACAGAGGTTTATTCAATTGTTTGCGAGATGGGAGTTGGTGGCAAATGGAATACAAGTGATCTCACATCAGTCACAGTCAATGGGATTCCAAGTTCACATCTCCAAGATTCGATTGGACCAATATCGCCTCTGCCCAGTTGTCAGAAATAGTTTGTCCTCCACGTTTTTTCACATTTCCTGAAGATATATTGTATTGTAGATTTGGACTTCAGTCCATCGAACAGTGCTTA
>CAJQUW010005985.1:0-75333 GCA_907163375.1 Prostheceraeus crozeri | reverse complement strand
TCATTGTACAGTTAGAGACCGCGCCGTGTGCGAGTGCAGAGCGTCGCGTTTCCAATGCAGTTGCCTATCGTTTGAAGCTTCGTGGGTACAAGAAGCACTGTTTAGAGACTTTATGGTACAGTTAGAGACCGCGCGGTGCTGACTGCCACGCGCGTTCGCGTTTCCAAGCAGTTGCTATCGTTGAAGCTTAGTGGATAGAAGAGGGCACTGTGTAGGAGACTTCATTGTACAGTTTAGAGACTTCGCAGTGCGACTGCAGAACGTCGCGTTTCCAAGCACTTGCTATCGTTGAAGCTTCGTGGGCACAAGAGGCTCTGTTAGAGAGTTCATTGTACAGTTGAGAGACCGCGCGGTGCGAGTGCAGACGTTTCGCGTTTCAAAGTAGTTGCCATCGTTGAAGCTTCGTGGATAGAAGAGGCACTGTTTTAGAGACTTCATTTGTACAGTTAGAGACCCGCAGCGGTGCGAGTGCCAGACGTCGCGTTTCCAAGTAGTTGGCCATCGTTGAAAGCTTCGTGGGGCCACACAGAGGTCTCTGTTAGAGACTTCATTGTACAGTTTGAGACCGCGCGGTTGCGACTGCAGGCGTTCGCTGTTTTCCAAGCAGTTGCCATCGTTGAAGCTTCGTGGATACCAGAGGCTCTGTTAGAGACTTTTATGGTACAGTTAGAGACTTCGCGCGTGCGACTTGGCAAGGAGTCGCGTTTCCAAGTAGTTGCCATCGTTTAGAAGCTTCGTGGATACAAGTTGGCTCTGTTAGAAGACTTTATGGGTACAGTTAGAGACTTCGCGGTGCGACCTGCAGGTCGTCGCGTTTTCTCAAGCAGTTGCCATCGTTGAAGCTTCGTGGATACAAGAGGCTCTGTTAGAGACTTTATGGTACAGTTAGAGACTTCGCGGTGCGACTGCAGGCGGCGTTTCGCGTTTCCAAGTAGTTGCCATCGTTGAAGCTTCGTGGATACAAGAGGCTCTGTTAGAGACTTTATGGTACAGTTAGAGACATCGCGGTGCGACTGCAGGCGTCGCGTTTCCAAGCAGTTTGCCATCGTTTTGAAGCTTCGTGGATTCAAGAGGCCCTCTGTTAGAGACTTTCTTGGTACAGTTAGAGACTTCGCGGTGCGAGTGCAGGAGGTCGCATCGCGTTTCACAAGCACTTGCTATTCGTTGAAGCTTCGATTGTGCACAAGAGGCTCTGTTAGAGACTTCATTGTACAGTTAGAGACCGCGCGCGTCGTTGCGACTGCAGGCGTCGCGTTTCCAAGCAGTTGCCATCGTTTGTTGAAGCTTCGTGGGCACAACAAGAGGCTCCTGTTAGAGACTTTATGGTTACAGTTAGAGACTTCGCGCGGTGCGACTGCAGGCGGTTTCGCGTTTCCAAGCATGTTGTCCATCGTTGAAGCTTCGTGGATACAAGAGGTCTCTGTTAGAGACTTTATTGGCTACCAGTAGAGACTTCGCGGTGCAGAGTGCAGGTCGTCGCGTTTCCAAGCAGTTGCTATATCGATTGAAGCTTCGTGGGCACAAGAAGGGGCTCTGTTAGGAGACTTCATTGTACAGTTAGAGGACCGCGCGGTGCGAGTGCAGACGTCGCGTTTCCAATGGATGAATATATTGTTGCCATCGTTGAAGCTTCGTGGATACAAGAGGCTCTGTTAGAGACTTCATTGTACAGTTAGAGACTTCGCAGTGTCGACTGCAGACAGGGGAGGGGACGTCGCTCGTTTCCAAGCAGTTGCTATCGTTTTGAAGCTTCGGTGTGGGCACAGATGGAGGCTCATCGTTAGAGACTTCATTGTACAGTTAGACGACCGCGCGGTGCGAGTGCAGACGGTTTCGCGTTTCCAAGTAGTTGCCATCGTTGAAGCTTCGTTGGATACAGAAGAGGCACTGTTAGAGACTTCATTGCTACAGTTAGAGACTTCGCGTGCGAGTGCAGACGTCGCGTTTCCCAAAGTAGTTGCCATCGTTGAAGCTTCGTTGGGCACAAGAGGCTCTGTTAGAGACTTCATTGGCATACAGTTAGAGACCGCGCGGTGGTGCGACCTGGCAGGCGTCGCGTTTCCAAGCAGTTGCCATCGTTGAAGCTTCGTGGTATACAAGAGGCATCTGTTAGAGACTTTATGGTACAGTTAGAGACTTCGACGGTGCGACATGCAGGCGTCGCGTTTCCAAGTAGCTTGCCATCGTTGAAGCTTTGCGTGGATTTACAAGAGGCTCTGTTAGAGACTTTATGGTACAGTTAGAGACTTCGCGGTGCCGACTGCAGGCGTTGTCGCGTTTCCAAGCAGTTGCCATCGTTGAAGCTTCGTGGATACAAGAGGCTTCTGTTAGAGACTTTCTGGTACAGTTAGAGGACTTCGCGGTGCGAGTGCAGGCGTCGCGTTTCCAAGCACTTGCTATCGTTGAAGCTTCGTGGGCACAAGAGGCCTCTGTTAGAGACTTCATTGTACAGTTAGAGACGCGCGCGGTGCGACTGCAGGCAGCGTCGCGTTTCCAAGCAGTTGCCATCGTTGAAGCTTCGTGGGCACAACAAGAGGCTCATGTTAGAGACTTTATGGTACAGTTAGAGACTTCGCGGTGCGACTGCAGGCGTCGCGTTTCCAAGAGTTGCCATCGTTGAAGCTTCGTGGGTACAAGAGGCTCTGTTAGGAGACTTTATGGTACAGTTAGAGACTTCGCGGGTGCCGAGTGCAGGCGTCGCGTTTCCAAGCAGTTGCCATCGTTGAAGCTTCGTGGATACAAGAGGCTCTGTTAGAAGGACTTTATGGTACAGTTAGAGACTTCGCGAAGCGACTTGCAGGCGTCGCGTTTCCAAAGTGTTGCCATCGTTGAAGCTTCGTGGATACAAGAGGCTCTGTTAGAGACTTTATGGTACAGTTAGAGACTTCGCGGTGCGACTGCAGGCGTCGCGTTTCCAAGCAGTTGCTATCGTTGAAAGCGAGGAGCTTGTGGATACAAGAGGCTCTGTTAGAGACTTTATGGTACAGTTAGAGACTTCGCGGTGCGACTGCAGACGTCGCGTTTCCAAGCAGTTGCTATCGTTGAAGCTTCGTGGGCACAAGAGGCTCTGTTAGAGACTTGCATTGTACAGTTAGAGACCGCGCGGGTGCGAGTGCAGACGTCGCGTTTCCAAGTAGTTGCCATCGTTGAAGCTTCGTGGATAGAAGAGGCACTGTTAGAGACTTCATTGTACAGTTAGAGACCGCGCGGTGCGAGTGCAGACGTCGCGTTTCCAAGTAGTTGCCATCGTTGAAGCTTCGTGGATACAAGAGGCTCTGTTAGAGACTTCATTGTACAGTTAGAGACCGCGCGGTGCGGACTGCCCCCCCCCCCCCCCGGGCGTCGCGTTTCCAAGCAGTTGCCATCGTTGAAGCTTCGTGGATACAAGAGGCTCTGTTAGAGACTTTATGGTACAGTTAGAGACTTCGCGGTGCGACTGCAGGCGTCGCGTTTCCAAGTAGTTGCCATCGTTGAAGCTATCGTGGATACAAGAGGCTCTGTTAGAGACTTTATGGTACAGTTAGAGACTTCGCGGTGCGAGTGCAGGCGTCGCGTTTCCAAGCACTTGCGATCGTTGAAGCTTCGCGGGTACAAGAGGCTCTGTTAAGACTTCATTGTACAGTTAGAGACCGCGCGGTGCGACTGGCAGGCGGTCGCGTTTCCAAGCAGTTGCCATCGTTGAAGCTTCGTGGGCACAAGAGGCTCTGTTAGAGACTTTATGGTACAGTTAGAGACTTCGCGGTGCGACTGCAGGCGTCGCGTTTCCAAGCAGTTGCCATCGTTGAAGCTTCGTGGGTACAAGAGGCTCTGTTAGAGACTTTATGGTACAGTTAGAGACTTCGCGGTGCGAGTGCAGGCGTCGCGTTTCCAAGCAGCCTCTTTGCCATCGTTGAAGCTTCGTGGATACAAGAGGCTCTGTTAGAGACTTCATGGTACAGTTAGAGACATCGCGTTGCGACTGCAGGCGTCGCGTTTCCAAGTAGTTGATCGCACCCCCCCCCCTCAATCGTTGAAGCTTCGTGGATACAAGAGGAAGGCCTCTGTTAGAGACTTTATGGTACAGTTAGAGACTTCGCGGTGCGACTGCAGGCGTCGCGTTTCCAAGCAGTTGCTATCGTTGAAGCTTCGTGGATACAAGAGGCTCTGTTAGAGACTTTATGGTACAGTTAGAGACTTCGCGGTGCGAGTGCAGGCGTCGCGTTTCCAAGCACTTGCTATCGTTGAAGCTTCGTGGGTACAAGAGGCTCTGTTAGAGACTTCATTGTACAGTTAGAGACCGCGCGGTGCGACTGCAGGCGTCGCGTTTCCAAGCAGTTGCTATCGTTGAAGCTTCGTGGATACAAGAGGCACTGTTAGAGACTTCATTGTACAGTTAGTGACCGCGCGGTGCGACTGCAGGCGTCGCGTTTCCAAGCAGTTGCCATCGTTGAAGCTTCGTGGATACAAGAGGCTCTGTTACAGATTTTATGATACAGTTAGAGACTTCGCGGTGCAACTGCAGACGTCGCGTTTCCAAGCAGTTGCCATCGTTGAAGCTTCGTGGATACAAGAGGCACTGTTAGAGACTTTATGGTACAGTTAGAGACTTCGCAGTGCGAGTGCAGGCGTCGCGTTTCCAAGCAGTTGCTATCGTTGAAGCTTCGTGGGTACAAGAGGCTCTGTTACAGAGTTTATGATACAGTTAGAGACTTCGCGGTGCGAGTGCAGGCGTCGCGTTTCCAAGCACTTGCTATCGTTGAAGCTTCGTGGATACAAGAGGCTCTGTTAGAGACTTCATTGTACAGTTAGTGACCGCGCGGTGCGACTGCAGGCGTCTCGTTTCCAAGCAGTTTGCCATCGTTGAAGCTTCGTGGCTACAAGAGGCACTGTTAGAGACTTTATGGTACAGTTAGAGACTTCGCGGTGCGAGTGCAGGCGTCGCGTTTCCAAGCACTTGCTATCGTTGAAGCTTCGTGGGTACAAGAGGCTCTGTTAGAGACTTCATTGTACAGTTAGAGACCGCGCGGTGCGAGTGCAGACGTCGCGTTTCCAAGTAGTTGCCATCGTTGAAGCTTCGTGGATACAAGAGGCACTGTTAGAGACTTCATTGTACAGTTAGAGACCGCGCGGTGCGACTGCAGGCGTCGCGTTTCCAAGCAGTTGCCATCGTTGAAGCTTCGTGGATACAAGAGGCTCTGTTAGAGACTTTATGGTACAGTTAGAGACTTCGCGGTGCGACTGCAGGCGTCGCGTTTCCAAGTAGTTGCCATCGTTGAAGCTTCGTGGATACAAGAGGCTCTGTTAGAGACTTTATGGTACAGTTAGAGACTTCGCGGTGCGACTGCAGGCGTCGCGTTTCCAAGCAGTTTGCCATCGTTGAAGCTTCGTGGATACAAGAGGCTCTGTTAGAGACTTTCTGGTACAGTTAGAGACTTCGCGGTGCGAGTGCAGGCGTCGCGTTTCCAAGCACTTGCTATCGTTGAAGCTTCGTGGGTACAAGAGGCTCTGTTAGAGACTTCATTGTACAGTTAGAGACCGCGCGGTGCGACTGCAGGCGTCGCGTTTCCAAGCAGTTGCCATCGTTGAAGCTTCGTGGATACAAGAGGCTCTGTTAGAGACTTTATGGTACAGTTAGAGACTTCGCGGTGCGAGTGCAGGCGTCGCGTTTCCAAGTAGTTGCCATCGTTGAAGCTTCGTGGATACAAGAGGCTCTGTTAGAGACTTTATGGTACAGTTAGAGACTTCGCGGTGCGACTGCAGGCGTCGCGTTTCCAAGCAGTTGCCATCGTTGAAGCTTCGTGGATACAAGAGGCTCTGTTAGAGACTTTATGGTACAGTTAGAGACTTCGCGGTGCGACTGCAGGCGTCGCGTTTCCAAGTAGTTGCCATCGTTGAAGCTTCGTGGATACAAGAGGCTCTGTTAGAGACTTTATGGTACAGTTAGAGACTTCGCGGTGCGACTGCAGGCGTCGCGTTTCCAAGCAGTTGCCATCGTTGAAGCTTCGTGGATACAAGAGGCTCTGTTAGAGACTTTCTGGTACAGTTAGAGACTTCGCGGTGCGAGTGCAGGCGTCGCGTTTCCAAGCACTTGCTATCGTTGAAGCTTCGTGGGCACAAGAGGCTCTGTTAGAGACTTCATTGTACAGTTAGAGACCGCGCGGTGCGACTGCAGGCGTCGCGTTTCCAAGCAGTTGCCATCGTTGAAGCTTCGTGGGCACAAGAGGCTCTGTTTAGAGACTTTATGGTACAGTTAGAGACTTCGCGGTGCGACTGCAGGCGTCGCGTTTCCAAGCAGTTGCCATCGTTGAAGCTTCGTGGATACAAGAGGCTCTGTTAGAGACTTTATGGTACAGTTAGAGACTTCGCGGTGCGAGTGCAGGCGTCGCGTTTCCAAGCAGTTGCTATCGTTGAAGCTTCGTGGGCACAAGAGGCTCTGTTAGAGACTTCATTGTACAGTTAGAGACCGCGCGGTGCGAGTGCAGACGTCGCGTTTCCAAGTAGTTGCCATCGTTGAAGCTTCGTGGATACAAGAGGCTCTGTTAGAGACTTCATTGTACAGTTAGAGACTTCGCAGTGCGACTGCAGACGTCGCGTTTCCAAGCAGTTGCTATCGTTGAAGCTTCGTGGGCACAAGAGGCTCTGTTAGAGACTTCATTGTACAGTTAGAGACCGCGCGGTGCGAGTGCAGACGTCGCGTTTCCAAGTAGTTGCCATCGTTGAAGCTTCGTGGATAGAAGAGGCACTGTTAGAGACTTCATTGTACAGTTAGAGACTTCGCGGTGCGAGTGCAGACGTCGCGTTTCCAAGTAGTTGCCATCGTTGAAGCTTCGTGGGCACAAGAGGCTCTGTTAGAGACTTCATTGTACAGTTAGAGACCGCGCGGTGCGACTGCAGGCGTCGCGTTTCCAAGCAGTTGCCATCGTTGAAGCTTCGTGGATACAAGAGGCTCTGTTAGAGACTTTATGGTACAGTTAGAGACTTCGCGGTGCGACTGCAGGCGTCGCGTTTCCAAGTAGTTGCCATCGTTGAAGCTTCGTGGATACAAGAGGCTCTGTTAGAGACTTTATGGTACAGTTAGAGACTTCGCGGTGCGACTGCAGGCGTCGCGTTTCCAAGCAGTTGCCATCGTTGAAGCTTCGTGGATACAAGAGGCTCTGTTAGAGACTTTTCTGGTACAGTTAGAGACTTCGCGGTGCGAGTGCAGGCGTCGCGTTTCCAAGCACTTGCTATCGTTGAAGCTTCGTGGGCACAAGAAGGCTCTGTTAGAGACTTCATTGTACAGTTAGAGACCGCGCGGTGCGACTGCAGGCGTCGCGTTTCCAAGCAGTTGCCATCGTTGAAGCTTCGTGGGCACAAGAGGCTCTGTTAGAGACTTTATGGTACAGTTAGAGACTTCGCGGTGCGACTGCAGGCGTCGCGTTTCCAAGCAGTTGCCATCGTTGAAGCTTCGTGGGTACAAGAGGCTCTGTTAGAGACTTTATGGTACAGTTAGAGACTTCGCGGTGCGAGTGCAGGCGTCGCGTTTCCAAGCAGTTGCCATCGTTGAAGCTTCGTGGATACAAGAGGCTCTGTTAGAGACTTTATGGTACAGTTAGAGACTTCGCGAAGCGACTGCAGGCGTCGCGTTTCCAAGTAGTTGCCATCGTTGAAGCTTCGTGGATACAAGAGGCTCTGTTAGAGACTTTATGGTACAGTTAGAGACTTCGCGGTGCGACTGCAGGCGTCGCGTTTCCAAGCAGTTGCTATCGTTGAAGCTTCGTGGATACAAGAGGCTCTGTTAGAGACTTTATGGTACAGTTAGAGACTTCGCGGTGCGACTGCAGACGTCGCGTTTCCAAGCAGTTGCTATCGTTGAAGCTTCGTGGGCACAAGAGGCTCTGTTAGAGACTTCATTGTACAGTTAGAGACCGCGCGGTGCGAGTGCAGACGTCGCGTTTCCAAGTAGTTGCCATCGTTGAAGCTTCGTGGATAGAAGAGGCACTGTTAGAGACTTCATTGTACAGTTAGAGACCGCGCGGTGCGAGTGCAGACGTCGCGTTTCCAAGTAGTTGCCATCGTTGAAGCTTCGTGGGCACAAGAGGCTCTGTTAGAGACTTCATTGTACAGTTAGAGACCGCGCGGTGCGACTGCAGGCGTCGCGTTTCCCTGTAGTTGCCATCGTTGAAGCTTCGTGGATACAAGAGGCTCTGTTAGAGACTTTATGGTACAGTTAGAGACTTCGCGGTGCGACTGCAGGCGTCGCGTTTCCAAGTAGTTGCCATCGTTGAAGCTTCGTGGATACAAGAGGCTCTGTTAGAGACTTTATGGTACAGTTAGAGACTTCGCGGTGCGAGTGCAGGCGTCGCGTTTCCAAGCACTTGCTATCGTTGAAGCTTCGCGGGTACAAGAGGCTCTGTTAGAGACTTCATTGTACAGTTAGAGACCGCGCGGTGCGACTGCAGGCGTCGCGTTTCCAAGCAGTTGCCATCGTTGAAGCTTCGTGGGCACAAGAGGCTCTGTTAGAGACTTTATGGTACAGTTAGAGACTTCGCGGTGCGACTGCAGGCGTCGCGTTTCCAAGCAGTTGCCATCGTTGAAGCTTCGTGGGTACAAGAGGCTCTGTTAGAGACTTTATGGTACAGTTAGAGACTTCGCGGTGCGAGTGCAGGCGTCGCGTTTCCAAGCAGTTGCCATCGTTGAAGCTTCGTGGATACAAGAGGCTCTGTTAGAGACTTTATGGTACAGTTAGAGACTTCGCGGTGCGACTGCAGGCGTCGCGTTTCCAAGTAGTTGCCATCGTTGAAGCTTCGTGGATACAAGAGGCTCTGTTAGAGACTTTATGGTACAGTTAGAGACTTCGCGGTGCGACTGCAGGCGTCGCGTTTCCAAGCAGTTGCTATCGTTGAAGCTTCGTGGATACAAGAGGCTCTGTTAGAGACTTTATGGTACAGTTAGAGACTTCGCGGTGCGAGTGCAGGCGTCGCGTTTCCAAGCACTTGCTATCGTTGAAGCTTCGTGGGTACAAGAGGCTCTGTTAGAGACTTCATTGTACAGTTAGAGACCGCGCGGTGCGACTGCAGGCGTCGCGTTTCCAAGCAGTTGCTATCGTTGAAGCTTCGTGGATACAAGAGGCACTGTTAGAGACTTCATTGTACAGTTAGTGACCGCGCGGTGCGACTGCAGGCGTCGCGTTTCCAAGCAGTTGCCATCGTTGAAGCTTCGTGGATACAAGAGGCTCTGTTACAGATTTTATGATACAGTTAGAGACTTCGCGGTGCAACTGCAGACGTCGCGTTTCCAAGCAGTTGCCATCGTTGAAGCTTCGTGGATACAAGAGGCACTGTTAGAGACTTTATGGTACAGTTAGAGACTTCGCAGTGCGAGTGCAGGCGTCGCGTTTCCAAGCAGTTGCTATCGTTGAAGCTTCGTGGTACAAGAGGCTCTGTTACAGAGTTTATGATACAGTTAGAGACTTCGCGGTGCGAGTGCAGGCGTCGCGTTTCCAAGCACTTGCTATCGTTGAAGCTTCGTGGATACAAGAGGCTCTGTTAGAGACTTCATTGTACAGTTAGTGACCGCGCGGTGCGACTGCAGGCGTCGCGTTTCCAAGCAGTTGCCATCGTTGAAGCTTCGTGGGTACAAGAGGCACTGTTAGAGACTTTATGGTACAGTTAGAGACTTCGCGGTGCGAGTGCAGGCGTCGCGTTTCCAAGCACTTGCTATCGTTGAAGCTTCGTGGGTACAAGAGGCTCTGTTAGAGACTTCATTGTACAGTTAGAGACCGCGCGGTGCGAGTGCAGACGTCGCGTTTCCAAGTAGTTGCCATCGTTGAAGCTTCGTGGATACAAGAGGCACTGTTAGAGACTTCATTGTACAGTTAGAGACCGCGCGGTGCGACTGCAGGCGTCGCGTTTCCAAGCAGTTGCCATCGTTGAAGCTTCGTGGATACAAGAGGCTCTGTTAGAGACTTTATGGTACAGTTAGAGACTTCGCGGTGCGACTGCAGGCGTCGCGTTTCCAAGTAGTTGCCATCGTTGAAGCTTCGTGGATACAAGAGGCTCTGTTAGAGACTTTATGGTACAGTTAGAGACTTCGCGGTGCGACTGCAGGCGTCGCGTTTCCAAGCAGTTGCCATCGTTGAAGCTTCGTGGATACAAGAGGCTCTGTTAGAGACTTTCTGGTACAGTTAGAGACTTCGCGGTGCGAGTGCAGGCGTCGCGTTTCCAAGCACTTGCTATCGTTGAAGCTTCGTGGGTACAAGAGGCTCTGTTAGAGACTTCATTGTACAGTTAGAGACCGCGCGGTGCGACTGCAGGCGTCGCGTTTCCAAGCAGTTGCCATCGTTGAAGCTTCGTGGGCACAAGAGGCTCTGTTAGAGACTTTATGGTACAGTTAGAGACTTCGCGGTGCGACTGCAGGCGTCGCGTTTCCAAGCAGTTGCCATCGTTGAAGCTTCGTGGGTACAAGAGGCTCTGTTAGAGACTTTATGGTACAGTTAGAGACTTCGCGGTGCGAGTGCAGGCGTCGCGTTTCCAAGCAGTTGCCATCGTTGAAGCTTCGTGGATACAAGAGGCACTGTTAGAGACTTTATGGTACAGTTAGAGACTTCGCGGTGCGACTGCAGGCGTCGCGTTTCCAAGTAGTTGCCATCGTTGAAGCTTCGTGGATACAAGAGGCTCTGTTAGAGACTTTATGGTACAGTTAGAGACTTCGCGGTGCGACTGCAGGCGTCGCGTTTCCAAGCAGTTGCTATCGTTGAAGCTTCGTGGATACAAGAGGCTCTGTTAGAGACTTTATGGTACAGTTAGAGACTTCGCGGTGCGACTGCAGGCGTCGCGTTTCCAAGCACTTGCTATCGTTGAAGCTTCGTGGGTACAAGAGGCTCTGTTAGAGACTTCATTGTACAGTTAGAGACCGCGCGGTGCGACTGCAGGCGTCGCGTTTCCAAGCAGTTGCTATCGTTGAAGCTTCGTGGATACAAGAGGCACTGTTAGAGACTTCATTGTACAGTTAGTGACCGCGCGGTGCGACTGCAGGCGTCGCGTTTCCAAGCAGTTGCCATCGTTGAAGCTTCGTGGATACAAGAGGCTCTGTTACAGATTTTATGATACAGTTAGAGACTTCGCGGTGCAACTGCAGGCGTCGCGTTTCCAAGTAGTTGCCATCGTTTAAGCTTCGTGGATACAAGAGGCACTGTTAGAGACTTTATGGTACAGTTAGAGACTTCGCGGTGCGAGTGCAGGCGTCGCGTTTCCAAGCACTTGCTATCGTTGAAGCTTCGTGGGTACAAGAGGCTCTGTTACAGAGTTTATGATACAGTTAGAGACTTCGCGGTGCGAGTGCAGGCGTCGCGTTTCCAAGCACTTGCTATCGTTGAAGCTTCGTGGATACAAGAGGCTCTGTTAGAGACTTCATTGTACAGTTAGTGACCGCGCGGTGCGACTGCAGGCGTCGCGTTTCCAAGCAGTTGCCATCGTTGAAGCTTCGTGGGTACAAGAGGCACTGTTAGAGACTTTATGGTACAGTTAGAGACTTCGCGGTGCGAGTGCAGGCGTCGCGTTTCCAAGCACTTGCTATCGTTGAAGCTTCGTGGGTACAAGAGGCTCTGTTAGAGACTTCATTGTACAGTTAGAGACCGCGCGGTGCGAGTGCAGACGTCGCGTTTCCAAGTAGTTGCCATCGTTGAAGCTTCGTGGATACAAGAGGCTCTGTTAGAGACTTTATGGTACAGTTAGAGACTTCGCGGTGCGAGTGCAGGCGTCTCGTTTCCAAGCAGTTGCCATCGTTGAAGCTTCGTGGGTACAAGAGGCACTGTTAGAGACTTTATGGTGCAGTTAGAGACTTCGCGGTGCGAGTGCAGGCGTCGCGTTTCCAAGTAGTTGCCATCGTTGAAGCTTCGTGGATACAAGAGGCACTGTTAGAGACTTCATTGTACAGTTAGAGACTTCGCAGTGCGACTGCAGGCGTCGCGTTTCCAAGCACTTGCTATCGTTGAAGCTTCGTGGGTACAAGAGGCTCTGTTAGAGACTTTATGGTACAGTTAGAGACTTCGCGGTGCGACTGCAGGCGTCGCGTTTCCAAGCACTTGCTATCGTTGAAGCTTCGTGGGTACAAGAGGCTCTGTTAGAGACTTCATTGTACAGTTAGTGACCGCGCGGTGCGACTGCAGGCGTCGCGTTTCCAAGCAGTTGCCATCGTTGAAGCTTCGTGGATACAAGAGGCACTTTTAGAGACTTTATGGTGCAGTTAGAGACTTCGCGGTGCAACTGCAGGCGTCGCGTTTCAAGCAGTTGCTATCGTTGAAGCTTCGTGGGTACAAGAGGCACTGTTAGAGACTTTATGGTACAGTTAGAGACTTCGCGGTGCGAGTGCAGGCGTCGCGTTTCCAAGCACTTGCTATCGTTGAAGCTTCGTGGGTACAAGAGGCTCTGTTAGAGACTTCATTGTACAGTTAGAGACTTCGCGGTGCGACTGCAGGCGTCGCGTTTCCAAGCAGTTGCCATCGTTGAAGCTTAGTGGATAGAAGAGGCACTGTTAGAGACTTTATGGTACAGTTAGAGACTTCGCGGTGCGAGTGCAGGCGTCTCGTTTCCAAGCAGTTGCCATCGTTGAAGCTTCGTGGGTACAAGAGGCACTGTTAGAGACTTTATGGTACAGTTAGAGACCGCGCGGTGCGACTGCGGGCGTCGCGTTTCCAAGCACTTGCTATCGTTGAAGCTTCGTGGGCACAAGAGGCTCTGTTAGAGACTTTATGGTACAGTTAGAGACTTCGCGGTGCGACTGCAGGCGTCGCGTTTCCAAGCACTTGCTATCGTTGAAGCTTCGTGGATACAAGAGGCTCTGTTAGAGACTTTATGGTACAGTTAGAGACTTCGCGGTGCGACTGCAGGCGTCGCGTTTCCAAGCACTTGCTATCGTTGAAGCTTCGTGGGCACAAGAGGCTCTGTTAGAGACTTTATGGTACAGTTAGAGACCGTGCGGTGCGACTGCAGGCGTCGCGTTTCCAAGCAGTTGCCATCGTAGAAGCTTCGTGGATACAAGAGGCTCTGTTAGAGACTTTGTGGTACAGTTAGAGACTTCGCGGTGCGACTGCAGGCGTCGCGTTTCCAAGCAGTTGCCATCGTTGAAGCTTCGTGGATACAAGAGGCTCTGTTAGAGACTTTATGGTACAGTTAGAGACTTCGCAGTGCGAGTGCAGGCGTCGCGTTTCCAAGCAGTTGCCATCGTTGAAGCTTCGTGGATACAAGAGGCACTGTTAGAGACTTCATTGTACAGTTAGAGACCGCGCGGTGCGACTGCAGGCGTCGCGTTTCCAAGCAGTTGCCATCGTTGAAGCTTCGTGGATACAAGAGGCACTGTGAGAGACTTCATTGTACAGTTAGAGACCGCGCGGTGCGACTGCAGGCGTCGCGTTTCCAAGCAGTTGCCATCGTTGAAGCTTCGTGGATACAAGAGGCTCTGTTACAGATTTTATGATACAGTTAGAGACTTCGCGGTGCGACTGCAGGCGTCGCGTTTCCAAGCAGTTGCCATCGTTGAAGCTTCGTGGGTACAAGAGGCACTGTTAGAGACTTTATGGTGCAGTTAGAGACTTCGCAGTGCGAGTGCAGACGTCGCGTTTCCAAGTAGTTGCCATCGTTGAAGCTTCGTGGATACAAGAGGCACTGTTAGAGACTTCATTGTACAGTTAGAGACTTCGCAGTGCGACTGCAGGCGTCGCGTTTCCAAGCACTTGCTATCGTTGAAGCTTCGTGGGTACAAGAGGCTCTGTTAGAGACTTTATGGTACAGTTAGAGACTTCGCGGTGCGAGTGCAGGCGTCGCGTTTCCAAGCACTTGCTATCGTTGAAGCTTCGTGGGTACAAGAGGCTCTGTTAGAGACTTCATTGTACAGTTAGTGACCGCGCGGTGCGACTGCAGGCGTCGCGTTTCCAAGCAGTTGCCATCGTTGAAGCTTCGTGGATACAAGAGGCACTTTTAGAGACTTTATGGTGCAGTTAGAGACTTCGCGGTGCAACTGCAGACGTCGCGTTTCCAAGCAGTTGCTATCGTTGAAGCTTCGTGGGTACAAGAGGCACTGTTAGAGACTTTATGGTACAGTTAGAGACTTCGCGGTGCGAGTGCAGGCGTCGCGTTTCCAAGCACTTGCTATCGTTGAAGCTTCGTGGGTACAAGAGGCTCTGTTAGAGACTTTATGGTACAGTTAGAGACCGCGCGGTGCGACTGCAGGCGTCGCGTTTCCAAGCACTTGCTATCGTTGAAGCTTCGTGGGCACAAGAGGCTCTGTTAGAGACTTCATTGTACAGTTAGAGACTTCGCAGTGCGACTGCAGGCGTCGCGTTTCCAAGCACTTGCTATCGTTGAAGCTTCGTGGGCACAAGAGGCTCTGTTAGCGACTTTTTGGTGCAGTTAGTGACCGCGCGGTGCGACTGCAGGCGTCGCGTTTCCAAGTAGTTGCCATCGTTGAAGCTTCGTGGATACAAGAGGCACTGTTAGAGACTTCATTGTACAGTTAGAGACTTCGCGGTGCGACTGCAGGCGTCGCGTTTCCAAGCAGTTGCCATCGTTGAAGCTTCGTGGATACAAGAGGCTCTGTTACAGATTTTATGATACAGTTAGAGACTTCGCGGTGCGACTGCAGGCGTCGCGTTTCCAAGCAGTTGCCATCGTTGAAGCTTAGTGGATAGAAGAGGCACTGTTAGAGACTTTATGGTACAGTTAGAGACTTCGCGGTGCGAGTGCAGGCGTCGCGTTTCCAAGCACTTGCTATCGTTGAAGCTTCGTGGGTACAAGAGGCTCTGTTAGAGACTTCATTGTACAGTTAGTGACCGCGCGGTGCGACTGCAGGCGTCGCGTTTCCAAGCAGTTGCCATCGTTGAAGCTTCGTGGATACAAGAGGCACTTTTAGAGACTTTATGGTGCAGTTAGAGACTTCGCGGTGCAACTGCAGACGTCGCGTTTCCAAGCACTTGCTATCGTTGAAGCTTCGTGGGTACAAGAGGCACTGTTAGAGACTTTATGGTACAGTTAGAGACTTCGCGGTGCGAGTGCAGGCGTCGCGTTTCCAAGCACTTGCTATCGTTGAAGCTTCGTGGGTACAAGAGGCTCTGTTAGAGACTTTATGGTACAGTTAGAGACCGCGCGGTGCGACTGCAGGCGTCGCGTTTCCAAGCACTTGCTATCGTTGAAGCTTCGTGGGTACAAGAGGCTCTGTTAGAGACTTTATGGTACAGTTAGAGACTTCGCAGTGCGACTGCAGGCGTCGCGTTTCCAAGCACTTGCTATCGTTGAAGCTTCGTGGATACAAGAGGCTCTGTTAGAGACTTTTTGGTGCAGTTAGTGACCGCGCGGCGTGACTGCAGGCGTCGCGTTTCCAAGTAGTTGCCATCGTTGAAGCTTCGTGGATACAAGAGGCACTGTTAGAGACTTCATTGTACAGTTAGAGACTTCGCGGTGCGACTGCAGGCGTCGCGTTTCCAAGCAGTTGCCATCGTTGAAGCTTCGTGGATACAAGAGGCTCTGTTACAGATTTTATGATACAGTTAGAGACTTCGCGGTGCGACTGCAGGCGTCGCGTTTCCAAGCAGTTGCCATCGTTGAAGCTTCGTGGATACAAGAGGCACTGTTAGAGACTTCATTGTACAGTTAGAGACTTCGCGGTGCGACTGCAGGCGTCGCGTTTCCAAGCAGTTGCCATCGTTGAAGCTTCGTGGATACAAGAGGCTCTGTTACAGATTTTATGATACAGTTAGAGACTTCGCGGTGCGACTGCAGGCGTCGCGTTTCCAAGCAGTTGCCATCGTTGAAGCTTCGTGGATAGAAGAGGCACTGTTAGAGACTTCATTGTACAGTTAGAGACTTCGCGGTGCAACTGCAGACGTCGCGTTTCCAAGCAGTTGCCATCGTTGAAGCTTCGTGGATACAAGAGGCACTGTTAGAGACTTCATTGTACAGTTAGAGACCGCGCGGTGCGACTGCAGGCGTCGCGTTTCCCGGTGGTTACTATGGTTGAAGTTTTGCATGTGCGGGTTGAGGATTCGCGTGTATAAGCAGGTAATTAAAATTGATAGTCAAGCAACCTGCATGTTTGCAAGTTGTAGTCAGTTGGTTTCGGCTTGTGTATACCAACGGTTAACAAATAGCACAATTTGGCACACGTCTGTATTAATTTGAAGATATCAAATGCGAATTAATGAACAACAAATTGTAATAATGATTAAGTAGATAGAAAATCCACAAACTGCGCATGAAGTTTTCATCCAATTGATCTAATGTCCGAAGACAAAGCTCTCAATGACTATCTCTGCTGTGCGAGGTTCAACATGTGCTTCACTTTATTTGCACTTGAGAACATACAGTTACCTTAGCAACGATGTGAAGTTCTGTTCTCCTCTCAACATCACTATAATTCGTTTGAATTATCAGAAGCGAAATTATAATGCTGCAAGAGGAAATTATAGGTATATGTACTACTAGAAAAAATAATGAGTCGTACTATGAAACCTCCAAAATAGACAGCAGAACAAAATATTGCCAACAAATTTAACAACGCCTGACTGACTGTTGTTTCACGTTCTGTGAAATATAATGAAACTCGTGAAATTAAAGGTTTTCGCGAAAATGTCTGCATGACAGTGAGAAGTAAAATGCTCTTCTTTGACGTACATTGTCATTGCTATTTCCTGAAGACCTGCATTATTAATATGACGACGTTCGAGTCTGACTGCATCAGGTTGGTTTGCCAGCAAGTCCGCAGTCTGACTCGAGATCTCACAACCCATGGATGCCATTTACAACTTGCAATGGATCACATATTTCAGTTGCGGTTGTATATGCTTGCAGCGCAACATTTCCTACAGCTGTTAATCAAAAAATAGACCACCAAATTTATGTCAAGATCAAATACTTCTCGCGCGCAATGTCCAGTCTTCCGCTGTTCGACAGCTTTCATTCGTACTGTAGCGGTGTCATCAATCAGCCTTTGTTGCGATGCACGCTAACAGCTGCTGCTCTCCTTGATTTTGAAACCTCTCCCCACTTCACTTTCCACTTGTATCTCTTCCCATCTCTGTAATGTAAAGCAGATGATAATAATAATACAACTTCCCGGTGTTCTAAAACTCTCTCTCCGGGCTGTTAGAGACTAGAATAACTTAAAACTAAAAATCATGACCGACTCAACTCAACTCGCCGCTCTAAGTGTGAAGCTACCTTCCTTCTGGTCCTCCGACGTTGAGCTGTGGTTCTCACTCTGCGAGGCGGAATTCGACGTCTGTCGAGTTACCAAGCAGGAAACTATGTTTGGCCACATCATTCGCACACTCCCTCAAGAGATCGCCCAAGAAGTTCGCGACCTGATCGTTTCTTGCCCGATGACCGATCAGTATGATGAGCTGAAGGCTGCCATCATCAAGCGAACCTCAGTCTCCGAACACAAACGGTTGCGTCAGCTACTCAGCGAGGAGGAGCTTGGTGATCGTAAACCTTCGCAACTCCTGCGCCGCATGCGTCACCTGCTGGGTCACCTGCAACTTCGATGAAGGACTTCTGCGACAACTCTTCGTTCAGAGACTCCCTCTCCACGCTCAATCCATTCTCGCTGCCTCCAAGGACTCCATGCCACTTGAAGATGTTGCAGACATAGCTGATCGAATTCTCGACGCTCCAGTTCCTCTCCACGCCGCGGTCGCTTCAGTGACTCGCATGTGCACTGTACGGAAATCAGAATATAAAAGTTCTTCGGTCTAGAAATCTTCAACTTTCAACAAGAATATCAGAAACACATATTTTCAATAACTGAAAAACACATACATCAGGGGCGACCGCACAGAAACACTGATAGGCTAACAAATCTCTGACAGTATCATTCACCCATTGAAATTGGCTTGTCATGAACAACCCACTACCTAGCAGTGTCTCTGTGCAGTCACCACAGGTTACAGCAGAAGTATGACAGGTTATATGATGACAAAATGATGAAGTACATAAAATGACATATTTACAGAATGACAATGAAATCAAAGGTGAGATATTGACAGATTATGATTATAAATGAGAATGGTAGACGTTGAAGAGAAAAGCAACGTCTGGAAGGAGAGAGCAATTCATTTGATATTGTACATAAGTTGATAGGTATCTTCAATACTAGCATCAATTGGAATGTCATTCATCACTAGATTTGCAATTATTTAAAACAAAATGAACAATGTTGATAAACGGCATTAATATATGCTTGCTGATTAACAATTAATGATTTTGACACCCTCTCGCATAGTTGGTAAGTCCTAATATGTGAGAGGTCCGGAACAAAAACACATGAAAAAAGTTAAAGCGTAACAATGATCAATACGTGCATGCAAATGATACTTCAAAGTTCAAATTGTCATACCTGTGACAGAATCGGTTAAAGAAAGTAAAAGTTCTATAAACGTTCTCGACCTCTCCATTCTTGCTCGTGTTTCTAGTTCGTAGTAAATGTGATGTAGTCACAGAATTAGACAGCATAAAACACTCATATTTTGGCAATTTTGTCTCGCTGTCTGTTCCGTGTAATAAACATGTAGGCTCCACAGAATTAGACAGGTCGTCTTTTCTTCTGTTTAACTAGAAAGGGAGCATTGGAACATGTAGCGTTAATGAAATGGCGCAATCTGCTGACATAATACCACAGCAATCGAACAATGAGCATCTGCTGACATCATACCACAGCAATCGAACAATGAGCAGCCAGTTCAACATTAAACACGCCAAATTGTGCGAAGTTTCAGTGACTTTTATCAACCGGGTCACACAGCAAAGAGACACAGACGATGTCAAGTTCTACAGAGAAGTTTGTGAACGTTTTTTCGTGCGCCTGCTAACTTTTTTAAAAATGATCGGAGGGTCCAACAATATCGAGAAAACTTTTGCGCAATTATCTGAATTCTTCGAATCTGAAGGAACCGTGACGATTGGAGCATTTTGAAGGAATTCAGAGCAATCCGTAAGCGACGCACGACTATTTTTCCTATCTCTGAAAGATAGTAAAGATTTCTTTTTGCCCACTTATTAAGTTCCTACATGTGCCATCGCTTTGAATCAGTTTGCACTTCTAACAAAGTGATACGATTAAACAATCTAATTCTGTGTGTTGCAATGTCGTCAAAGATTGTCTGACATCAACGGATCTTTTCTGTTTAGCTTTTGTGTGAGGATAATAGAAATTGATAACCATAGAAATCCGATTAATATTACAGGTTTTCCTACACGACAACGGCAACTACCGAATCAAGAGCGGCACTTTAATTTCTAATACGTTAAAAGATAAAATATTACGTCATTTCACAATTGAGAGCGACAACAATAAATAAACTGCAGCAAAATAGTTCAATTGTGTCTCTATCAGATAAGTGAGCGGTATTTCACGTGAAGAATAAATGATATCTATTCGGTTTGATCCAAAGCCCTATATAGATGTCTTCACATCTGCTAAATTAACTTATCAATATGGAGCGCCAGCGAATACCTTCTGATGTTAAACGCAGAATCATTATGGCTCACGAAGCCGGAGGTGAATATATTGAAGCCGCTCGAGTTCTCGGTGTAAAACGGGGTACTGCGTATTCAGTAGTACATCGTTAATGTATTTGTTAATTTTTAATATTTGTTAATGTATTTGCTTAATTGCATGACTTTCAACATTTTTAATGTTTGCAACATAGCATTGAAATCTTGCTTCCAGATGTGTAAAAAGAAGGGTATGAAATGCAGCCTGATATTGTTGCATACTGAACATTCACAATATATGAATTTGTGAGAGCATACACAAGAGCACATTTAGTGTATAAATTTGAATCGTGATTGCGCCCGGCGGACAAAGGAGCGTGTTGATGCCGCTAAATGTTCATCGTATGTGGCTTATCAAAGATGTCCTCAGACTGAGCAAATTGAGGAGCTGCCGTAGACGCTGCGCTTCGACATACAAGGAATCGTCAGTGCGTCAAGAAATGGTCCGAAAAAGCTTGTAGCAATGGCTGAACCATCAGAAGGACTGCACAACAAGTTGGCCTGTGTTTATTGCTGACCTGATATGGTAAAAAGTCGTACCTGCAATTTTCCTGTTTTTCAGTGTCTAATAATAACGTCTATACGTAATATCCTAGCTGCGGAATGCATTTAGAGATACTTAATGAAGGTTCATTTAACTGTGAATCAGAAATTGCTGCATTACCTAATAGCCATTGATCAGGTGAGTGATATTGCTGCTTTTTACCTTAACACAGATTTACTGGTCTTGCCGTGCGGCTGATAATCATAAATTATTGCAGAGTGCCTGTTCGCCTGAGGGCATGAAGATAGAGAAATGTCCACAGACTTCAATAATTTAAGCACAAATAAATCTTAAAATATTCAATATCCTAGCATATCGGGAATAGTCTATCAATAGGGCAACAACATGATGTAGGACACTTTTCCAAATTTTCGTTCTTTTGTCGATAGCTTATATTGAAATCTAAATGCATAAAATGGTTTTCATCCGATTTGTTAATAGCTGTAATATATTGAAGACAAGATGGCCTGCAGTCAGTGTTCATCTAAACCTATGCTGCATGTAGGCAACAAATTTTTATGTTTGCACATATTTTGAATTGTTTAACCCTCGTAAGCAAATATGGGTACTTTGGCTTCATAGATATAAAGTTTTCCGTCATAGAAAGTAACGCCATTGATGGGAGAAACGGTAAATACCTGCGGCTGTGTTTTAATAAGATGAGGTTGATAAAGACCAAAAGAATCAAAATTAAGAAATAAGAATAGGTCTATTAATAGATGAATTTGTAGTGCTCCGAATTCATAATCCTCATAGTAGTACTTCATAGTAGATTTGATTTCTGTAATTCTTGAGATGTTTTATGTCTTGTTAACGACTTCTAACGCATTCTGATTCAGAATGCTGCATTCCCAAACATTTACAAGAGTCTCATATTAATTAATAGGGTAGCAACAATTTTAATGCAGGCAAGTAGATAGACTAACTGTCGCATAGTCGCAACTTTGATGAATATTACCAAATTCATAATGAAACCAATGGTATAGGAACTAAAATAATGCAAGTTAGACTAACTGTTAACTTCCAATCACTGAATTTGAGAAAAGAAGTTTAGAATCCCGCAATTTTCGATTAATCGCGCCCTGAGTCGAACGATTCGGAATCGAGCGAAAATCGAATTGTACCCGCCATTGATCAAAGTGAAAGTTCGAAATACCCGGTGAGATCATAGTTCATTTGAGAATGCTCGATGAATTCAATAAATCATGATCAGACCAAGAGGATTGCTTGGATTAGGCATCGGTATGCACTTAAAATATGTGTGTACGATGGTTTTGGAGCTGTAGCCGCCCGGAGCCGAGGTAAAGAGTCGGAGCCGGAGCCGGAGCCAAAGCCGTGTTAGCTAGACCATGGCTCCGAAAACCTGGTATGTACCAAAGGACCAAACAAGTCTACGATAGTAAAATTTGTGAAAAGTCATTGAGAACAACACTTGATCAACGCGTGCAACTTTATTGGTAACACTTGTCGATCAATAATGAGTCAGAAAAGAATGACAATGGCCTTCAGTAATCATGCTTCGCGCGTCACCAGACAATAGCAATTTAGTGAATGTTGATAAAGAGAAATGAGATTATTATCCTCTTAATGCCAGCAAAAAGTGGCAGCTTAAGTTGAAGAAGGCGAAATTTTCAATGAGATCAATGCTGTTTCTGCAAATCATAGCTGCACGTGTAAACGCACCCTCAGACTTGATCTACTTTCAAGTGTTACTACTGTTGCAAGCTGTTATGTTTCTTGGTGTCTTGTTTGCAACAGTAGACAAGATGGTGCCATATGCAACATAATGGTGTAACATTCTGATTCATCAGAATTCAGGCTTGTGCTTGCATTGCGTTGAATTGAAAATTGATCCTCTTGCGCCTCGAGACTAGTTCTGGTCGTGACCATCAGCACTGAGGAGTGTCATCTCTAGACCCAATCACGCAGACAAAGTAATTGATGAATAACAATTATTTTATTTTAGAAAATTGAGTTCAGCACAGTTGGTCTCTGACATGGAAAAAGATAATATTTTGAAAAATGTTGGAATGAAACATGCAGAATAAACTGATGTTTAGGGCAGCCCAAGTACCATAAAGTTCGATAAAGCTATAAAATTTGATATAGGTATTATAAAGTGATATTTTTTGAATTGAATGTATTTTCTAGGAGACATCGTCTTTTGCTTGTAAATAATTTTTCTTACATGATAAGCGGCTGATGTAATCCGCCGAGCATCAAGTCAACGGAAATGTTTAGTGCCTGGTATCCGACGCCCCACCCTGCACGACTGTGTTGCACATCTTCTAGACAGCTTGCTATGAAAATCAGAAATTTCCAATTCGTTGATCGGATGACTCTAGCTTTCGATTAAGCTTCACTTTTGTTGAAGCCACTGCTGTCAAGAGCAAAATATGAAGAAATCTATTTCACCACAGGTTATTGCTATTCGAAGGTCTAATTGGCTGAAAGATGCCGAGTATTAAAAAGTTGAGCATTTGACATGCTTAGCAGAAATAGTATTCAGAATAGTATCCTTTCAAAAATTATTATTGTCCATAATGCTGAGGCTGTGGTAAATGATAGCGCCTAATAGGAGGAATTATCAACGATTGCAGCTTGCCAGTAAAGTATTTGTTGAGCCTTCAATTTGTGTCTGCTTCAGGACTTTTGCAAATTAAGCTCCTGATTGATGCCTGTCATTTGAAATCTGAAATATCATGGATAAACAATCTCTTGAATATCATTTATGCTTTTCAATAATCCTCAAATGTCTTAAGATGCATTGTGTAGTGCTATCTTTTATGTGATTTTAGAAGATGTATGGAAAAACTTCCACGCAAGCATTTTTCGCTCCGGCTAAAGTTTGGCTAGTTTTCAAGCAGACAGTTATCCGTCCAATGTGGTATGATTTGAGTGCATCCGCAGTATTTTGAGTACCGCTATTTCTATGTATTTTGTTTTATGGGGTACACCTATGGCGTGTGTCCGCCACTGTTTATTCGTCCAAGATGTTAAAGGACCCGAAACGAGACGTAAGCAGTTGGTCATCTTCCTAATGAGCCCCTTGTATATATTTGTTTTAGTGTTGCTTTGTCCAGTTATATTTTTATATTTTCGTTCTTGTCTTTGTGAACTTTTGAGAATCCGTGTGTCCAGCCCAGTGAACGCTTAATGAGCCCTTTTCAGGACTATCTTCCATTTTTTTAATATTTTATTGTATGTACCCCACGTTACAAAGTGCAAAAATGAGACAAGGTAAATCAGCATCTACTTCTGTAGAAATATCACTCGTTAAGTTGAAGAAATGTTGAGAAAGGGTTGCATTTTTGAGTGACAATTTTGAAACATGCATCGTTGTTTTATCACATTCTACAAAATGATGAGAACAGCAGCGAGTTGGAAATTTAGACATAAAGTCTGTGAATGGAACGTAATACGTGTATTTTCATATCCTATAATTAGGCAATAAATATCAGGTCAGTTAAGTGATAAATTTGTACTGTTTAAGTAATATCTGGTTTGCCTTACTTGTTGGATGTTACTTGGTTGGATGTTTCTTTTTTGCGTAATTTGTCATTTAGCGAATAGACCTCCTCAAACAAGGAAATATGCGTTTATCATGTATGGGCATGTTTGTCGCGCCACGTGTCATGTAAGTAAATTTCTGTTTTGTTTTAGAAGAAGTGTTAGAAGATCCTTTAAGATAGTCTTCAATTGCACAGGCATTGGTTTTCACTATTTTGCATGTAAAATAAGTGTTGCTTATGTAATCTTAAAATTGATCCCTCTCGAAATCTCGAGATTTGGTTGTCTAGTTGACACCAACTGTCAGCATTGATGGGAGAAATTTTAATCTGCTTTGACATTTCATTGTTGATTCTTTGATCGATCTTAAGAAGCTGATATGTAATGAAGCTTGAAAAATAAATGCTGAAATTCAATAAGAGCTGTTTAGCAACCGCATAGAAGTTTCACTTATTGTGTTCGATTCGATATGAGTATAGTCAGATGTCAGACGGTTTACCCCGCGTAATACTTTTAATTCAAGAATATACCAGCATATCATCATTTATCTAAACCTGATATTTTGAAAACCTGGTGGGCTTTCGACTTTGTTTTTTGCTTTTTACAATGAACAAAATGAAATAAACACTAGATCAAAATTACCATACAAAAATGGTAGGATACAAAAACGAACCCGCGATTTTAAGTTATCTTAGACCTATGCTCTTAAGTCTTGCTGCTCTGTCCACCTGGGGAATGCCATTTGCTAAGCTGAATATGCCCGAAAGAAAATAATCATTGAACATTTTGATCATGAGGAAAGAGCATTTGCTTCACATTCTATCTAACTGACCGACGATCAGGAAAATAGGTGGCTAGTGTCCATTTAGACTTCAGTATCAAATATCTATGATATTTGTGCATCAATCATATGTCAGAGATTTTGCATTCATTTGTGTTTATTCAATGGCAAATGCGAAGAGGTTCAGAGTTGGATGTGGGTCAACGAAACCTGAGTTGTTGTTCGATAGCAGTGAGCCACGACCCACTTACCCCAACAACTTTTCATGAAAACCTATCACTGATGTGCTTGATTTTGATCTGCTTTCTTGAAGGGGAGACGCCAAGAAAATGATAGAATACACGATGCTACATAGAGAAAATAGTCAGAATACCATCTTTGATGTAGAGCGTTCCATTGCCACTATCAATGAGCTGTGATGACATTGACGTTGATTTAGCCAGACAGTAGGAGAACATTTCAATTGCATTTCCTTCTAAAAGATATTCAGTTCGTTATTTCGATAATTTATTCTCCAATTCAAAAAAGTAATATGGAATTCAAAAATATTGAATGCTTCACGAATTTGTGTGTCATCCTTGCGCAAATTCGTGAAGCGTTCCATTTTCTTAATTTTATTTTACTTTTTTGATTTGGAGAATAAATTGTCTGTCGAGACAACGAACTGAATATCTTTTGAAATGAATCTCCAAAGCCCATTCATCCCACGGCCCTTGCGACCGACGGACCACTCAACCCACCAACATTTCACGAAAACATGACCCACGACCCACTTAATTCATTTGTTAGAGTTTGCAGCCATTTGTGCTTGTAGGAATTCTGCCCATTCAATGGTAAATGCGAAGAATTCCATAGTTAGATGTAGATCAACGAAACTTGTGCCGTTGTTCGACAAAAGTGAGACGACCCATTTAACCGACCAACTTTTCATGAAAACCTTATCTACGACCCCCTCAACCCTTTGTGACCCACGACCAACTTAACCCACCAACTTTTCAGCAAAAGCCTGGCACACTTGACCAATGACTCACGGGCCACAAGGCAGCCCTGGTATAGTTCATTGTGTTTTGCAGATATTGCATTCGTTAGATGACGACGTATTGAACTAGATTTGAATATCAGTGTTGAAATTGACTACTAAGTAACACAATAATAATTTAGATATCTTCAGGGACATCAAGGCTCCCGATGTTTGGGACTATAGACAATGTAACTGACCAAACAAAAGATGTGAACGATCGCCCATACATTTGTCAACTTTCATTCGTCATGGAACTCTCGTTACGTCCTCAGCGGCAGATATGTGTAAAAGCTATAACGATTGCATTCAAATTTGCATACAAAATCAGAGCGGGAATCAAATTCTTCTAATTCATTATTTCGATTAGTCGATGGTGTCAAGACTTAATGTAGCGAGATTCAGTGATTCGTGTCTCTAACGGATCTCTGCACTTTCCAAAGTTTTCAGGCTCTTTATGTCGATCGATTCATTCATATCAATGGGTTTGTTCATTAACTAAAATTCTGGCGGCAAAAAATTAAACTGATTTAATTATTCTGCTAGCATAACATTCAGTCGACTTTATGAACGACAGTTTAACACCGAAACCGGCAGATATTCAGTCAGTTTCGGTGTTACACCGTCGTTCATAAAGTCGACTGAATATTCTACCGGTAGAACCGGTAGCAGTCGGTTTAATTTTCTGCTGGCAGAATTTTTGTTAATGAGCAACACCATTGTCAAGAACTTTACATGTGTGTTCAGCGCTCTTTAGTAATTATTCGTGAAAGCATGACTCTCTTTTCCTGGTATCTATGCTTGAAGGGGCGATTGCTTTGACCGATGTGGAAAACATTACGTGCATAACAAGTAAATTTGTAAATAAAGAAGCGATCAATGCAAAGAATTATATTTGGCAAAATTTTACAGATTTTACAATTAGTAGGCTATGTTTCCTCTTGATGCAGCTCGCATATAAAAAATGTGGTATTAATGTTGCAATCACTTTTATACATCGGCTAGAATTTTTGGGTGCTACTATCTTGTTGTTTTTCCTTTGTAAGGAATCAAAATGAATCACAGCTTCACGTATTTTCCTCAATACGTGGAACTCCGACCTTAAGAGCGCTCTATGATTGCTTAATGATTTTATGTTCCAACGATTACTTGTACATTTATAAAATAGCATGCACTTCTAGCTTGACAATTACTAGCTCACTTATCGCGAAAAGCGCATCAAAATTTGCGTTTATTTGACATAACTAGGTAATTGCTTTGATTAACAAGTATTCAGTTAAAATCAATGTTGGTGATAGGCATGACATGCATAGCGCTGATAGCATTCTAGTTAAAACTGGTTATATGCTTGGTCGATGTATGACTATTAATTCTCTATAATTTACATTAAAAGTAAGATTAGGTTTTGCAACCTTTCCGTCACAGGCTTTGGATTTATCAGAATATTTTAGGAATGCACCACTTATTCCTGATCATGAAAGATGTATTGTGCTAACAAATTCCACTCACTCGATCGTTTCTCCATATAGACTATATAAGCATACCCACATACAATCTTATATATCGTAATACAAGGTAGAAGCTTATATTCATCTTCTTACTTTTTCCACACTTCAAAGTGCTGTCATTTCCATATTTGCAAAATGCCAATATTAATTTTCTATAAAGTCATCCAAAACTTAGTGCACGTAACCGAGAAATCGTATTGGAAACTAAAAACCGAAATAATGGATATTACGAACATAAAGATAAGCAGTAGATAACAAATAATCGGAATTAATGTAAAACTGATTTTTGAGACAATGAATGAATTATGTCAGTATATTGAGAATATCAGTCATTTTGTGGTCTACAGATGATGATAAGAGTTTGACCACATCAATCATTAATGATACCATTTTCCACGAACTCAAATCAAAGTAAGCCATAAAACAAAGCAGCAATGAATAAAAACCGGATTGAAGATCAATGATCATGAATCTTTTTAATTCCACTCTCAAATTGTAATAACTTATTTACAAATAGATTGCTCTATCAATTAAGACAAGGCTAATGTCAACGATGATTTCTTCAAGCTTTGATGTTTTCGTGATCTATGTAAGTCACCGTTTCTTTTTTTGTTGTTGACGCTTCTTCAAATCTGGGAAGGGATGAAGGATTTGAAAGCTACCTTCGAGGTCAACTTCCTCCTCCTTGGTTTTTGGATTGTATGTTTTGTTTCTATTCAAGCACAGAACACCACCTGCGTTATCAAATTCACCACAATAATTTGGTGCGGAAAATACTGTCACTAAGGAACGTTTTGCATAGAATTCATAACCATCTTCAACCACTTGGTGTGCTCTAACAATGAGATCCAGACCAAATCTTGATAAAAAATTATCTACAACATCCGGTGCAAAAACATATGATACGCCACGCTCATTGGGACCCCAACCATTAAGATCTCGAAAGGCCGCTTCGGTCTGAACCTCAGGATACCAAGGATCTGACCAAAGCAAATCGCAGAGAATACCTGCTTCTGGTACCTCAGTTGGTCTAGCAATATCACTTAATCGCTGTTTTAGCTTTTCTAGTGTATTTATTTCTGGTTTCATGAGTTCTGGTGATAATCCTCCGTGACAACAAAAGATCTGATTCTCTATGATGGCTGCCACTGGAAAGCAGTTGAACACGTCTAAAAAGGATTTCCATAATTTAATAGTAAATCGCCGTTTGCATTCGTCATAAAAACCATATATTCTTGTTATGGCCTGACATTCGTGATTACCCCTTAATAGAAAGAAATTATTCGGATATTTTAATTTATAGCACATCAAAAGACAGATTGTTTCAAGACTTTGTTTTCCACGATCGACATAGTCTCCCAAGAAAAGATAATTTACGGTGCCAGGTAGACCGCACAGGTCAAATAGCCTCAACAGATCTGAAAACTGTCCATGAATATCACCACAAATCTTCAGAGGACCTTCTAGTTCTAGCAACACTGGCTGGTCCAAAAATACTTGTCTTGCTTTTTGACATAATGTCTGTATTTCAAATTCCTTCATTTGTAAATGTTTTCCCCTATCTTTGGGGGCTGACAGCCGCTCAATAAACGAGTCCAGATGAAATTGTTGCTGAGGTGCTTCGGAGTCATTTTGGTTGGTAAAGTGAGAATGAAAATCTGTCTGTTCATAATCTAATTCATCTGATGTAAGCCTATTCCATTCAGGCTCTATCCGACGGCGTATATCCATTTGATAGTGAGCACTTCTTTAGATTCTTCATTGCATAATTGCTTAAGGTGGTATTAATGAGATATGCATGTCTCCAGTGAAGTGATTCAAAATTCATATTTTCGAATAGCTTTCTATCAATGCATTAGTAAGTAGGCCCCTATATGTGTACATATGTATTGTAAGATGACATAGCTAGTTCACCATAATGATAATAATAGCAGGAAAATCTATGATTAGTGAAAGATATCTAAGGGACGCTCAACTTCGATTGCATGCACTGGACTGGAGGCTTTGAGTGACTTTGATGCGCTTGCTGGTTGACGATAGCTTGCATCTGGATAAAACCGTGGAACAAGTTGCAAAATTCACTTCATTATTGTAGAATGCATTAATATACTATGTGCCCATTCAAGTAGAGCATCTGTTGAGAAAACTGAGTCCATTCAAGAAGAGACCTAAGAACTACAAAACTATTGCAAGAATAGGGAACTGTCAATAGCAATTTTCAGTGATTGCAGTTGTACACCTGCGTCACATAGCATCAACGGTTATTGGTGTAGTATCTAGACATTTATGCATGTTTCTCTTGAGTAATTAGTAATTACAGAAAATTTGCTCGCTATAATCGATTCAGCAGTTTCTCGGAAAATTTTGTATGATCTATTTCTTGTGCTCGAAGCAGTCATGGAATAATGCCGACAGTGGTTTGCTACTTGCTACTTCCATCTTTGAATCAATGTTTATTGAAGCGTCAAAAATTGAATGTTTGTTTATCTGAAGTGAAGATGTTAAAAGTGAAGCAAGAACAGTTTGGACGATCCTTCTGAAGATCTTTTACATTTATCACGATTTTGGTGGAAAAGTGCAATTAGTTTCATCTTTCCAGTGTACGCCTCAGCTAAATGAATGGTTGCCTGATGTCAATATATTTCATCTCTCAATATAAGTCTTGTGATGAGAGCAACACCTGAAGATGAAGCCTTCAAATCATATCCAAAACTCCGACAAACAAGCAAAACCTTATGCTGTCAGTAATTCATGCGAGCATAAAATGTGAATCACGTTGAAGAACAACCAAAGCAGCCATTGATGATTGATTCCTTTCCGCGAATTAAAGGTTCTACCAATTTCAGCAAAAGTAGTGATAAAGATAATAATCGCGATCACGAATTCCGCAATACTATCAACATATATATGGCAATCCATTTTCTTTCAAGATTATTAGAGTTTAAGATTTCAAACCCGGGAATAAATCATGCATGTCATATCGCTTCATTGCTCCTGAATAAAGTTCATCGGTCCAAATGATTGGGGAGGATTTAGATCAGGTAATGGGAAAATCGATGAATATAGAAAGTCACAATTTATTTGAAATCAAACGTTGTTGATGTAGGTGTGGTACATAGTCTTCCGACAGATTCTCTGCATGGTTGGGTAAGGCGAATTAGGATTCGCAATTGATTATGCTCGATTATGAGGCATTTCATAATAAATGGATTTGTGCAGTCGCAGACTGCCGCCATTTATTAAGCTTACCAAATTCATCGGCCTCCAGTCTAGTAAATAAGTGTCCCTTAGATATCACATATTAATCATAAATATCCCTGATAATAGTAAATTAAATGTAATGGTAATTAATAGTAAATTATAGCAGTAAATATAGTAGTATTATAATAGTAATAGTAAATTAATAGCAATAGATTCAATGCATTAGATCTAGATATCCATGTATTGAAGAATTTTTCATGTAACTCTAAAGGACACAAGATTACCTTTGCACTACTGAGATATCTCGAATTATCTTGAGCACTTTGAAGTAAGGACAAAATGTAAGCTTATATAATATTTGCGCAGGTGATGCGCTAGTATTAGATAATACGTGAATTTTGCACAACGAAGAGATCTCCAATTATTTTGAGTGTGGTTGAGCTATTGATTTATGCTTGACTGTATATAGCAGTATCATCGTATAGGCCTATGCACCTATCATCTTACATGCCTCAAATCCTGTCAGCCGCATACCTTTTGCATGGCAATTTGATCTATCATTTATTTCGCTTCATTCTATTGTTAAATGCCTACGACTTTTCAATAAACTGTAATTAATCAGATTATGATTTTGATAATACTTTAGACCAGTGAGTCACAGGAAGAATGAAAACAAAAACATATTTGCTTTCATTTTTGTGCATGTTATCAGCTGATGCTTGGAGTAGGGTTGCTGAAGTCCATTCTTTTGACGATAAAAGGACATTTTTTCTAGGAAACGGCGTGTCATTAAAATATTTCTAACGTTTCTTCGGAATTTAGCGAAACTTGGAAGTGCTGTTCATTTTGCGTCACTCATCTGTCATCAAACGCATATGAGCGTTTGTGTGTATGTGTATACATTTTTTACATGTCCGTGTGCTACTGTGAAAATGGTATAATTTTTCACAAATCAAATCAAACAAAGCTCTCCAAAGTTCTATCGACCGATAGAAGGCGCAGGACGCTGAAGGCCTGTTTGGAGTGTATTTTATCTTTAACTCTCAAATTATAAATTTCAACCAAACTTTGGGGAGCTTTTCTTGTTTTGATTTGTGAAAACCAAATCATGTATTTGTTCAGAGCATCTGCTTTCAGTTCTTCTGTTCCATCGTCTTCTTGCTGCTCTATGTATGATGACATTTGACATGGTACTTAAATTTGATGCTTCGAAAGAAAAGAAAGCGTCTTTAAGCTGAATGTCATCGATCAATCGCTTGCAATCTTGTCATCGCGGTAGCTTACAGCATTAAGCATAGAATCATGACCAGCATCAGTAAAATTATTGAAACTTTCTAGTCTGTTTTCCTGAAAAAGATGCATGAAATATAGTTTGTCCAAGCGACATTTTAAGTATATAATGTTTCTTTCTAAGCTTCAGCTCAGTCTATATATTCATATTTCGCTGAAATCACTTACTGAAAGAAAGAAATTCTCTGATATGGAAACCCTCCGCATGGTGTATCGGAACGGAAAATGTCAAATGGTCAAACATTATAATCATAATGATATTAGCCGACATATTTATCATTTTATATCAGCAAGAATTAAAGTTATGAGAAAAAGTAATGATTTTCATTCATCAGTGTAGATTCAGATTTAGTTAAATGCGTGTTCGTACCCATTCCGCTTCCCGCTCGAAATGAAACTTAAAAAACAGAAGGGAAGGACACCTAATAACATTTTACTGTTAAGAAATGAATGATATACAAAATGATATTACTTTTCAATGTAGATGATGTCATTGTTGTGCTTTCCATAAGTCACACCAAGTGAGTTACGTAAAAGTTGCCCTACTGCCTATGAGCGTTCATTTCATCAACCCCTATCTAAGTGAACTGGTTTACCCAAAGTGGATTTACCAAGCAGGAAAAGCGATTGATTTTCTTCAATATGCAATGCATGTGACCATCACCACAAGCTAAAGCTGAGATAAACAGATCTGAACACCATCTTGAAGCTACAACGACATCATATTACCAACCTGAAGCATCCTGCAATAACAAATAATGAGCTGTCATAAGCAAATGTGAAGCATCGTATACAAGATATAATTCACTACAGAAAAGAAATGTCTTGTTTGTTTCATAACTCAAAGTCTCAAATTCAAAATGCCAATCAAGGCTCTTGACAAAACAAAACGATCTGCAATTTTCAATAATTTAGGATATCTAATTTAGATGCAATTTCTGCATGTCAGCCGAATCAGCTTCGACTGTTTAATATACAGTATATGTATGCATAGGACACTCAAAATCGACAGTATCTGCATCGAATTCGTGCTATTGGTTTAGCCAGTGGAGGATGATGAACATTCATGCTTCAAATTTTGAGAGTTAGCATCTCGCCATGACCTTTTGACTTCTAACTCTGCACCCATTGATCCTATAACAAAGCTCTTGGCACCAATAAATTTGTCTTGTCATGCGCATTCGAATGATGTCCGGTTTGCTGACTTTTGCATTCGTCTTGGCATCAAAAATTCGTATTACGTGTTTCGCACCTCCATATTTCACGTCAATTTTCCCAATTGTCAAAATTCAAAACATCGATAAAAAATTCAGTTTCGCAAGAGAAGATTCAGAGCAGACATCCTAAAATCGGTGTATCTAGGTCCAAACTGCAAGAAAATACCACAAACAAAAGTATGTCCTGACCTGACTACCTAACTTTATGTCTAAGCACATTTTCGCACCTTGGCACCAGTGGCGTAGCCAAAGGACAGACAAGGGGGACATGTCCACCCCGAAATAAAATCTGAGCGGGGGGCAATCTTTGTGTTTTATACGGGGGTATATTAACACCATTCTATTTCGAATTATTAATTTATCAATGTGAGAATCTGAAATCTTACAGTACCGCGCTTGGTTAATTTTCGCATGTCCCCTGTTGCGCAACGATCGCGAGAGATGTTCATTTCTGTAAGTCAGATACTCGGTCGTGCGCCGATACTAGTTGTACTGTCACGGACGTCTCGATATGGCTTGTAGCCAAGACACGACACGATTTTGCGACACCCACAAGTAGAGGCCATTCATGACTTGACTGGGTATATAGAAGCCTGCTCTTTTTCGCTTTTGCTTCCAATTACACATACGTGTATATCGAACGATGAGCCACTTATATTAAATCAATATTGTTAGAGCTTAGGCTTCATTCTACGCTTGTGGCTGTCATCGATAATCTTCTATATATAATCCTGTAATTACTGTGGCCTACATCAAATTGAACACGAAAACAAGAGACAACAAAAGACATACCAGAGTTGACTCTCACTGAAGCTCTTACTATAGGAATTTCCGAAGTATCAATGAGAATGCAATAATCCGACAATTTGATTCAGAATAACGAACGGCGATGAAGCCCGATGGTTTGCACTGCAATTTTGTAACTTTTTACCAAGATATGTAAAATGCGTATTGTAGTTGCACATGAACATACTTGAAGGCATAATGGTTACAAAAAGATCTAAAGACTATATCTGAAGACAGTATATATGAACTTCATATTAGAAATCAGATGATAATCAAATCAGACATGAATGAATATGAGGGCTTCTTCTGATTTACGAAATTATTATATATAGGCTTATATTAATTAAGTCATATTTATTGTTCTCTGGGAAATGAAATCCTGGCTACGCGACTGCTTGGCACCCCTACAAATACAAAAAGCGCTCCGCTAACATCATCTACATTCTTCATTATAATTGCAGATGATTACAGATACTACTGATTTTTGCATTTGGTAGTAGCTGCATAATACTTGAATGATTAAAAGAAATATACTTGTAAGCAATTGCAAAAGATACTAAAACTCTCAAAACAGCAACGGAACTCCTATAACAATATTCTAAAAGTTGATAACAGTAACATAACCACTGTAATGCCACTCCGACTACTGCGAAGTAGTAACACACCCGAAATTTTGCAAGCGATGGCCGTAAGGGCGATCGGTTACATCCCTGATGTATTCATGTGCCTATATTGAGGAAGCAAATTAATTATGACAACGCTCAGGTTTCCTGCCGGATAAATCAAAAGAGATTCGCCTGAGTCGTTGTGAAATGTTAATTATGAATTCAATGTTCAGGCTTCTGTAAGACTATTATGTACTTATCATGCTGATATAATTCTCATAAAAATTGGTCGCTCAAAACGTTCTTTAATGATAAATTTCACCTTATTATTTTTGTTTTGATGTTATTGTTTTCACTTTTCCCAACAGTCTTCTTCCTCTTCATATGAGTGCGAATGTCTTTGCCAGTCAAGTTCTTCGTTACCTTAGGATATGTTCTCATCTGCCGTATGCCATTGTTAAAGTTAAAAGCACGTTCAAAGATTTTGTGAAACGCGGATATGAAGCCTGCAAGTTAATCATATGTATGGAGAGACTGTTGAAAAAGCATTTTTTAGTTTTGTTTAAATTTGGTTTGCAGTCAGCCAGAGAATTTCGTATTTTGTGTGGCTTCATTTAAGAGTGTTATCATTGTTAAGTCATGTGTGGGGTCCGCCTTTTTGGCGGGGGTCCGCCAGCTAGGGTTTGAGCGTACAAAATGTTAAAGGGCCCGAAACGCGACCTAGCTGGTCATTTTGCTGATGAACCCCTTCTATGTTTATTCTTTTCTGGTATGTCTTGTATAAAGATTGTAAATATGTTTTATTGTTCGGTACGCCATCTAAGTATTATTTCTTTCTTTTATATTACCCGATGACCGGCGTGAGCGCTTTCAACAGCCCTTTTCAGGGCTACACTTATTAAGTATTTATTGAGTTTCTATTGTATATTATTGTTCATTCGAAGTGCACTGACCTGACTTTCCCCATAATTGTCAAAGAAACGGAATTTTCCAAAATCACGAAACTCAAATTTTGAAATGTTATCTGCAGAATAAGATCTAAGATTCTGAAAAAGGATATCCAAACATTGATTTTGCCATGTCCGAAATGCTTTGTTTCGCTATTCAAATAATAAGATCCGCTATTTACCTTAGGAGGTCTGAAAGGAGGCAAAGTTTTCCCTTTCCAGATATGTTCAGGGCCAAGGGACTTATGTATGAAGTGGAGTAAAACCGAAAAATGGTTAATCATTCTATTATGGCATCAATGTGCAGTAACTTCCGGTCAGTCACGTTCCCTGATAATTTGTGAATTTCCATGTCCATGAGTACAACTTCTATTTGAAAAGGCGATGTCTCCTGTAAAGGTATCGTAATTATGGATATTTTCGGACGGAAAGATGATTTCACTTTTATTTGCATGTATAAATATTTCAAGCAAAAATAGTTTAAAAATGTACCTCAAAAACATGCTTGTGTTTATTGCAATAATAGCAAGCATGTATGTGTCCTGATATTGAGAAAAAATATCAATATTTCTTGATCCTCCACGTTTCTATGAAACATAATTGCGACTTAATAGAACTTTGAATTTAAAATTGAACGCTACAGTTTGATGCATACATGGATTTGCCTAACAATGACACACATGTTTATTATTTAATGAACAATATAGTATAGCATGATGCTTGTGAGTAGATTAGAGTCAGTCGGTTAGAATATAGAGCAACCGAGTCAAAGCTATTCTCGAATGTTCCTTGCAGTTCACGAAACTTTAGAATTGAATTCTCTAAATGTTAAAATACTTTGCGATGAAAATTTCAGTTCGTAAAATCTTGCAAGATACGGATGAATTTGATTATGTAAGATATACGAAGTGACTTTCCTCATTCAGTTCAATATTTTCAGAACGAGCTGTTGCTAATAACTTATCAACTGCCGAATAGGGCAGAGGTAAACGGCGGTCCACGTAAGCATCCCAAAGTCTTTGAAGTCTAGAAAGAATTTCTTCATTTCTCGCATTTTGAGGCAAATCTAACATCGTTTTCAGATCATCGGTCTCCAGTATTCTTCGTCTCAATTTTTGCGGCGTAACACTAGGAGTTATAACTCCTTGATGGAACAAATTGGTGCGCCAAATTTTCGGTGTAATATTACCACGTCCTAACTCATTCAATAAGTTGGTCATCAAATTTCCAATCACTTCAACTACTTTTGAAGTATCATCTTTAGGTGGTAATGGAATTTTAAATTTTGGCCATCGATCTGCTCGGTGTTTCAGGTACAGAACCTTCTCCTTTCTGTTATAGAGATAAAATTTCAAATCAGCTATAATCAATTTAAACTGAATTCCATCAATGTTCATTCTATACTTGATTCGATTGGTCATTTCAAACATCTCAGCAATATTGTTTTCAGGATCAGTCTTGAACCCGTTTCCATCTCTTTGCAAAATATCACCAAAATTTGGTTCAGTCAGAAGTGGAGATAATGTTTCATTTTTTTTCTCACTCATTGCCATAAGTTCAGCTTTCTTCACCTTTACGCTGGCTAAACCCATTAATCGTATATCTCCGCCTTCTACCTGGCTTCTTGTGTCACCTTTATAACCAGGATTTGGGATCAAACAGTCACCTGATGTCCAACGAAAAGCATTCCAGTACTTAAAGGAGAGATCTGATTCGTTGAGATTCACTGTTCCTGAGAAGCTACGATTGAGATACTCAAATCCAAGAGAATTAACACTGACCTTAATTGAATCTCTTGCTTCGTGCCTTTGAATAGAATTTGCACCCAAATCCTTCAAAATACTGAGAAATCCTTCTTCTGCTTCTTCAAGACACATTTTATGGACATAACCAGGTATTTGAGGCGATTTCGAGTCAAACAAAGTCTTCAAATCTTTTGCCTTCAGATCTGGATGTGGAGCAGTATTTGGAGGCTTTGGATCAGTGAAAACAGTTTTCATGAAATCCAATTCAACACAACAGTATTTGTCATCGATTACTTTTCGCAAATCTTCAATTATTTTGCGAAGATGAGCTTTGATCTTCATCTGTGTCTCTAAATTATCATTCTGCTTTCTTTCAAATGTCATGACTTTAGTATTTGAACGAATAGTGTCATAGAAAGTGTCTCCAAAATGATTCTCAAATGATATTCGAGCACTGTCTTCGACAAAAGGAATAATTAAAATTGGATTTGGACAATTCTGCTCCATAAGAATTGGTGAGTTTGGAAGGTAAAGATCTACCATTTCCATGAAGACTTGTTTCAATCTGCTGCTTGTTGGAGCTCCTGCACGCCATCTGAAATTCTGAAAGTAGACATTCAGCTGTCAGAGTTGAACTGGAAAGTTGACAGAATAACAAAACAAATGTAATGGTCTTGTAATAAACTGTTTGAGTATGAGAAACAGATGTAAAAATAGATAATTAGTACGGATAACTTCTGTGTGAGGCAGCGGTGGAGCCGCGTCATCGGATCATTTGGGTCACATTTTGATTCCGTGTCAGTATCACCGTTCAGTGATCCAGTCACTGTCACGGGGGTTTCATACTGTGGATTTACTGTGCTTGTAGCTATAGTGAAAGCCAGCTAAATTCAAAAGTTAGTGATTTTCCTATCTCTTTATAATTTCTTTTTGCCCACTTAGTAAGTTCCTACATTGCCATCGTTTTGAATCAGTTTGTACTTCTAGCAAAGAGATACAGTTAAACAATCTAATTCTGTGATAGGCTCATTTCATAGACATAGAAATCTCAGCAACCTATTCAGTCAGTTCATCGAAGAAAGACCAGTCAACAAATTTTCACGAAGCGACCACTTTCATTACGTCAATAAGAAAGTAACAACTTTCGTAGTCTACTTCACACACAGAATTAGATTGTTTAACCGCAGCACTTTGCTAGAAGTGCAAACTGATTCAAACAGATGGCACATGCAGGAACTTAATAAGTGGTCAAAAAGAAATTTTTTATACCTTGCAGAGATAGGAAAAATAGTCATGCGTCGCTTGCAGATTGCTCTGAATTCCTTCAAAATGCCCCGATTGCCACGATTCCTCTAGATTCGTAGAATTCAGATCATTGTTGGTCCTTCCGATTATTACTAAAAAAGTTAGCAGGCGCATGAAAAAACGTTTACAAACGTCTCTGTAGAACTTGGCATCGACTGCGTCTCTTTGCTGTGTGATCTGGTTGATAACAGTCACTGAAACTTCGCACAATTTGGCGTGTTGAATGTTGAACTGGCTGCTCATTGTTCGATTGCTATGGTATTTAGTCAGGAGATTGTGCCATTTCAATAACGTTACATGTTCCAATGCTTCCCTTCTAGTCAAACGAAGAAGAGACGACCGGTCTAATTCTGTGCTTGTATCTGATGAAAATATTGGTGCAAACCATGCGAATCATCAATTTCTTCATATTCTGGGAATCATTTTGTGTATGAATCACCGAAATCCGAGTACTGACGGCTGAGAAAGGGGTCAATATGTAATTTGGTGATATTGACTGACTTCAGTCATTGTCGTCAGCACGCGCATTGGCTACAGTAGTCATTGATTTACACGAAGTTCGAGAACATCAACACTTTGGAAGTCAAAGATATTATTCTAGATAGAATCGGTTCTGTTTAACGAAAATTAAAAATTCGGAATGCATTTTAATCGCCAAATCATGCTGAAATCAGAAATGCTCTCATTTTGACATGATGTTGATCATTTGTAGGTCAAAAACCAAAATCGTGCGATTTAATCGCGGCAAAATGAAAACGCGCGGCATGTGTGAAAAGCTCCACATAGGCGGGCCAAACCACGGTAACGCTCGCTACATTTGATAGCAAAACCCGATCGAAAACCAACATTCACTATGATACGATATTCTTTTTTGAATATTCTGAAGATACACTTTGATGTAACACGACATCGACCTATTACATATAAAAAATCAATTTCATACTATCTCTACATTGTGTACAGAGATCATTTAATATGGTAACGCTCGCGACAGAGATAAATATTTAACTGCAGATTTCTTGAGATTGTTTGATATTTTATTTAAACTGCAGAACTGTTGTTTCAAAAACGAAATGATGGATAAATAATGAATAGTTAATGATTTCTTCATGCTTGAACAGATTACTGAAAGCACCGATTATGAGATTTTAATCAATCTTGACGATAACGCTCGCTACATTTTCTAATAAAAGTACAGACAACATAAATTTTGCCATTAAATTTGTCATCACAGAAGATAATAATAATGAAGATTACAAGATTGAGTGACTTGTTTAGAAACAGCACACCAAACATTCTATTTGTATCGGAATCATAACACAGAAGTTAAGCATAATGTAAGATGAACGTCAATATTGGAGAGTACTATATCTTGGGTAGCCATAGCCATGGAATCATGAACAAGCTTTTGTCACTCGAGGAAGAAACTTCTCTTCCCTCAACGAGTCTATCTCTGACTTAGGAGAGGAAATCAAACTTCTTTAGTCCTTGTACATATACTTCCCACCCGCTTTTGTACCTGTACTTAGGCCTACAAGACCACGCCTCGCTTTGATGTAGCCACATGAATTAATTTTGTTAAACAAAACATTGATTTTGTTAGGTTAAGCAACTTATCAATAAAGGATTGCGCGTATTAATGAATGTCAAACATAGTCCAGATTAGTATTGCTATTTTAATTTCAATAACAAATAGAACTAGATAATTGCAAATAGGCCAACAATTGGACTATTGCACAGCAATTTGCAGTTGTCTGTAATTAATTACACTTTCTGAGTAATTGGCACAATCTGATATAGGCCTATTGTAATATAGATTTAAAGATCCCGAGATCTCGGTATTTGATAAATATTGATTCTCGAGATTGATTAAGTGCACTAAGATTCACTAAGTGCATGTCATGGTAACGCTCGCGACAGACATAAAATTTATTGTCTATCAGGAAGTAGACTTAGAATAACTTGTTGATTATCACAACGATTAGCATTCATGGAAAGTCGATAATCTTTGGCAGTGTAAACTGGCTAATCATTCCGTCTCCAAAGGAAAAATCTTATTCGATATTTTAGGTAGCGCTCTCGACATTCTAATATAGAGATTCAAAGCTTTCTAAAGAGTCATAACTAACTTTGACAGAATGTTGTCTGTCAGATACATTGAATAACATGAAATTCTCTAGCATCACATGCGATTTTTCAACATTAAATGGCATTTTCAAGTAAAAAATGCATTGAAACACACAGCACACAAAAAAGGCCCAGTTGAAACTAGCCTTTTTCATTAAAACAGCACTATTTAAGATCCTCAGTTAGAGATTTCTATGTCTATGAAATGAGCCTACCACAGAATTAGATTGTTTAACCGTGTATCTCTTTGCTAGAAGTGCAAACTGATTCAAAACGATGGCACATGCAGGAACTTACTAAGTGGGCAAAAAGAAATTATAAAGAGATAGGAAAAATAGTCGTGCGTCGCTTGCAGATTGCTGTGAGTTCCTTCAAAATGCTCCAATCGCCACGGTTCCTTCAGATTCGAAGAATTCAGATCATTGCGCAAAAGTTTTCTCGATAATGTTGGGCCATCCGATCATTATTAAAAAAAGTTAGCAGGCGCATGAAAAAACGTTCACAAACTGCTCTGTAGAACTTGACATCGACTGCGTCTCTTTGCTGTGTGATCTGGTTGATAACAGTCACTGAAACTTTGCACAATTTGGCGTGTTTAATGTTGAACTGACTGCTCATTGTTCGATTGCTATGGTATTTAGTCAGGAGATTGTGCCATTTCATTTACGTTACATGTTCCAATGTTTCCCTTCTAGTCAAACGGAAGTAGAGACGACGTGTCTAAGGCCTCAGCCACACTGAAAGCAAAGCAAACACGAGCGTCCCGAGCAAACGCGAGCAAACGTATCTCCACAAGCTGTCAAACGCTCTGGTTTGCTTTGCTCGCAGTGTGGCAGTCTACAACTGCGGTAATGATGACTTCATATTTGCTGCAAAACGCTTTGCTCGGAAACGCTTGGAAAAGCTCGCAGTGTGGCTGAGGTCTAATTCTGTGGTGAGAGTGGAACACATAACAACTGTTTGTTGATGGAAATTTCAGATGCTCGATCAGGCATCTTTGCAGCGCAAATTCTTGCCGCCAGGCGGTTTATTGTAAGTTATGTAAATTATTTTATATAGATAAATGACGATTACCGAGAACCTCTACAAGTATTACTAGACGATCAATGTGATATTTTGCAGCATTTTGGTTGATTGAAAAACGTTTAGTTTCGATCAAACATGTACTCAAATTCATAAAATAAATATGTACAAATTTTTGTCATCCTTGCAAATGGGAATTTTGGACTTTAAACGGCGCAGTGGCCTTGTGGTAGAGTATTCGCTCTGCGTGCAAGGAACCTATAGTTCAAACCGTGGTCGTTCAATCTCAATACTTTTAACGGCGGCACACTCTGCATTCTTGCCAACCACTCAGCGCAAAAGAATGGGAGAGGAATAAATAAGAACTCGGCCACATGGAAGATAGGCGTTCACTTAATGTGCTTCCTATTTTTAGCAAAATTTATTTTGCTTTCTAGATATTATTACATTCACGATGGCGCTCGGTCCTATGTCCATGGGAGGTTCCCCATATATCAAATAAATGAATGAATAATGTTTTGAAAATGCATATGATATGTTGTGGTTTTGGTGGACAATTCTTGTCTTAATATCGGCAAAACAATGGAAGAAAGAGTCTTCAATAATCGTGCTTCGTGCGTCCCCAGACAATAGCAATTTTGTGAATGGCTATAAAAGTAAATGCATCGATCTCATCAGCTGATAATCCACTGAGTGGCAGCTAAAGCTCAACAAGGTGCAACTATAGCACTCAGAGGATAATAAACTGATGAGATAAATGAATTTTTCTTTATATCCATGTGCCAAATTGCTATTGTCTGGACTTTATTGACGGCATGCCTTCGCTTCCATTGTTTGTCTATTCTTTTGACTCATCAAGGATCGAAAAGTGGCAGCAATAAAGTTACACGCGTAAACGCACCCTGAGAGCTAGATTCTGTCACTTGACGTCGATTGCACATGAGCGGTTCGTAGCTCAGTTGGTAGAGCCACTGGTCTATAAAACCTGAACCGTAGGTTCGAGATCTTTTGCATGGCACTTTGATCTACCTTTTATCCCTTTTCACTCTTGTTAGATGTATTGAACCTGTCCATGCATAATGAAGAGTGAACTACAGCAAACGTTTTTTAATTGCAACAATTCTGTATCAAAAAATCACACTTAATTACCTGTTCATTTCGTGCGCTTTCGTTCGATTGAAAGTCAGAGCGATCTCTTTGTACTCGTACACCGTATCTTGGAGGATTCCGATGAATATCAACGCGATCCGATGAATGCTGTTGATTGAAATTCGATTGCTCATTTCGATGTGAAGAAGACTGGTCACAAGACCCAAAATTTTGTTCTCTTGACGAATCTTGATTCCGCCAATTAAAATCGAGATCGGATCTAAGCCATCGATTCTAAAATTTCAAAACACCACTAGCAAGTAACTAAGAAACACATGTGGTACTTCCAACAAAATCAACCATCCTGCACATTTCCAGGGCAAGGTTCATCAATACATCGCTTAGCACAATATAGATAGCTTCTTTCAGTACTTCCACAACATAAAAATATATTTTCATAGCTTTAGATCAACAGTAGACTTTTCATAGTTCCATAGATATCGGGAAAATGAGAATTAAAGCCTTATTCAGCTATAAACCGACAGCTTTCACCTAATCAGAATTTAAAGTCCTACTGACGTTTTCTTCCTAAATTCACGGACGAGTTTCTTGCTATTTTTTATTTGTACATTGTCACCCAATATCAGTAGTAAAACGACAATTATCAAGCTATAGCCTACTTTCAGTCGTCTTGCAAGTTGCGAAGCGTGAAGCATCTCTTAATCCCATCTGTTCATGTAGATCCATTTCCGAGTTAGGCACCCTTAATAACATAATTCTCTAATATATACTTAATCACTCAAAATGAGATTTGTAATTTTCATCAATAAGATTGAATTTTTAAGGCACATATCGTTCAGAGAAGGCAGAATTGCTGTACATCTCAAAGCCGGTAGCTTGACCGATTTGCTTTTAAAGATAACGAAAACGTTGCGACAACTGATGTTATTGTCGCAGATAAACAAACGGACTTTCTTGTGGAGCAGATTTAGACAGTCAGTCTTCATTTTCCGAGAAACTACATTAAAGTTAAATTCCAGCCCAATTGAAGTCATTAAAATAAATTATTCAGAGACGCATCCTAGCATATTTGATATCTAGTCGATGTTTATCTGCCAATCCCAAATGATAGCGCAATTGACAATTCTTCGCTAGAATTTGATGAGCAAAAACGATAAATTTCCTCTAGCCACGCATGTTCTCGAAGGCAGATACATCAAGAACGATATGACGGCAAACCAACTGAACTAAAATCACACCAAATATCTCAAGTAACACTGAAAAGCTTTTAGTGCTTCAGTTGCCTTTTAGATTTTTAGTTATATTTTCCCACCTACTTCAGAATTTAGAAGTATTATCATGTATCAGCAAATTTAACATAGTATTGACTTTCTATGTGCGTACATAATTTCATTTGTGACAAGCATTTAGCGTTACTTGAGAGATTTGGTGTGATGTTAGTTCAGCTGGTTTGCCGTCATATCATTCTTGATGCATCTGTCTTCGAGATGTCTAAGCCGAGCCGAATCGATGGCGGCTCGGCTCCACTTGTTCGAGCCGGTTGGAGCCGCAACTCTTCGGCTTGGCTGAGAAGATATCGTTGTAAGGTGCAATATAGGTGTAAGATAGATTTTTATTTAATTTCTTGTGGTAGGCTAACTAAATTTGGTAATATTTAATAAGTAGGCCTATTTAAAGTCCTAACTATTAGGATAATGATTTATAGAATTAAAAGACCTACTTCGGAGTTACAGTTAAGGTACACAAAAACATTTTTTAGATAATATCGAATACGATATATTTAGATGAACTTTTGATCATACACGAAATTTATGAGTAGGCCTAATCGCAATCGTAGTTATAAAGCGAGGTTTATGGCTTTACGCCGGAATGGGTTTTTCCAAAGTCTGATTTTTTTCATCTTGACTGATTTTGCAATCTACCAAATGAATGCATTTGTAAGTCAAAAAGTATCTGTTTAATGAATTTAAAAAAATTACATCGAATTGTTTCCCGAATTTTCGTGATTTAAATTACATTATGAAAGCATAAATTTATCAAAGAATTGAAATTCATTCATTTAGGAGACTTTAGGCAGACTTTAAGATCTTTGCCTAAACTCAGTAATGGACAGTTTGATATTCTTATGCTAAGATTGATGGACCAGAGGCTCTTTATTATTCGTCAAGGATCATCATCCTCAAATGGTCGCTTGCGCTGCGATAAATGTCTTTCTCAAAACTTTATGATGATAAAACTTAATACTACTTATACTTGTTACTTAATTCTTCGTTAACCAATTTCAGAATTCAGACTTCCACACCGATCCACACTCACAAGACAGCAAACAACAACTGCTACTGGTCGTTTTAAGAAATATTTACTTTGAATTCAATGACACTATCTAATCGAACAAATGAAAGACCTTCCAGTGCCAGCTTTCTGGCATCATGACGATCTTATACATTGATGCAATCGAAAAGCATGATATACAATCGTTTAATTCTAATATCTTTTTCAAACGTTGTGTAGACGACTGCCTCGCTATAGTCAATGACATAGTCTATTCATGCCGAGACCACGAAAGGAAAAAATTCAAGAGGTGAGAACAAAATCTGACTTAAATCATTACGGAAACTACAAACGTTTCTGGATTATTTGCCGTCATCAGTGTAGTACCCTATTGTAGAGAATCAGTAAATCAGATGACCGACCTCCAGACATCTACAATTAATGAATAATTCAAATCTTGTTCTCAGAACTCGGGTTCAAACAAGAACTTGTAGAATTAGATACAAAACATAGAAATAGATTGTTTATCTGAAGTTGACTAGAATGGAAACTGACTCAAGGCCGTCGCACATCCGTGGGAACTAAGTCGGGGCATGAAGAACCAATGAAAAGCTTAGAATTGTACGTGTGACTGATTCTAGTCCAATGATTCAGCCGTTGTCGCAACACTGCAGTCTCTGTGCTGCGATTATAGAGTAATGCTTTGTTTGTATTCATCAAATAAATGTAAATTGTGATGATCTGTAAATGTTTCGAATTCAATATAATTTCTAGAATCCTTGACAACAAATGACGCTTTTACTTGTCGGCACATAAATGGTAGCAGAGCGTGTAACTGATCCGTAATCTAGTCAACTAAGCTCATGAAATATAATTCCTAAGACATTCTAAAGCTATAAAGCGCTCAAAGACTAAAATCTGACACGAATAGAAAATTCCGTAAAATATGCCTGTAACTAGACTTATTCCCCAATCGAAGTACAAACGACTTTTGAAGCAGCTACAGCTAAAGCTTGATAATGCTAGCAATAAAAACGAAGAAGCTTTGAGCTTGTTAGGTAAAGAGACATCGCAGAAGTACGTGAAATGTAGTGAAGAAATTGCGAATTTGAAGGCATTGCTGAATGAAGTTAAGAACCAGTATGAGAGTTACATCGAGTTGTCCGACAAAATCATCGAAGATCTCAGCGATGATCCGAAGTCCACTGTATATGAAGACGAGTCATCACGCGAGACCGTGAATGTAGAGTTGTTATCTCAAAAAATTAACGACACTGTAAAATTGCTGAAGTGCTTCGTTATAGAAAGCGATTTGACGCAGAGCCGTAGCGATAAAGAAGAAAGCGATAGACTTGTTGAAAAACATGAAGAAAATATTGAGAGGCGGCACAGAGAGAATTTAGAAGCTGAAGCGAAGCGGCATGACGATTTGATTAATTTGCAAATAAAAACCATTGAACTTATTGAACAATAAAGAAGTAGGGAAAAAGAAAAACTCGATAATTCAAAATCGTTCGTAAAACTTCATCCGATAAAGCCACTTGAATTTGACGGTGAAATCACGGAGTATCCAGCATTTATTTCAAATTGGTATGCTACCGTTGATTGCCAAAATCTAACAGACGGAGTGAAATTACGATATCTTCAAGATGCGTTAGGGCCTATACCGAGACGAGCGATTTCAATGCTAAAATCAGATCACGAGTATAGACTTGCACTATCACTGCTAGAGAAAAGGTACGGCAACCAAACTGTTCTAAAACGTGCCTACCTAAAGAAGATAGAGAACTTGCCGAGCATTAGCAAGTCAGATGAAATTTTGAAACTTCGAAATTTTGCCGACGAACTGGATATATGCTGTCATGCTTTATCTGAATATGGCATTGACTCAGATTCACAGGATCTGATTCTTCTAAATACTCTTGGCAAACTGCCCAAAGATTTGAGATATCAGTTCACTAAATCTGTCGGCGGTAGTCAGAAAATGAAGCTGTCATCCTTGAGAAACTTGTTGGAAGAGCACCTGACGATTTTTGAGGAGATTGGCATTGATCGCACAGAAATTGATATCCTATCCGAATATGAGCAAACTTTTTTCGGAAATGATAAAAGAAACTCGCGCCCACAGTATTCAAATAATAAGCACGCTAATTATCGAAATTTCCACCATTTGCAGACAACTGACAGAGGAAATCGCATTCGATATTCGGAGAAACAGGTGTCGCCTTTTTCGGCTTGTAAATTCTGCAAGGAAATGGGTCACTGGAATGAGGACTGTCCTAGATTTTTAGATCGGGAATCTCGAATTGATGCGCTAGGCCAATGTTGTCTTAAATGTTTCCTGACGAATCATCGAACATATGAATGCCGAAAGCGATTATACTGCCCACATTGTAAGTCCGAAAATTCTCATAATCGAAGTCTTTGCCCTCAGAAATTTTCAAATGCTGATCGATGTAGTAATAACATTGAAAGTAATGTCAGGCCTACTTCACAGACAGCCGTTGAGCCAGTTGACCGACAGGAAAAGTCCTTCTACACAAATGATGACAAATCAAGCGATGAAGACAAAACGAGTACTTTACCTAAAACAAAGTATGTTATCTTCCCAACAGCTGTTGCGTTCGTTAAATCAACCGACAAACCGTTTCGTGTACGCAAATGCAGAATGGCGTTTGACACTTTGAGCAGCAGATCCTACATAACCGAAGCCTTCGCGAAGGAGTTGAAGCTGAAACGAAGTTCCACAGAAAAAGTGGCTGTGCATACGTTCGCTAATCCAGACCCTACTAACATATCATCTCATCAATCTGCGATAGCAATCGAAGCTATATCAGGAGAAAACATACGAGTAGAAGTCAGCATTGTCAAAAATATGCATGCCAATGTTGTGCGAATGCCCATTGACTCCAACTACTTGGAAAGCAAAATGAAGAGTTACTTTCTGGCCGATCTCCGACCAGAATCTCCTGAGGAAAATCCAATAGACATTTTGATAGGAAACGATTTTTATGATTGTATAATTCAGCCCGAGCGAGTAGAATTAGTGCCACAACAAATCTGGTTAAAGAAGTCCTTATTGGGATGGATCATTACCGGACGAGGTGTTTGTACGTCCCGAATCTCACATTTTGCCGCAGAAAGCGGAACTATGGCAATGTACGCTAAGACCTCAGCACATGGACTACAATCAAACCCCTTGACATTCGAAAGCGAAGTTCCGATAAATGACAAGTTGGACATTATGTCAAACTATTGCGAAAAGAATGATTATTTGAAGTTATGGTCGTTAGATTCCATCGGAATTACTGACTGCCCAGAACAATCTGATGACGAAGTAGCCGTTCGAAAGTTTGAAGACACTGTTAAATTCCGTGATAACCGATATCAAATCCGCTTTCCATGGAAAGATGAATTGCCCAACTTACCCACTAATGAAAATTTGGCTCTGGGCCGATTACGATCAATGTGCAAAAGGTATGGAAACGGACCAGTAATGAAGAAGGTGGATGACATCATTCAAAAACAAGAAAGTGATGGAATTATTGAGAAAATCAATGCTGATAAAGAAGATAAAGAAACATGCGGTGTTGTTCATTACCTTCCCCACCAAGTCGTGATGAAAGATGATAGTTCGACTACAAAAGTGCGACTAGTATTCGATGCGTCAGCGAAAACTAAAGGCAATTTGTCATTGAATGACTGCCTTCTGCGAGGACCAGTAATATTGCAAAAATCCCTGGGATTTTAACGCGAATTCGCTTCCACAAAATTCTGACGGTATCTGATATTCAAGCAGCATTCTTGCAAGTCGGTATTCAAGAGATCGACAGGGATTGCACTAGGTTCTTCTGGTTAAAAGATATCAATGCTTCTATGAACTATGAAAATCTTCAAGTTTATCGATTTTCCAGAGTTCCATTCGGAATCATATCTTCTCCCTTTCTTTTGGCACAAACCATCCATCACCATCTTTCTCAGACACAGTCGGAATCTTCGAAACAAATTAGTGGGAATCTATACGTTGACAATGTCTTTGCTGGATTTGATAATGAACAAGAAGCTAAAAGGTTTTACCGAGATGCAAAAGAGATATTTCAGGCAGCGAATATGAACCTGAGAGAATGGTCTTCGAACTCGAGCCTTCTAATAGATAAGATGAAGGAAGAAGATAAGGCCAGTGGTGACACTGTCAAGTTACTAGGACTGCAATGGAATACTTCTGATGATACGATGTCTTTGCGAAACAAAAACCGAAATAAGGGCACAGTACAATTTACCAGGAGTAACGTCCTGAAGACATTTTCTCAAGCGTTTGACCCTAACGGTTACTATAATCCTGTTTTGATACAATTCAAAATTCTGTTTCAGTCATTATGTATCAAGGGATATAATGAAGAACAAATAATTGATGACGAACAATTATTCAAGCTGTGGATTTCTTTATGTGCCGACCTTGAAATCATTTTCGAACACAAAATCAACAGACACATAGGTGTAGGCGGCAATCAAGAGATGCAGTTATGCTGTTTTACAGATGCGTCAGAAAATTCTTATGGTGCTGTCGTATATGTCCGATACTTCGATGGCACTCAACATAGAACACATCTGATCATATCCAAGGCGAAGGTTAGTCCAAAACCGTGTTTCAATTCCAAGAACAAGAAAAAGGGTTTGTCAATACCGAGACTGGAACTCTTGGCTATACTGATTGGAGTTCGAATCACGACCTTTATAAGAAATGAAATTAAACAGCCGATTTCGTCGTGCATTCTGTGGTCTGATTCAATGATAGCACTTCAGTGGATAACATGCAAGAAAACACTGAACGTTTTTGTACGCAATCGAGTCGAAGAAATCAAGAGAAAAGCAAGCGAGTTTGATTTTCGATATATAAATACTCTGGAAAATCCTGCTGACAAATTGACTCGAAGAATTTTTTCACAAATTCTGATCACAGACAATTGCTGGTGGCATGGTCCTACTTGGCTTTCGCGGAATTCTGAAAATTGGCCTAAGTGGAATTTGCAGCCATTTACTCCCTCGATGGAACATGAGTACGAAGAAGAACTTGTCAAAGAAAAATTGATGCTTTTTCATTCTACGGAGTCTCATCGATCGATTTCAATCTCACCCTACGGTGACGGAATGAATATTGAAAGATACTCAAAATTGTCGAAAGTGTTGAGGGTTTGTGTGCTCATTGAGAAAGCTATCGAATTTATGCAAGGTAAACGGCCAGCTATGACAATCTCTCCCTCAGATACAGAAAAAGTGCTAATGAAGTGGATCAAGTTAATTCAGTCATCAACTTATGCAGAACAATTGGAGTTATTGACGATTAATCGAGATAGCAAACTAATTAGGCAACTTGGTCTGAAACTAACATACGATGGAGTTATTCGAAGCTTTGGAAGACTTGCGAATTCTGATTTGAGTTATGAGTCTAAGATGCCGATATTGATGCCGAAAGATCATTATTTGACCAAATTAATCATTCGAGATGTTCATGAAAGACATGATTTGCATCCAGGGGCAAGTCAAGTACTCTCCAAAGTGCGAGAAAAGTATTGGATTCCAAGTGGGCGACGAGCTATTAATTCTGTGCTAAAAGACTGTCACGTGTGTAGGAAGCATTCTGGGTCCTCATTTAAACCTCCGAAGATGCCAGCTTGGCCTGTAGAGAGAGTAACAAGACATATTCCATTCATTTATTGCGGCGTGGACTATTTTGGACATATTCTTATTCGAGGAAATGATGGAAAGCGGAAAGTTTGGGTGTGCTTATTCACATGTCTCATTACGAGAGCCATCCACTTGGAGGTCGTCGAGAATATGACAACTGAATCATTTATCCAGGCTTTCAGACGCTTCGTCGCGCGATTTGGAACACCAGAGCTAATTTACTCAGATAACGCAAAGCAATTCAAATTGGCTAATCAGCTCCTGAAACATTGGAAAGTACCGGAATTTAATGAAGTCATAACAAGTTACATGACAGCGGAGAACATAACGTGGAAGTTCATTCCAGAAAAGTCCCCATGGTTCGGAGGCAAGTTGCGCTTGTAAAAAAGCCTCTGAGAAAAGTAATTGGTCGCGGATTCCCATCCTTAGTTGAGCTCCAAACAATCCTAGCGGAAGTGGAGGCACTAGTGAATTCCAGACCACTTGTTTATATCGACTCTGACAGAAATAGTTCAAGACCAATCTGCCCAAACGACTTTCTGTCTATGAGTTTCTGCGTTGGAATGCCTATAATGAGTGATGACACCAATGACTTGATTTATGAGGGCTCTACTGAGGAAGCTTATGCAAATATTTGGGAAACAGGACAGAAACTTCTTGATCAATTTTGGATGTTATGGCAAGAAGAATATTTGAAAGGCTTGAGGGAGCGTTATCAAAGCAAGCTAAAAGGTTCAAGGTATTCTGAAATTGCACCAACTGTTGGTATGATAGTAACTATCAAAGACGATCATTTAAGAAGAAGTCAATGGAAATTAGGAAGAATCACAAATTTGATCAAGAGTAGAGACGGTGAAACAAGAGTTGCCAAAGTGAAATTGGCAAATGGTGTGATTACTCGCAGAGCAATGAGCTTACTATTCCCGCTCGAAACAGTGGAACATGCGGAACCACCTAACTCTGATACTCACGAACTAAACGCACAGGTACACAATGAAAGTAAATTGCGGGTGCGAGGAAGACAAGCAAAAGGTACAGCAAACGAAAAACTACAGAACCTGTTCCAAAAGAAAATTAGCAGTGATAACATTGACAATGATTGCAATAATGGCTTAAGTGACTAATAACGGTGACATAAACAGTGAGCAACGGTACATTGCTGTAATCTATAAGCATTTTTTAAAAAAAAGGCACATTACGTATTTCATTCAGTAACATCAATTTAACTTTCATAATGTGAATCAGTTGCGTTTCGGTGCAGAAGTGAGAAACTGCTGATATCTATTATTCATTCAATGAATTATTCTTCGTATACCTCGGTGATTCTATTGACATTTGATTGATACGTCTACGATGTGTGAAATCTTCTGAGTAACTCAGAGTAACGTTCATATGATCTTCTTCTACTCAAGCACTCACTCGATCGATCCGGACAACTGAAAGTGTGGAACTTTTTGTGTGTGTAATATTTGTACTTAGGATTTTTGGCGGCGGGAGTGTCGCAACACTGCAGTCTCTGTGCTGCGATTATAGAGTAATGCTTTGTTTGTATTCATCAAATAAATGTAAATTGTGATAATCTGTAAATGTTTCGAATTCAATATAATTTCTAGAATCCTTGACAACAAATGACGCTTTTACTTGTCGGCACAGCCGTTGATAAGTGTATCCAAGTAGAAATGCGCACGATTTTTGTGGCAGTATTGTGTATTGTATGAAGCTTAACTTCCATTCTAGAGGTGTATTGTAACACATTTCTATGGTCTATAACAATGAAGCTACCGAACTACATAATCTACTGACTTTGTATTGCTGATATCTTGATAGCAGCAGTTTGGCTTGACGGTAAATATTGCGTGTCTTGGAGGATGAAATTATTGATTGGATTATGCGGATTCTTGAATTGAGGACCATCATCTTACTGTCGCTGGTCGATAGGTCAGTTGGAAGAGGGTTAAGCCAGGGGTACTTGTATCAAATCCACTAAGACGCGCAGTAATCTTCCGTCTGTGAAATCAATTATCAGGGTTGCCGTGGTGATTGATATTTGAATCCTTACCCCCACCCCATACCCACAGAAAACCTGTGGATATCCCCACAGAATCCCCACGCCCCCCCCCCACAGGATAATCCCCTGATTAATACATTACTCCTGTTCGCATAGAATGAATGATGTCCAATATCTCCATCTCACTGGAACTTCTGCACAGCATTCAACGATCCGAAGGCCGTATTTGACTCCAGAGATGCGGAATGGGAGTCCTTGAAGAAAGTCACCGACTGCGTGTTGTAACTTTTATGACTTTTCTTTGCTATCTTCGGTATAGGCCAATTGCTCTTTAAAATTGTAGTAGCCCATTTTCTATCATTATTGAGCCCTGATTCTGACTTGCCACCTAAAAATTAGCGTATAGTGGGAACATTAATGTCCTTCAGGACTTAAACTGACTGCTATTCAGAACATACCGGTATCTAAGCAGTGGGCTGTTGCGGCGATCGATGGATTTTCTTTTCTAACGGTAGAACACTTTTATTCACTAGTTCTCACTTTGTGCCTTGCTCTCTACCTCAAAATTATTATTTTGCTTAAATTCATTAGTCAAACAATTTCTGATGTTGCCAAATTCATTACTGAAAAAACCAAAAGCCTCTGGTCTACAGCCATATTTTCTGTAGTTCCTTTCGTTTTCTTGTCCAATTTTATTTCTCAAATTTGTTGCCTTCATTTCGTTGGTCGTGTTGGCATGCTTGAGTGCAATTAGCTTCAATATCCAGGCTTTCTAATACCAGTGCATCTTAAAACATTCATAGAAATATATTTCAGTTCAATGGCTAACTTATCCATGCCATATACTGTAGAGAATTCGCAGTTTTCATAGATATATCTGAATTTGCCAATTTTATGACGATGTCACCCTTCAACATTAGAAAGCAATTCAAGAGGTGACAGACATTTTTGGGATTAGTGTATATTCAATCAGCTGCCTTTCGTGAAGACTAGATTTTTGCTGCAAACAATTTTAAGTGCATGTATTTGGCTGTTTTGATAGATTATATACGAGTTTCACGTGATCCATTTGTAAGAATATAATTCTGTGCAGTCCTGTAAGTTGGCATATGTGAGGCTAATGTGAGGCTAATGTGAGGATTTTTCATTCGTTTGGTTGCTTATAGTAGTGCTATTTTCAAATAACAGGAAGTCCATCAACATACAAAGACAGAGTTGAACATAAATAGAAAATATTCATATGTTGCTACACTGCCAGGAGTTCAACATAGTCACATTGTCACAAAAAATTCACCTGTCAAACATTCTTATGCATCCTTCACTATATGTTTGCGATCTACCAATGTGTTATAGCCATCGTTTATTGCTCATTGGATCATGCCATGTTAATGTGTGAATATTCCTGTTTAATATTCGTTAATTGACATAATTTAGCAATCATTGATAATTCTATCTCCATCAATGCCGATAAAGAAGTAAAATATCAAGCGAGTTCGGCCTTTATGCATCTCAAGTCTAGAATTGCTTCGCAGTAGAAATCGACTATATACACGTGGTGAAGGAAAAAGCTTTGAATCAATCTGATCTACTATTATAGATAAAGACTTCGATGAAAATCATCCTGATTTCTCGCCATTCATGTCACCGAATTATTGCACAAGAACTTGAAGGATGTTGACCCGTTTGTTTATGGTGATGAAATGCAGCACAATGAACCATTTATTGAGGTTCACTTAAATGTGCAGTTAAGGATGCCTATCAGATGAAAATGAAAGTTCTGACAAGTCGTGGACAAGTGAAAAATCTGAGCTTTCATTATAACTATGACTGCAATGCGAGTAGATGGCTTGCAGTAGAATGATTTGGTGTAAGAAATCTTTATCACACTGTCCATGTATCTGACGAAAATCATTCAACATTTTCATGTATCTTGCTTTGTGGGCTCACCCAACAGGTCTTCTATATCGTAATTAGTTTAAAGTCTAGGTTAATAATGATTAATCACATTTATCACGCAAGCTTAATTATATCACACATCATTTTATCTCAGCTATTTATACTATGCTAATATTTATAAGTCTCCATTCGGCTGTGCAGTAAAGGAGACTTGCAGAATTCTTCCACTTCAGACGTCCTTGACACACCTGGAACTATCATTAAAACAAACTGACTATCAAACATTCCTTGAATGGAGTGAGGACGTTTTAAAAATTATGGAGACCCCCGAGGGACGTGATCTTTATCATCCTTTTATCTTTCACACATAATTATATATCTATATTGTAAACCACATGTATTTTACTTTGAATATGATTCTGGAATTGGAATTATGATTAGCAAATAACAGAACAGTGATAACATAATTGTCTGATCTCTAAGCGCATTATGAAAATAAATAAACATTGTCATCATAGTCACAATGGTCACAATTGTCGCATTTGAGCAAGCAGTCTCAAAACAAACCACTATCTGTTCAAGTTCCGAAATAAATGTTCGCATCCCTGTTCTAATTCACTCACTTTAATTCAATCTCGGAACAAGCCGTTACAACCCCAATTGATTGTACCGAACCTTGAAAGATGAACTCAATTCAAATCCCAATCGGAATGCTGTTCCTATTTACATCTTTGGAACGGCATTCGCATCCTCTTTTCAAATCCTCACTTTAGACATCAATAGTTTCAACTTTCATAATTCAGCACGTTTAATATTTAGTAAATTCATTTTTATAATTGATTGTCGTAAATGATTAAATATAAGGTCAATCTACACAGAATACAGGATTTTTCAGAAAAGTGGATCACTCGATATCAGTGCTTCATATACTACCTCAATGAATCCATACATAGCATCATTTAGTGTCAAATACTTCATAGATAGATTAAATATCAATTTCTGACGATTTGTAAGCATTCAGAATGAAGTGAGAATATGAATATATAACAGATATCAATTGGGGTAAAAAGTACCCCACCGCACTAGTTAAGGGGAGAGCCTAGCATCAATTCACGACAAGAAAGTGAAGAACTCCAAAATCTCTTATATCTATAGGCAATGTTTTTGTAAGGTATTCCATGGGTCACATTCTGCACCGTGTAATTTTCGACTTGTACCGTGGATTTTGAACGTTCATCCGCTACATGTAGTGATGCGGGCACTAGCTGTATGATGATGAAATACATTTCTATGTTTGATAATGAGTCTCTTGTCTAAATAGCACATGTAATTAGCTTCAAGACTTAAAAAGTCACCTTGCATGCGTACATGCAGAATCACGAGTAAAATTCACTGCTAAATGCTTCATGCTATACTGCATTCATGACTTCTGTTTTTGCTTATAAATCCTGAGTGCGTTAGGCTTACACTAATGAAAGTCGATCTTGAGACGATTTCAGTGTGACCCGTGGGAATAATCAGATGATCCGTAGCAAAAACCTTAAAAAGCCCTGTCTACAGCTCTTTTTTTCTTGAATGGTTGAAAATGGGATTTGCTAGATATCTCCTTAGCTTTTTGTAGCAGAACTCCTACTCATTTTTCAAATGCAAGACGCTTAGTACTTTTTTCATGTATTACTGCGACAATATCCAACAATTCCTGTAAAGTTTCCAGTCCAGCATTTTTCCCGTTTGTGATGTAAGCCAATTTCAATGTCATAAATTCCCTTATTGTCTTGATGACGGCCATGGTGTAAATCACCGAAATATATCGATGCTGTAAGAAAATACAACTTGTTGCTATTCAGCAAATTACTCATGTATTAAGTCACGTATGTCAAAAGAAATGACTCATAATGATACATAGGCCTACGCTTTAAAATAGGCTGAATATATCAATGCACACATCTATAAGCATCAATGAACATAGTAGGATATAAATGGACAATAGACCAGAACAAATACTCCAACTTGAATGCTAAATTCAAAGTTTAGATGAGGTAATGGACAATGCAAAATTCAACAAAATTGTTATCAAGACAGTGAATTCTATGTTATCACAAGACTAAGATCGTGAGAACAGGAGATCAGAAGGAGAAAAATAGATAGTTCAGAAAAAGCAAGTTAGAATAAAAGAAATCAGCCACATAACCGACCATGTCGGTTCATTCATTTCGATTCAATTGATTTTTGGTAGATTAGTGTGCGGTAGTCCAGTGCACCGGTTCCTCTGCTTGAAACGATTGCACCTCTGGCCGGTGCACCAAAATGCGCAATTTTCGATCAAATTGATAATTACTGTACAGTTTCAATTATTCTTAATTCTTTTTATCTGTTATGCTAGTCACAACCAATTGGAGAGAAAACTATCTTAAGCATGCAGTGTGATATTTAACAATTCAATTCAACTATTAAATCTCTACAACATGAAAATAGAAACTTCTAATAGTCACGGCTAAAATAACCGATACATTTCCTGATGCTGAGAAAAAATGTGAAAAAAGTGGCGAAAATGAGACAATTCAAGTTCATGACAAATCATTTTAGGTCACGAGGTCTCAATTCCCGTAACTTTAGAATTTCGGAATGTCGGAGTGAATGTTGCGCACCCTTCTACTGTTGATTTTGCTAAGATGTAAGCTGTCAACGATCCATACCAAAGATTTTCTTCGGCATCCGTTGTAACATTATCGCACCACACAGAGAGACTGCTTGAAGCCGAGTAATGTCGAGATCTTGATCTTCCTGCACAGTAATTTCCAGATAACGTGACATTGTTTCAAATCTTTCTACATTTCCTGATGCGTTCAGACAATTAGAAAAAAGAATTAGAAATATACTCTTCCTTTACGATATATATACTCACGAGTATAAAAGAATAAGGATATAAATAGCAGTGGTAGAAATGTATATTTACTTCTATGCATGTGCTGAAAAGTTGATATTACCATAGCCCTCAGAGCGCATGAACATTGCTTCTCGGTCCTTGTTCAACTTTTCAGTCCTTGTTCAACTTTCAGTCCTTGTTCAACTTTTCAGTCCTTGTCAGAACTTTACAGTCCTTGGTCAGAACTTTACAGTCCTTGTTCGACTTTTCAGTCCTTGTTCGACTTTTCGGTCCTTGTTCAACTTTTCAGTCCTTGTTCAACTTTTCAGTCCTTGTTCAACTTTTCAGTCCTTGTTCAACTTTTCAGTCCTTGGTCAGAACTTTACAGTCCTTGGTCAGAACTTTACAGTCCTTGTTCAACTTTTCAGTCCTTGGTCAGAACTTTACAGTCCTTGGTCAACTTTGCAGTAATTGCGCTCAACACTTTGCAGTTCGTGAACTTCTCTGCTGCAAAGTATATTTGCGCCATGATATTATTTTCTCTATGTATTATTTTGATTGTAATTACGTTAAATGTCCTTGACAAGTGCCTATATCTAGCATTTCTAATCTAGCACTTGTAATAGATAATGCATAGATTTGTTTAGACATTTGTTGCGAGAGGCTCCACTTGATCTCTTGATTTTTGAATCCCATATATTCTTCGCTATTTTTATTTCCTTCTTTGCTTTTTCTTTGAGTTTGTTAAAGCGCGCCCAGTCTTTATTCCGGTATGCATAGAGTAGGTATATTAGGTAGAGTGGTAACTGCGCATTTGTTGAATTCCCAATGTGTATACATTTTCGATTTTATTAAATGAACTCGATTCGGAATTGTTTCCAAATGTGAGATATGCAAATTTATGCAGTTTTGAGGGAATTACAACGGAATTGAATGATCATGATAGTTAAAGTATATCAACAATTTTCCTGAAATTTCTATGTTAAAATTTACAGTTACACCAACAAAAAGTGTCTGTTTGTACACTTTACTTCATCCTCTGTCACTGAATGATAACTCATTTGAAAGATCATGATCTGTAGATGATTTCTATAATAACCAGTTCAACAAAATACCAATTTGTGTAACTTTTATGAGCAAAAATTCGAAAAAATGGAGTCAGCACCTTAAATGTCACAATTTTACCACTGGAAATACATAGGATTGTGTTATCCTCTCTATTTCTGAAAAGCAAATGATCTGATCCGGCAGACGCGAAGTTTTGCAGTAGGTTAGAGGTGTACTATGCTATGTGAAAGTTTTATGTACTACCTCGTTCCCTGCACAACTTCACGCTAGCTCCCGGACTATAGAGCAAAATAACAGAATCAAAGACAATGATTTCAATTGACCTTGAAAGATGTAAATGCTGGGTCCATATCACTATTCAGATTCAAGAAATGATACATGATTTTAGTGAATCATAAAATCATGACGCTGAAATTGAATTAAAAATTTGAAATTTCAGCCAAGAAAGCACGAATGATATCGTGACTTTTTCATGAAGACTTCCATTATAATACGGATCATGAAATTCCCTTGATAATCAGCATAATTTCCGCTTCGTTGGGATGCTTATTAGCAAATTAGCAAATATTCATGCCTCTTGATGTCCAACCAAAAAGTTTTTTGGACCACGGGAACGTAATCTCCGCAAAAAACTGAATCTTTTCATATAAAAATTTCACTGTATACAGATACTTTTCTGAGTCGACACTCTACCTACATACTTACCCTATGACACTACCCTCAACATTTTGAAGCTTTAAGTGACTGTCACACGACAGTGTACAGCGCCTATACTTTGATAAGTGTTTCACTGTTTCAAGGTATCTTTTAAAATTGTCGCTGACACCGATGCAAGCAGGTACGGCTGGCGCACAACCCTAACTTTTAGATTTATAAACTTTGAACATTTATTGCACTCCAAACAACCAAAAAGCGTCCACAAATGTACATCAATGTGAGTCGGGAGAACATATTTCAGGACACTAGCAATTCATCTTGATACGTCTTTACATTTCTAAGCTTTTTCTGTCTTTGCTAGTCAATTAAGCAAGGTGTTGAGGTGATTGTGTTGAGTCATACTGTCTCGGAGTTCTTGGAAACAAGACACAAAATCTCGTCTGTTCGCTTTTCATCATCAGATACCACCTGGTCATCTCTTGGTTTTCTCTGCACAATTCTCCCATTCTTGATCGTTATCCAAGATGGTGAAATAATGACTACTCCAGTGGAAGCTACGATACCAAGAATTATGAAACTCCAGTTATACGATGGATCCATTTGATACAGCCAAGCTGCGATAGGACCTCCCAGAAGTAAACCTATCCCAACATTTAACATGTCGAAGCTCAAACCTGATTGGTATGACTTCAGGCCTACATTGTGGATTATTACTTCATAGATGATGGCGTTCCCTCCAAACGCTAAACCCATAAACACACAGGACAAAACAATGACTGCATAACTGGTTTGCAAATGATACCCCGATGTTTGCTACAGCCACGAATGAATAACTGACCATGTACACCAGAACGACATGAACTCGGGATGACTGTGCGATCACTCCAACTACGATACGTCCAACAATCCCTGACAAACCAATAAGCGATGGCAAGAAGATCAATTGTGTGGAAGTCAAATTGGGAATAGAAAACACGTCCATAATTATAGATGTGAGTTGTAAAACCACTAATACCACATCCAAGGGTGAGTTGGCTTAGACAAATCAATGTAAACAGCGGCATTCGAAATACAGAGAAACCGGACAGAAACTCTCCAAAAGACTTCTTCACTTTTTCCCATCTTTCAGAAATCGTTTCCACCTCAGAAGAAGGCTCATCTTCTATTGCATCGACTTGGCGGGGACGGATAAGAGCTGCAGCGACAACAAGTATGTTGAGATTGATTCCTCCTAGAATGACAAATCCTCCTCTCCACGTATATTCCTTCACGAGAAAGTCGATCAATGGCGGGATTACAAAATTCCCAAATCCTGATCCAACAGTTCCAAACGCAGTAGCCAATATTCGATATTTCTCGAAGTACACAGGAATCATTGAAAACACAGTCAAAAATGCAAAACCAAAGCCAATGCCTGTTAGTAGTCCGAACGAAAACAAGACTCCCAAAACACTGGTTGCAAACGAAGAGGCAATATATCCCGTTGATGAAATCAAACATCCAATTACAACTGTGCAGCGTGGGCCTACCATGCAAACAAGAAATCTGCCTGGAATTCCCGCAGCAAACGTACAAAATATACTGAGGTTAACAGCCCATGAAGTCGCAAACGGAGACTCTCCAAACTCATCCAAAAACACGGAGTAGAAGATGGAAGAGCTGAATTGAATTCCAAAAGTCAAAATCATGATCAAGAATGCACACAAGGCAATGACAATTGCCCATCCTTGGTCAATATCCGGCGAACGTGCAGTTGATGTCATCACGTCACGAAATCAGAATGTTAAAATGACAGCTTTAATGCAATCTTATGAGCTTTTGTTAGGTTTATATCCGTCATCACATGTTTTCATGAGAAGGTACTCAAGCGTTCCAGAACAATGAAGTGCATCACAGACATTGTCAAAACTTTAAGGCAGCTGATGAATGCATAGCGCGATAAAATCAATGTTATGAGCTGTGTAGCCTACTGTGTGACATGAGGGAGAAGCACAAAAAGGCAAAGTTTGAGGATTCTGCAGGAGGGCCATAAGTTTCAGTTTTCTAAACTAATTGTAGAACTATCGAATGAAAATATAGAAAATAAATTTCCATAATTGCTGTCATTACCGCTGGCTCCGCTGCGTAACACATCCCAGTTGACATCTACATGTACCTATTTGAACGTATACTTGTACAGAGGCATGAAATTCGTAAAAGGGGCAAATTAGTTAACTCATATAATGGTAATGTGGCAACATTAAACGCACCAAATTGTGCAAAGTTTCAGTGACTGTTATCAACCGGATCACACAGCAAAGAGACTCAGCCGATGTCAAGTTCTACAGAGAAGTTTGTGAACGTTTTCTTCGTGCGCCTGCTAACTTTTTTAATAATGATCGAAGGGCATAATATCATTGAGAAAACTTTTGCGCAATGATCTGAATTCTTCGAATCTGAGGGAATTGTGACAATCGGAGCATTTTGAAGGAATTCAGAGCAATCCGCAAGCGACGCACGACTATTTTTCCTATCTCTGTAATGTATTAATAATTTCTTTTTGCACACTTATTAAGTTCCTGCATGTGCCATTGTTTTGAATCAGTTTGCACTTCTAGCAAAGTGATACGATTAAACAATCTAATTCTGAGGTGTCAGCTGTTGTTAACAATACGTGTCGTGGCATAGAAATCGTCATCGAATCATTAATGTCAATACAGGCACACACGAGTGTCGGAAATTCCTGTGATGACGTCACGGTAGTCAGAGACTAAAGGCATGCACAATCATGAATAAAAGACTTTATACATGCAAACTCCACAGAATGTGTAAAAGATCATCAAAAGGAAAACAAGAACCAAGAAAGAAAAATAAAATAATCAAGTAATCTAAAATGAGTGACTGTAAAAGATTAGTGAAGGAAAGACAGCAGGTTCCTGTCAGTCCAGTAACTAAGCCGCTCATAGATATCTCTGATGAGCGCTACAGGCTTGGCGAATGACACTGTTGAGCAACAGGAAAAGTTACAAGATTCACAGTAGAATTCTTGCTACCAGCGTTGCGGCTGAGGCCAAAGGGTTGAACAGAGCGGAACGTTCGAATCCATTTGCTTTACTTCATAAGTCGAAAAGACTGGGACTAACATCTGTCCACAGCAAAGAAGGAAAAGTCACTAGGAATGCAATCAATGTTCAGTGAAATGATGATATCTTTAAATCGCAATCGATGACATATGGAGTTGTCAGAATTCCGGTAAATTTTCAGGTCGAGGTACCTGATGCGGTCGTGATGATAAGAGAGGTCCACTGCAGTAAGCCTATTAGGATCAACAGCATTGAGTCTATCTCGAAACCAATGTGATTCGGAAATATCGTGACCAAATCATGAAAACGTCGTCCTAGAATCGCAACCAAACTTGGAGCATAAACACATCACCATTAATTGATGCCTCCCATTCACCAAGGTATATGCCCGCAAGCGACCCTACAAATGCCTTAAGCCCATCGCCCATCACCTGTCGTCAAATGTGAAGTCATTACAAATGAAGTTGAAGAATGTCTGAGTCTGGACAAGTGGAATCAGGATTGCGGAAGAACGCGCGCTCCACACGGAGAATGCCCTCATCTTTTGGCAAACAAAGAGCGCATGTCCATGGTGCAGAGGAGGGAATTGTCTTCAAGTGAACAGGAACGTGATGAGATAAGCAGAGTCAATGATAAGGCTACTCAGCTTGCGCACAGTCAGTGACAAAAAGTACTCAGCTGATCGGGCCACATTGCTGGTATCCGTACCGACATCAGCAATTATTGAACGACCACATATTGATGTCAGGTAATTTTCATAATAAATTTTTGGTTGGGAGGTTGGTGAGAGATGGGTTAGCAGCACATTTCTGCTGCCAGATATCTTTTCATTCTACGCATAATAGATATCATTCATGTTTATAAGTCTTTACAGTGTTAATTCTATGATTCTCTACATCAAATTTTAAATCTTTTGTATTTACCATGAATTCTTTCATTGATAATGTCTATGGTATAATAGTCGAAATATATTGATCAACTTTTTACGATTTTATAATAAACAACATGACTTTCTTTCAATACAAAATTTTTAATATTCAGTTTGACCATTTTTATTTATGACCTGCTCAATACGCCCAGGCATGGAAAGAATTTCATTCAGGCATATTTGAGTAAGTTCGTCATCGTTATTCCAACTCAACAAAAAGTTTGAAATCAGCTCTTGTTTTGATGAACATTTTTGAATTCTGAGACGTTCTCTTTCCCGCTTCTACGGATCAAACTCTATGGAAAACCAATGGGCCATAGTAAAACAACGTCAGAAATGTTCATCAAAACAAGAATTGATTTCAAAGTCTATGAAAGTTTAGAACAGGGGTGCGCAGCCTTTTACATTTTTCGACCGCCATTTCGAAGGTCGAAAGAATCACGGCCGCACAATATGTGTAATAACCAATCCTTTTTATATTCCACCACTCAAATTAGTTTTCCCTGATGAATGACACAGTGAAAATCACATAAAGGCCTGCTTCGTAAAGACTGAGTTAACAAGTTAACCCATTTACGACCGACGTCATTTTTGACCCGAAAAGATTTTAAGCTTAAGGTGTTATTAGCACTTAAAAAGATAAGTTGAAAGCATGTTTTTTCTGAGGGCAACCGAGGGAGAAAACACTTTACTAAGCTATTGTAATAATTCATAAAGGAATCACGAGCCATACAAAATTCATTCATTCATCACAGAGCCGATGATCTAGCAGGCATTCTTATTCAGACCATTGACTTGAAGCTTACGTGAGCGAACAATTGGAGTAAACTTCAATTGTCCCTTTTGTTTCTTTTAGCTGATGACTGTAGTCATGAATGCACATGAATGTAACTTCCCTAAAATATTCTATTCATGAGTTATCGAACTGCTTGAACGCCTTCATCGCGCCTGCGGACGCGCATTTTTCCAAACAGCATGGGCATGAAGGTGTTCGACAGTTACAAGGTGACTAGCATGCTGCTATATTGACGATTGTTTTCCGATTCCTTTGAACTCCAGAAATAATTGCAATATAGATGTACAATATTCTTTTTCATTTACTTCTCATTGTCACGGCCGCAGGTTGCGCACCCCTTGTTTAGAATAACGATGACGAATTTACTCAAATATGCCAGAATTAAATTCTTTCCATGCCTATAGGTGTGTTGAACAGGTTCTAAATCAAAATGGTAGTCAAACTGAATGTTGACAGTTTCAAATGATTTTTGATGATCCTGAACTAATACTGAGCTTTGTTGAACATTGTAATATAAACCATGGACAGCCATCACAACCCACTGCCATACACTTGTCAACAATTTCTGCGATGTTCTACTGATTATGTTTGTTATCAAAGCAATGTTTCTAATATTAAAATTCCACAGCAGAATTTGTCTATGGATTTCCATGTCTTGATCATCATAGCTTCTGACATTGAATTATAGCCATAGAAATTAACAATACCATAGAAAGTCTACTTATATGATTATGGATTGTAGCAGTCTTTGCCATGGTCATTGTTTTGACATTTTACAACTTAAAAGATGTCTATGTGTAAGATGAAATCATGGTGGCTAAATAATTTATAGGAAGCTATGTAAAATTATCATTGCTAGATCACAGACCTCCAGTGGTATTAGAAATTTGATAAATTGCCTTAGCGATCAGTCCAGGTGATAGTATTCTAGCCGTCCATGTATAAACCTATTATGAATAAGAGCTTATTTTTGATTAATATGTAAAAATAAAGGAAATTCCATTATTGGTTTCCATTATTTTGTCGCACACTGTAAGTGGGTTGTCTGCTATTGTTGTGCTATAATCTTCAAGATTCTGAAATCCCCTGCTACACGAGGAGAGGTCATCTTTATCCCGATAAATAACACAGAAATCTTGTACTTCGGCTGGTTGATCTATCCGAATCAAACAACTAAATGGGACGTTAGTGACGGTATCGACTGAAATATAGATTACATCTCTTTCAGAAAGTTACCTAATAATAACAATGATGCGTTGTGTATGAATGAAACATCATGTACATGAAAAAGAATGTCATCAAATCGACTGCCGAAAATATGAACGCCGTTCAGCTCAGGTTCAGCAATTAGTTCATCTCGTTCACTTATCGTTCACCTTTTCCTCTCCGTTCATTTCCTGTTCATTTCAAAAGTAATTTGGAAATTTTCTTTGACTACGCAGTTATCTATCTAAATAATTGAGTCATCGCTTCTTTCATAAGTCTAAATATTTCAGTGTAAGATATTGCGAACTAGAATGTCACTGCAATTTGGAGAATTCCCTGGTTCTAAGCTTACATGGCTTGACAACACCGTTACTTTTCCTCTTTGACGTAATGTCAATTGTATGAAGTGTACTTGTATAAATCTATCTTTAATAGATGGAACAGCACTACAATTTGCAAAGATCAACCCTAAAGCAGGCATACGGTTCTTTAACACAAAATTAAGCTAAATTGTCGCTGCTTTAGTCATAAGGATTAGGGCCTATACATATGAAAAATATATTAAGGATCAAAATATTTAGACAGCATAGATGAAAATCGCTTCGGGTGAAGCATTCTAACTATAGATCATTTCGGTCAATCATTTGTGAACGTCTAAAAGTAGAAATGAACGGGAGCATTCAAATCTCGTTCATCTCCAAAATATGCGAACACCGTTCTGTTCGAGTTCAATTTTGAAACATCATGTGCTAGTTCAATTGAACGGCGTTCAGTTACTAGTTATTAGATTTCGCAGTCAAATGAGAAGAAAAAGTCAAACCACAGAAGTTCACGCACAGTCTCACACGCGGGATGATCAAATTGATTGATCAAGATTCACGAGAACATTTGCTAGGAATTTCAATCCCGGGGACTTTTCCAAAACCCCAGGATCTCGGGATTATAGCACTCATTCCCGGAGTTTTGGGATCCCGAAAATATGATCACGGGATTCCGAAACAAATTTCCTATTTAGCAGGGGTTCCTAAACATTTTTGTATGGGCCCAGATAAGAATTTTTGATGATGATCAGCACTGGCCACTAGGGTCCGTCTAGTTTTGTATCTAATAAGCTTGCACTATTCAAGAAGCAATGCAATATCAAGTAAGTAGGTAAGTAATGTTTATTCATCAAATTGAAAATCGTATACATTACAAGTAACAACAATGAATACAGTATACAAGTAGGAAAAGGCACAAACGAAAAAAAAGTGAAGACAAGTGTGACATTAACAAAATATATAATAGGGAACATAATTTGGATACTAGGGTTTTCCCGACTTTTTCTGATCCCGGGATCAATCCCGTGATTTTCGTTTGCGACCCCGAGATTAGCAAGCTTGGTGCATTTACTGATAGTATGCCGAAGCTGGCGTAAGCTGAACAATACCATGAGTTGTTTTGAATTCTTAGACGAGTATTTTGAACGATACATTGTACAATACAACTTGTGATATTAGATAGACATGTGTCTAAATGTCTGTGACTTAATAATAAGTTTTCTTTTCACATGCAGGCATAAACTATAACAGTAAGTAGATCATGTTATCGCACACACATACATTGTCGCAACCTGGCATGTGATTTCAAATCGAAATGCAAGTCCCACGACTGTTGTGACGTCTGATAAAAGCCCGATATTGTATGAGAATCGCTTCAAAAATTGATTAAATATTAATTCGTGCCTACGCTCTCTCTTGATTTCTCTCGACTGCCTGAACATAGTTTCATTTTGTGATATCGATGAACGTAGATCATTTTTCCCGTGCTGCACAAAGATACGCCAAAACTAATTCTGGTAAATATGATAAACTGTATGAATACGTAATACATACCTACATGTAATTATACGACTACTGTGTCTGATGCATCCTTGGTAGTTTAGGTCCAATATTGACAACGAAAAAGGAAAAGTTTTAAATATAACAATATATTGCAATTTACAACAATGAATTATGTTTATCTTTATTGTTACTCCATCTTCATACAGCCCAACTGCCTATAAACAGATGTCAACGAATCCCGAGATTCTGAATCCCTTGAAAATGCAATAATCCCGAGATCCCGGGATTGAAAACTTCAATCGGACAGGATCGGATTTTCATAGGGCTCTGTCGGATCTGATTAATTATCAGGTTATTCGGATCAACCCGGATTTTCCCGTAGATCTTTACCTCCGAGTATAAACAATTCTCATTTTTTGACTTGATACAGAGTGAGCAGACATTACTGCTGCGTAATAAATAATTATGCTATTATAAGCTCAGTTTTTTCATTGAGCTGATTTAAAACATAGCTGGAATTTAAATTCATAAAATATCCACAATTAACTCTCGCTAATTCAATGACTTTCTACAAATTTTGAGATTATTCCTAAAAATAAGTTGAGAATCACAAAATGCTGTTCTGAAAAGAATTGCAGATTTACATGAGAACAAGTCATATTTTGGAATATCAGCTTCAAATATTCAATTTGATATCAAATTACACGTTTTTTACAATTTTGTCCAAAATTTTATTGGACATTCTTGTAGAATTTTTTCATTAGAGCTTTCTGAATCATTTCTATGTTGCATTGTAGGATTTCTTGATAGGATAATTTTGAATTCTTTGCATAATCGTTAATGCATGATATATCTTTTAGCAGTAAATAATTCCCTACGGCGAAAATTTGGGAGAACTATCTAGTTGTTTTATTTGAGTAAGAAGGGCTAATAAGCCAACAATTAATTGATTTTAATTTCAAAAACACAAATTACACGTCTTTCACACCTATGTGAGATAATTGGCGAAAGACGAACTATAAGAATCCGAGGATTTTGTAAATTAGTCTGAACGTATCGATGGTTTGTAGATTTTACATATCCTCAGTTTTGAAAGAAATTTCTCTCTACTTACTCTTTGATGGTGAGCACTCCCTCGATGGTTGTACGCCATATCGCTAACAAACACACCACTGTCAAAGCTTCGCCAACTTTATAAGTTAACAATTGTAAATATAGAAGCATCAGACAGAATCATGAGTGTATATTAGATCATCACATTTTATTCCAGGATTTCCAAGAATTCTATTTTAATCATCTAGTTGAATCATACAGCTAAACCATGATCAGAAATAGTTTAATAAGTTGATCAGACATCAGTATGGTAACCATTTGACACAATTAAGTCATTGTTTATCAGGCTCATTTTTTAATCACCTCATTTCATTGTTTTGTGGTGTGCATGAAAACATTAATGACTTATTTGTGCAAAGCGAAAGTTGTGTTGGTGCTAACTGTTATGAAATAATACCGCTGCTGTTACATGTTAACGGGAGAATTTATTTGCAAAGTTATAATGGAAGTATGACGCTAAAATAACGGAAGATCGCTGATCTAACGGTATTTGCCGTCATTCTTCTGTTAGTTTTAATAGTGTGCACTGACCATTGGTTTTGATACACTTGAATAGTAAGAGCACACGAGAATAGAATTAATAATGAATGAAAATCGAGGAATGCCTTCTCCAAAGTTGTCGGAACGATTTGCTAATAGAGGTATCAAAATTTCTTTACGGTCAACAACTCCTTAATTTTTAGCATCAATTTTTAACGTTCAAATTCTTACACGATCAATTTAGATCTCGTGATGTATACGGCCACCAAACATGCTATTACCAAAATAATAATAATGAAATAATTATTTAGTCTTTGGTGCTTAAGTTTAGGTATGTAACTGTCAAATTATTAAAATTGAAGTAGATCTCTGGTATATTTAATTAACAACTCAAATACGACTGAACTTCCACTGCAGTATTAATTTATTCATAATTTCACCAACAAGTACAGGACGATACAGAATTTTTAGATCAACATCTGATTTAGATTGTGGAAGACAGTGAATCGAAAGAGAAAAATTATGGATTTTAAGATTTTCGAACTTTCAATGCTTTTCTCATATCACTTCACAGTACACAGTTGCCTTCCTGAAATTTTAAAAAAATGTCTATTTTGACGGAAAATCAAGCAGTTGTGAAGATTGATCTCATAATTGTGAAGCCCAGCATTTATTGAGTGACGGAACTCACAATCTGACTTAAATGCCTTTTTCCACTTTTGTAAAAAATGAAGAACAATTTCCAACGACCATGTAGTTGTACACTGGCCTTGAAAATAGTGTACAACTGCACGATCGTAGCAAATTATTTTCTCATTTTAACAAGGAAATTTCGATGTCAACAAAAAAACAAAAATGTGATCACAACTAAACAAATAACGTTATAAAATGACGCTTTCCGTTATATTATATTTTTTGCTCAAATGCATAGAAACGTTTCGATTCAATTGACGACACAGTTGCCATATTAAGTATGAAGGCTGTAGAAATTGTCCTGAAACAATCACAAAAATTATTTGCGACTAATGGCTACGAAGATCTGATTGCTCAAGGCCTGTATGCAAATGTTCTATTCTGAGATATACTTCACACAAAATTTGTTAATGAACTATTGGAAGACATCTTCAACCGTATTGCTGGTTTTCTAGGACGTTAAGTGAATTCAAAGAACTCAAGAATCATTTTCTGCTATGATATAGTAATCAGATTATCTTCGTGACGTTTTGTAATTTCAAAAGCTACAAGAATGATGGATCTACCGTAGTTAATTTCAGTTGAACATTTTCATTTTCAAAAATGACATTTTCATTGAGATGCTAAAAATTGCTGACGGATCTGAATGAAATACAGCATCCTAAAAGTCTACTGAAGAATTTTTGAACGTTTCTACATTGTACACTAACAATCATGAAGACATACTGGAGCTAGTTTTAACTCCACGTCGAGAAAATTTCTTCTGATTTGTTTTTGTGCCACTGTGACAAGAAGTTCGGATTAGCTATTTTTTCATAAGGTTGAGCAATTTTGTTTTGATGTTATTGTTTTCACTTTTCCCGACAGTCTTCTTCCTCTTCATATGGGTGCGAATGTCTTATTTAAGAGTGTTATCATTGTTAAGGGCGGGGTCCGCCAGCAGCTAGGTAGGGTTTGAGCGTACAAATGTTAAGGTATGTCTTGTATAAAGATTGTAAATGATGACCGGCGTGAACGCTTTCAACAGCCCTTTTCAGGGCTACCCATAACTCTAGTGGGTCTCAGCGCAATTGTCCAGTCCGTGGCAGACCAGTGTCAGAAATGAGAGAAATGACGTCTTGTTGTAGAAAATGCGAATTTTTGTCCTTCTTACAAGAAGGATATGAGATGTAAGAGGTCAAAGTTGCTGACGAATCTGAATGAAGCTCAACACCCCAACTCGATAGAGTCTCGGCAGCATACTACATGTGGCACTGGACTCAGGAAAGGCTAGTTGAACCAAGAGTAGGCCGAGTATACAATTTTCACATCTTTCTACTACAAGCCAGGCCTTCTCCCAGAGTCATAGTTCTATCACATTGTTAAGACTGCGCATCCCTCGATCTAAGTGCAGTGAGTGATATTTTTTTACTCCCGAGCTTTCACGTATAGGCTATGCATGTAACCTTATCATTTCTATCAATATTTTAGATTTTTTCCAAACATGATTTGTGCGAGATGGGAGATTGTCACCGTTTGAAGCTCTATTTTTCCTTTAAGGTACATATTTTCTCTGGTATGGTGTCAACCGTTGACCCGAATCCTTCTAGCCAAAATACTTCAAAAGTTGTTGTCATAAAGCTGTTTCGACATGGTTGAACTCCTGCGTTCGCATATGTTGATCGAAATAAATGCTTTATGCCAAAAAGCTAGGCAATAATCTAAACTCGAAGAAATAATCTTTCAATGATTGCAATTCGATTTGACTTAAAGTTGCTCCGCCTGCAAAGTGATACTTGCCGCATAAGGCCAAAGCTGATCAACTTTAATTCGTTGCCACGAGAAATAAAATACGTTGCCATTGAGTTCTCTTAAGAACTGATTAATCCAATGGTTACAGCAGCATTGCATCTGTACACTTGCGGATTGGAAAACGCCATCAGTCCTCATTAATACCACTTCAATTAATAATTTGAATTACTAAGCATTGTATCAAATTATAAATGGCTGCTGGGATGATTTTCATCATCGTATGAGAACTTGCGCTCCCTCTGTGTTCATTCCTCGGCGCACCTTTTTGATCTGTATTAATTGGTTTTCACACTCAGACAAACTAAGTGGACAATTGCTTGAATAAAATTGTCATTTGATTGGATAATGGATAATACTGCTTACGTGGATACGTGTACTAAAACCTTGTATTCATTAATTGCTAGCTGCACAACAACTGATATTTTCAAAAACTTTCTTGAACTTAATTTAGACGATTCCTTCACTGTATGAGACGGAATACTCGTAGATTGGTTGCTACGGTTAATATGAGCAAGTCGACAGTTTCCCCAACTGGATGGACTTAAATATGATGCATAAATCACGAATACTCAAGCTATTTCAAATACCCTGTAAAGTATTGATATACAATTCCATATAGCAATTTCGCTCTATTGATGAAGCATTAACGAGAAGAGAATGTAGAAGTTCAATACTCATTTCATTTGGAATAAATCATCTTCTTCAACACCGCCGTCTACGAAATGATGACAACAACCAATTTAGCGGACATCTCTCTCCATGCAGGCCTTTTCAACGTATTACATAAAACAGATGAAGTGACATCTAATTGAGAGCCTCAATACAAAATAATTTGAATTTTATAAGAGAGAATACCTTGTGCATGGAAACGTCAGTCATGAAACATTATGATGCTTTCAATTATTCATCTTGAATTAAATCATCATTTCCTGAATCCATTTTTATGTGGAAAAAAGCTGTCCAGTAGCTTGATAACTAAATGTAATTAATCCACTCTCACTAAGCCTCAACTAAGCTAATGAAATGTATTAACATAGAAATCTAATAAATTTCAAATTAATGTAATGTATTTTTTACATTAACAATATAATGGTTAATGACTGTTGAATAAAGCATCATTCAATTTTCCTCCAATCAAAGACCGCCTCCATGACTGTGCAGTCATTTTTAACTGTCACATTCGACAGAATGGCAACACCATAGAAGTATGGCCAACACTAATGCAGTCAGCATAACATTTCAAAATATCTATTTTTAGCACAACCGATCTAGACCATGCAATGAATTTGTGTTTAATCCTTCTCCTCTAAGATCTTTCATTGCATAATGCATTATCTGAACGGATTAGACAGGAGGCTTTTTCTGTGAGTGGTAGACTGACAGCATTGCCTTCAGATGGCTCAACAATAGAAGTCGAAATTCTTGACATCAAAACCAGAGAAAACCATCTCATTCAAATGCCTCATTGGTTTTCAACTTTTGTACTTGCTGTCAGCTTTTCTTCAATTTATTCTCTCCAGCTTTGGAGTATTACTGATCCCTTCAACCGGAAGCAGATTCCGGAGAAATTCGCCTCCAAGCCTCATATTCCTCTCATGGTGTTGTGGTCAGAGATTTATTGGCTATCTGAAGACCTGGATGTCATTATTTCATGTCCATCGCCCTTTGGAGAAGATTCTGTGCAGTGTTTGACGAGCAGGAATCAAAGCAAACTTTCTGACACCAGAACTTCGGCAGTGCTGATGTATGGAGCCGATCTAGACGCTGAAAAGCTTCCAATTCCCCGTCAGGAAAGACATCTATGGGCGCTACTTCACGACGAATCACCGAAGGGACAGCCCATCTTGATGATCGACAGGTTCCTACAACTCTTCAACTACTCCGCAATGTTCAGTGAAGGCTCTGATCTTCCTTTAGCATCAATTTCCATCTATAACTATAATTATCTTGTTGATCGACAACCAGTTCATATTGACAGAAAGAATCGACTCATACACAAACGCCGTACAAAGCCTGTCCTCTATGTTCAATCTCTATGTCTGACGTATTCTGATCGTGACAGCTATATCAAAGAACTGATGAAATATGTCGAGATCGATGCGTACGGGGATTGTCTAAATAACATCAAACTTCCACCGAGACTCCGTGATTCGGAGAGACATCATGAATCTAAAGCCTTCTATGAATTCACAGCAAGATTCAAGTTTCACATTGCATTCGAGAATGCAGTTTGTGATGATTATATGTCGGAGAAATTATTTAGAACTTTGCATGTAGGCTCAGTGCCTATCTATTTTGGATCGAAAAAGGATTTGGTTCTGAAATGGCTTCCGTCAGATAAAAGTGTGATCTTTGCATCAGATTTTGAGAGCGCAAAAGACTTGGGAGATTACATAAATTACTTGAATAAGAATGATTCAGCGTATCTTGAATATCTCAGTTATAAAGATCATTTTGAAAATCAGAGATTGAAACTTTTTCTTCAGAAGCGTCAGTGGGAGAACATTCCGAGCAATAACGATGAAAATAAATTAAAGACAGTGAATTATTTCCCACATTTCATGTGTCATATGTGCAAGGAGCTTCACAAAAGGTAAGCATTTTATCAAAGTAAAAACTTTCTATATCTTAGGCTATGTTAGAATAAAATTTGCTCTGTGAGAGGGCTTTCCCATTGTCGTTGTGGGATTCGGGCCTATTGGAAATGTCAAACAATAAGCTGTCAGCAGGGGAACCAGAGCCTGTGAGAGAGGCGTGCATGCTGTGATATCACTTCGCACACTCCAAAACACACATCGTCTGTCATTCGATTCAGTGTAAGCACTATGCAGCAAGGAATTGTGAGAAGTAAATGGTGAAATCATCAAGTGAACTAATTTTCGTGCGCCTGCTACTTTTTTAATCGGAGGGTCCAACATTATGGAGAAAACTTGTGCGCAATGATCTGAATTCTTCGAATCTGAAGGAGTCGTGGCGATCGGAGCATTTTGAAGGAATTCACAGCAATCCGCAAGCGACGCACGACTATTTTTTCTATCTCTGCAAGGAATTAAAAATTTCTTTTTGCCCACTTATTAAGTTCCTGCATGTGCCATCAGTTTGCACTTCTAGCAAAGTGATACGATTAAACAATCTAATTCTGTGGTAATTTGATTGGTTGATCGCGATGTCTGTATTCAACAATAGCAATGTTAATACTCGTCTATACTCATTGAGGGTGTGGAACTGGCTTCGCTCGTTCTTCATTTCCAATGTCGTATAGACATCGTATTAACATTGCTATAATGCAATGTCTCCAGGAGTTCTCGGAGTTATGGTCAATAATGCACATGTACTTCTTTTCAAACTGTAAGGTCCATAATTGTGTAAATAATAAGGCTGTGTGCAGTGCAGCGGTCTCGGACGGTTTATGCATAGTCTCATCGGACTTTACTGCATAGTTTCAATTTCTATTAATTCATCTCTCTGCTATCTTGGTTACAGTTTATTGGAGAGAAAATACTTTTTTTAGCATAAAGTACAATTCATCCAACTAGGGGTTCATTACAAATTTCTATATCATGGAAATGAAATCTTTTGAAATTTACGTATCATAAAATAATCGATGAATTTCTTGATGTTGAGAAAAAGTGCGAAAAATTCAGTTCATCATTATAGATCACGAAATCTCAATTCACGTGACCTCAGAATTTGGGAATCTCAGTGACTACTGCACACCCTGTTGTTGCTCCTCCTGCTAAGATGCACTTTATCTTAGCATTCCGGAGGCTGATGATCTTCAGGATCCGGTAGCATTATCACATCACAGAGAGACTGCTTGAAGCCGAGTAATGTCAAGATGTTAACCTTGTTGCAGAAATTTGTAAATAGCGGTGATCATAGAGTAAGTATACTAGGTAGATACTACTTATATAGGGGCGTCATCTCGGTAGTATTTAAATTGGCAAAAATTTAGCTTTTTCAAAACTGTTCAAATAATTTTTTGGATCGCAGAAGCGTAATCTCCGCAAAAACTGAATCTTTTCATATAAAACTTTTCACTGTATTCAGATACTTTTTTGAGTGATATGGCGGTGATACTTCTTCCTCATCTACACTTCCTGATGCACTCAGGCGCCTTCTTTCCTCTGCTACCTTCGAAATTCCTTTAACATCAAAATAATCAATCAAAAACCCAATGCTTCGTCCGTCACTGACTTAATCATTTATAGTCACTGCCATTTTTCACCAGTTTTTGTTTAATGTCTGGCATCTAGCCGTAATCTAGTTTTGCAGAGTTCCATTGTAGCTATTATGGTCACGTGCGGGTTATGAGATTCACTTGGAAGTATTGGCAAAATAACATGAAGTCTATGTGAATCTGCTTCAAATTCTTTGCACTATTGGGATTTTCTTAGTGATCTATGAAATTTGCATTTAACTCTAGAAAATATGAACGCTTTTCAGTGAAAGATAGAGAAAGCTCCTACCTTCAAGATTTTGAAGTTTTAATTTACCATCACACGACAATCTAGAGTGCCTATACAGTCTATCTCGCTTTTGCTTCAATAGGTGCTTCAGCGCCATTTTTTAAAATTGTCGGTGCACCGGTGCGAGCAGGTTCGGCTTGCTCACAGCCCTCGTCAGTAAGTAAAAACCGAAAAAATGCAATAATGGATTTCACCCCTTTGTGTACAAGATCGTATATCATTGGCAGTTTATCAAGATCGCTTTTCGGTGAAATATCGATGCTCATTCACAAAATTACTTTGAAACTGATACTACTCGTTGC
>CAJQUW010005984.1:762500-819142 GCA_907163375.1 Prostheceraeus crozeri | reverse complement strand
ACTATAGAACAAAATAGAGTCACTATATAGTCGCGCTATCCTTGCTTGGTCGTTCGTTGCGGCAGGGATTTTTAGTGACGTCATGAAAATATTGATCCTGCACGTGAAAAACTTCGTTGCGGCACGGTATGTTTTAATCAGACTCTTCTAGAATTGTTAATCGCTAACTGCGTTTGTTCTGTAATGGGTGTATTGTTAACCCACGGTTTTTCGCCGAGCTCCTTTTGTAATTTGATTTTGGAAATATAGAGGGGGGGCAATCTTAGACAAACTATTAAAAAAGAACATCATAACTGAAGAACACTACAAAAACGTATCTAATTATGTTATTAGCCTCAGCGAAAGAAGGACATAACTCTATATGGGAATATCTAAATTATTTAGTTAAAAATGTCTTCGGCAGACCTAGAAAAAATTAATAAACATTTAGAAAATTTAACCGAGATTTTGACCTCATCAAAATTTAGTACGACATTAAAATTTATAGCAACTACTTCATCGCATACTTGTAATTTAGATCCTATTATTCACTTAGAACAAGACAAACATTATGAAGTAGCATTAACTTGTTTTTCAACATTTAACACTATACAAAATGTTATCAAAGATGTAAATGATCAATTTTAATATTCAAATGAAAAAGGTAAAACTTGGAAAGAATTAGCTTTTCTTCCTGGATCTTATTAAGTTGAATCTATTTCCAATGAAATAAAAAGACATTTAGGTATTCAATTTAAAGACAAGAAACAATTACATTTCGCAGTTGAACCAGCAGTAAATAAATTTTCTCTTACTTTTGATGAAAATCATCAAGTTGATTTTAATCATGATAGATCATTGTCGAAACTATTAGGATTTAAAAAGAGACTCTATGCACAAGGTTTTCATATCATTGAAAATATACCTAAAATAACTGAAATAAATTCAATCAACGTTCAGTGTGATATTATAGAAGGTGGTTATATTAATGGAAAGCTAACAAATAATATCTTCAGTTATCCAGCATTTACAGTTCCGATTGGCTACAGTTTAAGTGTAATCCCAAAATCATTAATATATTTTCCAGTTACACGAAAAACAATTAATTCCATTACCATTAGAATAACTGATGAGAAAGAAAAGGCAATAAATTTTGGAGGTGAAGAGATTATGATGGATCTATTATTACGAGAGGTCTAATTAAAAATATTGACTTAAAAAATGAGTGAAAACACTTCTGTAAAATCTCCACTAAACAAGAAAGTGAAATTCAATCATCATCCCAACCTATCCAGTAAGGTTTTAGCAGTTATCTGTGAAAGATCAGGTTGTGGGAAAACGTATCTATTATATAAAATTCTCACGACACCAAACTTTTTGGATTATAACAATCTTACTATTTATAGAACAACAGCAGACCAACCTATTTACCAATTCTTGAAATATGGTTTTGAATATGGTTGAATATGGCTCTTCACTGTTTGAAGAATATGAAAAATCGGAGTATGAAGAAGAAATAAGTTCTTGGTGTGAAGAAGCAGCGAAAAATAAACAACAAGTAGAACCCAATAAAAATAAACACATGTCGATACAACTAATAGATGATAGTGGTAATATGCAAGATCCTAGTAAACTAAATAAAACGAAAAAACATTGTATTGTGTTTGATGATTGTGTTAATAACAAAGATCAGGCAGTTCAGAGAAATTATTTTACAAGAGGTCGACACAATAACTGTAGTCTCTTTTATTTGACACAAAGTATGTATTCATTAGATGGTAGCGTTATTAGAAAGAATGCTAATATTTTTATGCCTTTCGAAATTAATTCAAGGAACCTAAGTGATTTGTTAAGAGACTTATGTATAAGAGATAAAGATGATTTTAAACAATCTTGCAGTAATGCTTGGTCAAACGATTATGGATTTATTACAATCAATATTGATAAAAAAAGTACATGATAGAGTTATAGAACATTTGTTCACAGAGTTATAATTCCTCTCCCCAGTCTTCATCATCAGTGTATTCACTATCGATGTATTCAATTATATTACATTCTTTTTGTATTCGTTCAACTAATTCGTCTTGAACATCTTCTCCGTTATAAGGTAACATAATACCATTTGCATCAAGTGCTTGCCGTTTAAGAAGATTTATTTGGGCAGAAAAACTTTTTCTTCAGTGTTATTATTTTTATCAGGAATACTAATACCATTTTCTAAAGATCTTTTCCATGGTTTATTAACAGTTGTTGTCAATGTTTCACCATAGTATAATTGTATATAATCTTCTACTTTTACTTTATTTTGCGAATGTCCTTTAAATGTTTTCTTTTCACTAAGTCTCCCTTGTTCATCTACAGTAATACAATATTATATTTTAGGGGCCATAAACATTGCACATATAATTCCGCCATTCCCATAATCATTTTTGCCTTGACACAATTCCCCACCAACATAGCCAGCAGCATCTAATTTATTGAAGAGCTCATTAGACATGTATATACCATCGGTATCTGTGTAATGTATGTGCTTTTCTTTAAAACCATTAATTTCTAAAATAAAGTTGTTCATGATTCGTCTAGAGTGAGCAAGAATAAAAGAACCTAAATGTGATGGCATGAATGATGTCTTTTCAGTGTCTGTAATATTAGCTTTAAGAAATTCATCATCTTCCATTTCTACCTTCACTAAGAATTGTTCATCATTTACTTTTTCAAAATCTTTTACTTCTTGAGTGAAATTTTTTCTCAATGTATTTTCATTCCATAAATGATATTTAGTGGTTATGTCTTTTTGTACGGTTTTTCCATATAGTGAATTCATTAATAATTTAAACTCATCGCCTACAGCGTTTCCTTCTGTTTTATATTTTTTCTGAAATTGAAGAGCTTTTCAATGTATTTTCGAAATGGTGAAACGTGATAATTTTCTTCATAAATTATACCATCTTTAATAGATAATATTTTTCCACCGCATCTAACAATTTCCTGTATATCTACAGAAGTTAATACATCATAACATATTCCATTCCTAAACCTTATTACTTCTTGATTGCAATTGTTTTCATTTTTTACCTTATCTTTCGCAGGGACTGGTTGGAAAAACATATCATCAGGATAATAAAAAAAACTCTGAACATCCCAGTTTTAGGTCGAAATGATTGAGTGTTAAATTGATATAATACTACTTGTTCTTCTTCTTGTCTAAATTTTCTAGCGGATTCAGCTTTAGGGTATTCTGAATGTTCGTCATACATAGCTGATGGATATAAAGATGTTGCATCAAAAGCCATTAAGAATTCATTTTGTTGTCCGAGTAGTTTATGTTTAATTTCTTTAAAACGAGCATTCTTGTCTTCCAACTTATTATACTCTTTCATTAACTCTATTAAATTATTACCAGTTAAATACCGCTGTAATATTAGTATCAAGATGTTACAAAATGGAGATTCGTAATGGCTTATATTTGCTGACACTCTTCCACCTTTAACAGATTTTCTAATATAATTTCTAGCCCATAAATCAGTATGAAAATGAATATTTATGTTGTCCTCTTGTACACTCTTCATCCAGCCGTTAAATGTTAAAGCAGAGGATGTCAAATTAGTAGTTATATCTTCATCAACTAATTCTTTCATAACATGATTATACTTGTAGATACTTAATGCTAATGAAAGAACATCATTAATTAAATACGGTTTCCACTCATGTTCTTTTTCTTTATAGTTCTCATGTGTCATGTCGCCAATTTCATAATTTAATTTACACACATTGGTAGGAATTTTAAAATTCTCACACCATTTGGAAAGACTCGTTTTCACGTGTTGTAAGCTACATTTCATTACAATAGTTTGAAGTGCTAATTTGCCTCGAGGTGATGATTTTTTATTATTAAATCTAAAAGATTTTTGCATATATTCACTAACACTTGTAGTTGTAAAAGGATTTTGTAAAGAAGCATTGAGTATTCCTCTTGATGTTTTAAGTGGTGCTTTAGTTAATTTAAAATTAGCTTTTATCGGAAAATAGGAATCAAACCCTGATCAATTGTGCGCTATTAAAGCTACTTTCGAATAATTAAATTTTCCAAGAGTTTTAAAAAATTGATGTATCGGACCAGTGTCCTCTGGGTTTCCCCCGACCGAAAATTCATCTTGTTTCCTAACAAAGATTTTCACACAACGTTGAAGTTTATTTAATTCTCTTTCAGTTAAGTTATTATATTCACTTATCTGTTTCTTAAGTTCTTTAATTTCATTTTCATCCTTACTACTTTTTTTTTAATCATATCACTTTAACGCGTGTCTAATTTTTTCAATCTTTGCATTGGTAAACAATATATAAATTTATTAAAATTAATAGCGCCTAAAGCATAAGGAATAGGATGAGCTGTTGGACAACTAGGATCTGGATAAGTTTCAAGATCCCATATATATGTTGAACCATAGTCAATTGGTTTGTTTGTTATGGTTTTATACGGAAGTGTTGTTAAATTTTCATTATTAACTGTTTTATAAATTGGCTTGAAATATTTTCAATTTCTCTAATAGCTTCTGCTTTGTAAAATTTATTGATTAAACAATAGTGACCAATTGATGAACCTTCATGAAAATAACTGTAATAGACATAATTACAAGGTGTTGTAATACCTCTAGGATTTAAATGACGATTAGTAGGACTGTAATACTGTATACATTCTCCAAAGTATTTATTGAATTGAGAAAATTTGCAGTTTGACATTACTCCTGTTCTAGATGTTGCTTTCTCTTTATATAAAAAGTCATTAAACATCTCGAACATAATTTTAGCTTGTTCTTGATTGAACCCACGTAAGGCGTTGAAACATATGATAAAACAGAAATCTTCAGAAGGAATGTAGCAATATTGTCCGATGTATTCTTTGATTCTATATTTCATGTTAATATCAGCACCTCTATGTGATCTTTGTACTAGCTTCATTCCAAAATCTTCGTATTTGATACTACCTGTAAAAATCCATTCGTTAGCATCGGATTTCTCTTCTAGATTAAACAACCATGTTTCAAATGAATTTGTATTATAAAATGCAGCGTAAAAGTTTTCTATTGTGGTTCCATCTTCTTTAATCATAACATCAAATAAATTTAAAACTTTCCCATTGTGTAAAAGTTCACGCATAGTATTTACTACATTAGTAAAAAGTTCATTTCCATACGTAATTTCATTTGGATTAAACAAATTCAATAGATCATCACCAAGTCTATCATTAGAGAATATATCAGGAATTGGTGTACCTGATGTCTCTTTTGTCTACGTTTCTGTTTTTTAACATCACGCTTACGTCTACGTTTAATATTACGTTTAGGACTACGCTGAATTTGTGCATCAAACTCATCGATTTGTTTCTTTATTAACTCACCAATCGCATGTTCTGATCCTTTAGTCATTTTATCATTCATATTTCTTAAAGAAAAAATTATGTTTTTTTACATTGAACCTCGGTCAGTCAACTTTGTTGGATATGCAGGAATATTCAGTTGTTGCAAAGTCTCTAATTCATGTGTTGTTAAATTTTCTTTCTTAACCAACCACCATAAATTATTGTAGGCTAAAAATACTCTGAAACTTCGTAGACAAAGTGGAAAGTCTTCTGTTTTAGCATAACTTCTTATACCATGTCTGATTTTATAGTCTTTAACGAACTCTATGTATTTATGATGGTAATGAAATTTTACTTCTTTCTTTGAATTTACAGGGTTTGTAGGATGGTGATAATCTTTTAAAACTGGCACGTGTTCTATTTTGTATTCGTTAATCATATTTTTTTAAAACTAATTTTTAATTACGAATTTACATTTTATTTAACTCGTTAAATATTGGTTTTATATCACTTAATGTATTCTTAGCATCATAAACTAAAGGTTTCACACTTTGCAATACATCTCGGAAATTACTTATTCCTGTTCGTATAGCATCTAGTGCATCCCTATTTTCTAATCGTTTTGGTGTTTTAATCCCTAACACATTATTCAGATAATGATCGAAATAGAAATAAAATGTTTCTGGTATGATCGTTAGTGGCACAATTGCCTCGTTTTCTAAAAAGATAGTTATTTCTCCTATGTTATGTGGTGACAAATTCTTTGCACCTGCATAAAGACTAATGTCAAAATCTGATGAATTGCTATAGAAGTCATGTTCAGTATCTAATAGTACATTTAAATCTTTATCATATACTTGTAGTTGACTCATAATAGTATCAACACGTATCATACCATATTTAACATATGTATATTTAGCTAAAGGTAAATCTAGTTTATAATTTTTCTTGATATCTTCAAAGAATGCTACATTATTTTGTGTAGTTGTATAAAAGGTTTCCATGTTTTCTCTAATCTTATTATCTACGTCACAGGCTTTATGAGCTAATACAACTATTCGTGTATGATGGTGACGACCTTTTGTAAATATTTCTGATACGTCCTTTTGTTTCACTAAACTAGCTACATCATCGAATATTAGTAAAGAGTTCTGTTCATATGTACCCGCAAAACTTTCCATATCTTCTAACAATGTAACCTTCTTCTGTTCTTGTGTTTGTAAGTACCCTAACCAGTTTATGAAATAATAAATAGAAAAAATGATAAAAAATATGATAATAATTTTTATACAATGAAATTGTAGAAACCCCAATACACGAGCAACATCTGAATCTTTCAAAAATAAAGATTGCACTTCATTACGTTGATTGTGATGATTAACTATCGTGGGATGACGATTGGGGATTTCGGTATATGAATTTTCTATATTCATATTTTTTCCTATTTTTTATATGAGAAAAAATGCTTCAGACTCTTGACTAGTCCGACACTCCTTTGAGTGTTTTATACTTCTGTAGGACCTCCGGACTACTACGGACAATTTAGTCTGAGGCTTAAATGAAGACAAGACACTCAAGGGAGTGTCGGACTGTCCGAAGCTTAAAAGAGGGTAATAGACTCAAGTGAGTGTCGGACTGTCCGAAGCTTAAAAGAAGACAAAAGATTCAAGTGAGTGTATGGACTTGACCTCCGGACTATTACAGGCACAAAGTTAATTAAGCTAATGACGAAGATGTTACGTTCTATTTAGTCCGAGGCTTAAAAGAAGACAAGAGATTCAAGTAACTGTATGGACTTGACCTCCGGACTACTACAGGTACAAAAGTTAATTACGTTAATGAAGATGATGTTACGATCTATTTAGTCCGAGGCTTAAAAGAAGAAGACAAGAGATTCAAGTAACTGTATGCACTTAACCTCCGGACTATTACAGAAATCAATCAATCTATCAATCATTCTATTTAGTCCGAGGCTTAAAAGAAGACAAAAGATTCAAGTGAGTGTATGGACTTGACCTCCGGACTATTACAGGCACAAAGTTAATTACGCTAATGACGAAGATGTTATGTTCTATTTAGTCCGAGGCTTAAAAGAAGACAAGAGATTCAAGTAACTGTATGCACTTAACCTCCGGACTATTACGGAAATCAATCAATCTATCAATCATTCTATTTAGTCCGAGCCTTAAAAGAAGACAAGAGATTCAAGTAACTGTATGGACTTGACCTCCGGACTACTACAGGTACAAAAGTTAATTACGTTAATGAAGATGATGTTACGATCTATTTAGTCCGAGGCTTAAAAGAGGACAAGAGATTCAAGTAACTGTATGGACTTGACCTCCGGACTATTACAGGTACAAAGTTAATTACTCATGACAAATTGTTACATGACGTGCGAAGTTTTCTTCATTAAAACTTTGTTACAGTTATTACATCTCACTTGTGCTTTTAAACATTCTTTACATTGGTATTTGCTATCATAAAATTCTGTTTTGGGTTTAAGAATTTCACAACTAGTACATTTACGCGTGTTAATTGTACATGACTTAGAATGATTAGTAAAACCCTGGGCAGTGAAATATTTTCTACAATTCAAACATTGTCTATATTTTATTTTTGGTTGTGATGGTAATTGACATCTTTTTTGATGACGTGCAAAATTCTTAGATGGTATGTCTCTTCCACATTCAGCACACGTTTTTTTTACTGGTTGTGACTGTTTTAGTATTTGTTGTTCTAGCATTTGTTGTTCTAGCATTTGTTCTTGTAGCATTTGTTGTTGTAACATTTGTTGTTGTAACATTTGTTGTTCTACTGGTTGGTACTGATCTAATGTTTGCACTGGTTGTAACTGCTGTAACTGTTGTACTGGGTGTACTGGAGATGCAGTTGCATGTACTACTTTCACATGCTTATTTAATAATGCTTTGTTATGGAATGGCGCATTACAGATTTCACATAGAACCTTGGTTCTGCCAACTTTGTTGGATAGAAGCTTGGCTCCACTAACTTCTTCTTCGAAACGTGGGGCTTCAAATTCCTCGTTAGATAACATATTTTTAAACAGAAAAAATGATGTTGACAAATGTTGGAGGATGTGCTTACATTTCAAATAATCAAGAATCAGAAATAGACCTAGACAACTATATCATGAAAAATGGAGACGTTTTAACAGGACCGTTACATCTTTCTATTCTTCCACAACAAAATATTGAATTAGCAAATAAAGAATATGTTGATAGACAGGTGGCTCCACTAATAAATGAATTAAAGTTGCTAAAACTTAATGACAAATCATTAACAAAAAAATTATTAAAACTTGATAAAAAGAATAAAGATCTAGAAGCAGATATATCAACACTTCATAAAAAAATAACAGAACAATCAAAGATTGTAATCCTATGATCAATAATTTTAAGGGGTGCCATTATAAAGAATACAAATCAAAATAAACAACTGAAAGAACAGTTAGTCAAAGTTACCGAAAAGAATCAAAAATTATTACAACAGTTGCAACAACTGCAATCTACATTCCAAAAAAGTGTTGATGAATTGAGTACCAGAATTACACAACAAGTGAAGTTCATGAATAAAATGATAAATGAAGTGAAACACTTAATCAAAAGGTTAGTGATAAAGGTAAATTGAATGCTCTTAAAACGGCGTTGAAGATTAACCAGGAGAAAATGCAAGTTAATAGAAAAGAAATTAAAGTACATCACATGCTGCTTGACGCAATAGATAAAGTGCAACAGAAAATTAATAAAGTTATCACGAAGTAGTTGTCCATTCACACACGTAGATCTTAATCAGACCAAAGGTCCTCAGGTTGCTAACCAGTAGAATTTTGTTCAGAGGCTTTAGCCGATCACTTTTGTTCAGGTTACTAACCGATCCTAACCATTCTTCCATTAGGAACTTCAATTGAATATTCTACATCTTCTAGCAATAAACCATAAGACATCAATGATGTTGTGGAGTTTGTCTTTTCAATATTAATTGTCACATCACAACCAGTCTTGATAATATCTTCAGATTGTGCACTTAAATCGAAACAGAAAGCAGGATATAAATGTCTCCAATCTCCAGGAGTTAATTGCGCTTCAACTCCAAATTCTCGACATAGATTTCTATAAGCGTCATATCCTTCCATGAATTGATTATTTGAGTTATCAAATCTTAATGGATCGATAGGATAACGTGTTTGATTTAATGAAATTTGTAAACTTCTAATTGAACTAATATGGAAAAGGCTATTGTTCTTATCAAAACTAGGTGTTTCATTCTTTTGAAAAGTGAGTAAAAAATATCTTTGAGTATTTGATGTCCTTCTGAAATGCCAGTTAAATCTTTGTTCAGTAAAAATGACAGAACTCGCAGTACGCTTCATAAAACTTACTGGAATTGGTTTATTAGCATTTAATCGTTTCGTAATAGTTAATTCAACCTCTAAACTAGAAGTAATATGTTTTATCCACAATTCAAATCTATCAATTTTTAAATATGCTTTCTTCCCAGCCTTTCCATAAAATATTGATTCATTATTTACAGTGCGATGAATTATTAGTTTGAACTTTAATTGATATGATATTTTATTGTAATCTAAATACCCGAAAAATGGAGTCAATGACCAATCAATAGTTTGTTTACTTTTATTATTAAAATTACGTCTTTCTTTATATGCAGTATTATTTGCATTATTCAAATGTTTTGCAATTTGTTCAACATCTTTCGCAATTCTTGCTGCGTCTGTTCCAGCGTGAGTTAAATCATCTATAATTATACCATCATTATTATCAGGAAACCAACCTTCGATTTCATGCATTTTATTATTTTCACCTATTGTAACAAATCAAAGCATCGAATCAATAATACCTGGAGAATCACTTATTGTTTCTATATTTTGAGTTGCAACATCTAAACGCATTTGTGGAAATAATCTTGGAAAGAAATTGTTTTCTAATGTAATATTATCCGTAGTAGGTAATGGTGTTGTAAAATCAGCATCAGAATATAGAGAATATTCACAGTGTAAAAAGGAATCAGGTAAATATAAATAACTTTGTTGATTATCAACTTCAAAAATTAAATCACCTCCAGTATTCACTCTACCTGAAGATCCGGGGTTCATGGCAACTCTTATATAGTCATTCTTTTTTTGATCATAAATAACGAACGGGGGATCGTCTAATCTAAATTTGCTTTCGATCAGAGTTGACATTATATTTTTTATTAGAAAAAAATCAGTTTGATACTAGAAGTTTGCTAAACCATTTCCCACGTTAGTGGTTAGGGACTGCATCCCATTTCTTCTCATTTCTTCAATTGTTTTTTCATCATGTTTACTTTCCATCTTCGCTAATTGTGCAATTTTGTTTTTTGTTTCCTCTGAGAGCTTTTTATCTTTTTGTAGTTTTTAAGCATCATTCCTAAGTTTACGAATAGCTTCTAGTTGTTTTAATTCGTTTTGTGACTTAACAGCATTCGATATTGCACTAGCTGTACTACCCATAGCAGCTGCTCCTTTAGCAGCAGATGAAATCAAATCTTCATTATTTTCAATCAAGTTAACGATACTTCCAATACCAGAAAAGATGCCAGCCCCTTCTTTGTGAATTGTTTCTACACTGTCATAATGGTACACAGGTTTCATAGATGGTTCTCTCTTAATTTTTTGATTTGAAGTAAAATGTTTAAGATTGTGTTTATAAATTATAGGCATTTTTTAGGATTAAATTTGACTTTTGGGAAAAATATTTACGTTTATGATTGGTTAGTAACCTGAGGACCTTTGGTCCGATCGGCTAAAGCCTCTGAACAAGGTTCTATTGGTTAGAAAAACCCAAGACTAAATTTTTTATTAAAAAATGGTGCAACTGAATAATAAAACGGTTGAATTAAAACTACGTAACATCATTGACAAAAATACACCTAAAACTATTACGGTTGACAAAAAGAAGTATTACATAAGTAAACCAATGATAGAGAATATTAAATTACAAGAAGAAAATAATGGTGGAATTCTACCATTAATTCCTCTAATAATAGGAGGTATAGCAGCAGCAGGAAGTGTTGCAGGCGGGACAGCTGGTATTTTCCAGGCAGTAAATAAAAATAAATCAGAGAAGGCAGCATTAGAAGAACAAAAACGACATAATCGAGAGTTAGAGAAAGCGGCAAGGGGTGAGGGAATAGTAGATAATTTTATTAGTAAATTAAATTTAGCTAATGAAGGGAAACGAGTTCTTAAAAATGTACTACATAATATTGATGATTTAATTGAAATAAAAGAAACTAAAGATGGATCTGGCATGTATCTAAATCCTAGTATGGTACATTAATATTCAATCTTTAAAAATGAGCGAAGTGGATTCCTTGAATTTGAATAACTTAAGAATTTCAAATCTAGATCTAATGGATTATCTCTTAAAAGTACATAGAACCTCAAATTGTCAGCACACCGGAGGTGACATACAAAAAACATTAGAAAACTTTCCTGGTTTTATTTGGAGTAAATATTCGAAAGAGAAACATTTACCTGGGCATAATTTTACTGGCTCCGGTACAAGATTAGATTTAAGATTAAACGATGATAATACACCTAGAGAAAATATTAAACCAATAAACAGAGTAGATGCAGCAGCTTATAGACACAATCTAGCATACAGAGAACATTATGATATAGCTTCTAGACATGTAGCAGATAAGAAAATGATACAAGAATTAGATAATATTGTAAATCTTACCTTTAGAGAAAAAATTGAAAGAATATTTGTTAAGAAAGCTTTACAAGCAAAAATGCTTTTTGGCCAGGGGATAGATGAAACTTATGCCTTTGAAATGTCGAATGACCCAAGCCGCTACGCGTCTGAAATTCATAGGGAATATAGAAACCCTAAATATCTATTGAAAGTAAAAGTATTTAATAAAGATGATATTTGGAGTGCTGATCCCATTCATATGCCGAATGATTCTGATTATAAATACGCATTGACCGTTATAGATACACTATATTATACTATATACGTTATAGATACACGATACGCTTGGGCAAAGCCTTTAAAAAACAAAAGTGGTCTGTCAGTTAAATATGCGTTTGAAGAAATCTTTAAAGAAAGTAATAGAAAGCCAAATAAATTGTTTGTTGACAAAGGGTCTCAGTTTTATAACAGAAATGTTAAGCAATTATTTGAAACCGTTTATTCAACTGAAAATGCTGGAAAGGCTGTAGTAATAGAAAGATTTAATAGAACGCTAAAAGGTAAGATCTTCAAGAAATTTACAGAACAAGGTAATCAGAAATGGTTAAAAATACTACCAGGAATTGTAGATCAGTGCAATAATAAAGTTCATTCAGGTATTGAAGAAACTCCAAAGAAGGCTTCTGACGATCCTGATTTAATACGAAAGAAAATATTCGAAAATAATTATTCGAATGAGAGTCATCCGAATTTACAAAAACGTAAGCCGAAATTTAAGATTGGAGATAGAGTTAGAATATTTAAGTATAAGAATAAATTTGAAAAAGGTTTTGTTGGCTATTGGACTAAAGAGATATTTGAAGTTTGTAAAATAAATCAAACTTATCCGATTACTTACGAAATCAAAGATTTAGATGATAAGGAAATCACTGGCAGATTTTATGAAAACGAATTACAAAGAAGTGATTTTTAATTTTTGGAACTAACGTCTCGAGAATTAAATTCCCTTATTCAATTCTAACATAATATCTAGAAATGGTACTCTTTTTTGTAATTTATACAAAACATATAAACATAATTGACCACAGTAAGTTGTTCCTGGTTTTTGAATTTGAAATGTATTATAAATTCCATTTCCAAGTAATTCTTTGACTTCATTTGTAGGTGGAAGTCCGAATGAGTCGAAATAGTAATTATCACCATTTTTATTAGACATAGCTACTGACCAATGTACTCCTTTTTGATCTGACGTGTGGAGATTTGTTACGAAATTTACAGTTGGCTTATCTTTTAACAAACGTAATTCATCCCTCATCAATATGTGAAAATTCTTTATTCCCAATTGATTAGCAATTTTCTTTAGATCAAAATTCGTAGTTGTTTGCGTTCCATATAATTTTAAGAACTCAGTTAGACTTGTCATTTTTCATAAAATAAATTCTATTTCAGAAGTTTCTCAAAAGAATTGTTTTGCCGACATGAGATTATGTGACATCTGATAATGAGAGACAATCTGTATGACTCAGAGCTTTGTTCCGCAGCGAGGCGACCTCTAGCCGCATCATGCATGAGACCATTGTCTGCCACAAGCAGCAGCGGTTGCCATTAGGAGCAGATGCTGCCACGTATTGACAATTTCATTCTTTCTGTGAGTGTTCTACGAAACTGACTGTGTCTGCAATCATTTCTTCGTGTCATTTCTGTGTATATTTTCACCAAAATGAGCAATAATATTCATCGCAATTTTCTCAGTTTTTGTGATTCCATCTATCCACTCATTGAAGAAGAGAAGAAAGAAGAATTTAAACTGAAAATCATTGAACATGAAAAACATTTTCAGAAGAAGGAAAAGAATGTGGCCAAGAGTGAAGTTGATAAAAGAGAGATTTTTAATCAAATACGAAATTCATTAGAGTCTATTGAAGAAATTCCATACTTTCAAGTTGATCAATCGTCTATGCTGACTATTAATTTATGTGTTGAAACGTTATCAAAGCTAATACAATTTGAAAAAACTGTGAAGAATAAAGGGATGCAATGTGCAATTACCCCAGGAAAAGTACTTGCTAAATTGCGACAATTAGAAGCAACATCAATGGTGTCTTTTGTAAAAAAACTTGAAATATCTCATAATATCAAACTCTCACGAAAATATGTAAGTTTTCTGATAAAACTATAGAAGTTATCTGAATCTCACGAAGTACTTCGCACATCCTCTTTAAGTGTTCATTATGTTCTAAAACATTTTACATACATAGAAGACTATTTTGAATCTGAGAGCGAAAAAAGATTGCTCGAAAGCAGTGAATACATTTTTGACTCTTCACAAGAAAATGTATCATCAATGTTGATGTCGCAATAAAATTATAAGTAGTATAATCTTTTTTTCATTTATGCGAGAGATGTGAAGAACTGCGAACACCGTTCCCATTTTCAGATTACGTACGAGTAGAACGTCTTTTCTCTCTTCCAAGAGCAGCAGTTACGGAGAGAATGAGGAACGGAGACAGAAAATGAAATGGGGGAATCTACTTCTTCGTAGAGTCAATGCATGATGGAACTTCTATTAATTTATCATAATGGTCTAGTCTAAGTAATAATTGGGATTCTTTATCCTTCATGTATCTGACTCTATCTGCACACTTTGCTTTATCCATTTGTTCCAATATCGGATATAAAGGGGCTGATGGTTCTTTTGTTTCTTCATCTTCCATTTTTAAATGAATATTTTTGTTCATATTCATTTTTTGTAATTATCATTTTTTATTATAAATTTTATTACATTTGGGTCATAGACATTTTTCCTCATTTTGTATTTCTTTATAAATTTAAGATACTTTCCTCATTTGTATTTTTATAAATTTCAGGAGCGTTCCTACTTTTTTATACATTTCAGGAGCGTTCCTATTCTTTTGTTTATAGTTCCATTCGTATCTATTTGGGAGTGTGATCCGGTGCTGAGCGAAGCGTTGCGCCGGATCTCATACCCTATACTACTCATGCTATTAAGAAATTCGAGCAATGCTTAAAAAATCGTTTTAGGTTCCATTCAATATCAATTATGTCGCTTGAGTTCTCTGTTTTTGAATAAGCGTTTGCGACTTACAACTTCCGATTTGTAAATAATATCTTAGGATATAAAAGATCCAAATTTGATTTGAAATTTCTCATCTATGAGATATATAATTGATGTTATAAGAGTTAAATGATATCATGTCAGTCCTTAGAAGAAACTGCATCACGTCATGCAAAAGACAGTGACTGACAGACAGTGACACTGCACTGATATAAAATACACATCAAATTGAGAACATGCAACCGAAAATGCGGTAAATAATATATCCAGAAAAGATCTAAGAATAAGATTTTAGACTGAAAAATCTTGTCGACAGTTGAAGCCTTCCTGTTGCGACAAACTAATAATGCAACATGGCGGTAAAATAAAGACACCGTAAATATAGCTGCAATTGACTTTAAAAGCATGGTGGTGAACCAGCTACCCATGAGTATGTCTATGTGAGACAAAGCATCGGGTTTTTATCAGTCAAGTGCTTTTATTTTAATTTTCTCATCCTGCAATAAAAGTCCAGGGAGCTGAAGAACTTGTATTTTGCATGCAATCACAATGAACAACCTCCATTCAAAAGCAGTTAACATCTTGGAGGAGGTATTTAGACGATTGTTGGGTCATATTGAATCTAGAATATGGCAATTTTTATACGCTACGTGAGATCATTTAGAAGCCTTCAATTATTATATATCAATTTCAGTTACGAAAAGAATCAAATAATATTTGATTTTTTAGATGTCATAGTAAACAAAATCCCTGACAATTCTTTAAGCGCTGATATATACAGAAAACCAACAGACACATCAAGCGCATGTACAGGTACCTTTCAGTTCAGTGCACCCGAAGCATATTCTTCCGAGAATACCTTACAATTTAGCCTAGAATAAATAGAATCGTATCGGATAGACACAGACGAAAACAAAGATACAATGAATTGAAAGCATGTTTAAAAGAACTAACGGGCGACACTTTTGACCACAGAATGACACTGCACCGTTAACATATCGCCAACAAACATTATGCCGTACTAAATGTCAGAAAACAGATAAGTAATTGTGGCGTAAAATTCAGGTCGACTCCCTTCTGTCAACTATCACCTACAGCGACAAGGTAGAGAGAGAGAGAGAGAGAGAGAGAGCATAAAGAATCTATGTTCATCAATTTACTTCGGTCCTGATTAAATTGTCATTATTGAGTATTCTAGATATCTAAATAATTTCTACACATGTGAAATTTCAATTTGTAAATAATTCTATGTATCATACTTAATTCACATTTATTTTGTATAGTGCCCTGAAAAGCGAGACTACTCGTGAAATCAATCGGCAGATCAAATTCAGTTTGAGGTACCCCTCCAGTTTTAAATTCCTATAATAGTACCTTAACAATTTCTCAGTTTGCGTATATACATGCATCATAAGACGGAAAGTATCTACAGGAACAGACATTTCCGCAGATGAGACGGTGACCTATTCTGCTCAGTTAAAAAAAATGGAAGAATGGCATTCGAATGCACATTCCAACACATGCACTATGGGTGCTTTTCAGGGCTCAAATCCGGTCATAGTCCGAAATGTAGAAGTGCACTAATTCCCAGCTGAATTGCTATTCTCACACATTCCTACCTGATTTCGTCGAAGTCTTTGATCTGAATGAGCAATGTCATGCATCTTTTCGCTCGCGTGGCCTTCGTGATTTTTAGGGCAAACGTTCAATCCTCCCTTTTCAACTCCTAGTTTGACATTGCTCTGCTCACGTTTTCAGTCTTGGCTCCAATAATATTCCAAGTTTTTTTTACAGCCACTGCGTATACTCTTCCCCTCGCTTATATTATGAATCTTTTGTTGCGTTATGCCGTGTTCCTTCGTCATGGAAACCTAATTCTTCCTTTTACTAGCAAGATTGTAGTTCGAGATCGGACTCTTTTGCCGGCATTTTGTCGGGATCTGGATGAGCGGCAATTCACTTACATACCCAATCGTTTTGGTGGATTCACTAATGCTCTTCCTTCGATTCGGCTTAGTATTCTGATTAAAAAAATTTGACTCAATCAGCCATTCGAAGCTCCTTGAAATTCTTGTCACCAAACCTGTTTGCAGTCCTCATGCTGCTAAAATTATCTACATCTTCCTCTTGAGTCGGTTTCAGCGTGCTTCAATCAACAGACATATTGCTCCTTAGAGGGCTGTCTCAAGTGACATCCCAAAAGGTTGTTGCTCCTGCGGGATTCTGCATAATCATAGACTAAAAGCATAAAAAGAATTGCCTCTCATTCTTTTTGCCCTTTTAGTTGATGATTATCCAGAGCTTCCAGATAACAATCTTGTCATAAATGCTGATGACATTACACCTCTCGACTTTGCGGATGATCTTGTGATTTCCTGTCTGTCACCGATGTTGATTTTTTGAGTTCTATCAAAATCTTTTCATCTATGTCTACAAAACAAAAGTTGCTTTCATGAAGTTGTCACGCTCTTTTTGACTGTTTGTTCCATTTCTATTTTCACCATCTATTGTGATATAAAATAATTTGTCATTCTGGAAAAATCGAGATTTTTGGTGCATTTAACATTTTCTTCTCATTTGAAATGACTTCCCCTTTTGCAAGCCCAGTCCATATCAAAAGGCTGAGAAACAATTAAAACTTCTCATTTCTCCTGTGGTCGACATATTGCAAATCTTGCTCTTTGCCACCTGATCGGGCCTATCATTTGTGAACAACCGCAGAAGCACTTTGTTAAACTTGAACAGTTTGACCGTCTGGTAGAAAAATGGGCTAATCGGGAAAATCGACCTAACCTCCGTACCCGTCTGAACAGCGGATGTAATCATATTACTTAAACAAGATTGTAAGAAATGTGGATGCTCATTTCCTTTTCAAAATGTTTCATAGGAGAAACGATTTCCGTTTCAAACATTGTGGACCCCCTACCAATGCTGAGTAGGAGTGATATCTTGCATTTGCAAAATTTTCCACTGTGTCGTGATTTTCCTGTCAGTCACTGTCGCTCGTCATGTACTGCTTTTATACTGGTGATAATGGACACTATAATTATAATTATCTAGTGCATTTTGAAGGCATGCGTGTCATCTTCTTTTGATAAGAGCCCACTAAAAGCGACGTGTCATATTAAGTCTACGGCTTGCCATCTGACACGCTGCTTGTGTGATTGCCCCAAAGCAAGGAAACGAAAGCAATGCTTGACATCACTGGTTTAGGCTACATACAGAACTTAGGATGGTCTTTGAAATGGTTGTAAAATCATATCAGTGACATTGATCATGCAGAAATTAGAATGTGAAGGAACAGGGGAGCTGAAATAAACGCAAGCAAGTAGATTATGTAGCTAATAAAGAATCTTGCGGCAAACTACTGAAGTGACACTTCACCATTAACTGAATCGATTTAGAACTACCCATTCAGAAACATGTTGCGCCATTATATGAAACCTGGTGAGAAATCGTGTGGTCAACTAATCAATGAATCAAAAGATCAAATGCCTTCGCTATGCACAATGATGAGATCAAAGCACTATTCTGATTGTCTTTATTTTCTACTTCTTTGTTGACTATCTGAAGGATCCTTATGTGAGCTTGCAATGCTCAACTTGAGCCTAAATTCAAGTGGTTTGTTGTGACCTGCTCACTAACATATTTTTGTACATGTTCACTTAATGCTTGTTTAACTTCTATCGAAATTTCATTCCCAATGCGACCCTTCAATCTGCTTCATTGTATGAACTTTTGAAAAACAAGGCTCAATTCAGATGGACTGAAAAGTAGCAGATGGACTTCGAATCACTAAAAGCGTCGCTTGCAAATTTCGTCCCACTCGCATTTTTCAATCCAGATCTCAGCACGACCAGTGTGCTCACGACAGATGCTTCCGGATAAGGTGTTTCTGCAGTCCTCTCTCAAATAGACGAAGAATCAGGTGAAGAACGCCATGCGTACTTCTTAAGCAGGAAACTTTCCGGCATGGAAAAAAAGTACTCAGTATCGGAAAAGGAGTTCTTGGCTGTGCTTTCGGGAATTGAGAGATTGCACCAATTCCTGTATGGCCGGCACTTCACAGTACGTGCTGACCATCAATGTTTAAAGCAACTTTTCTTAACCCACTAATACCCATGGGAGCATAATCGCTACCAGATATTTGAAGCTCTCTATTCGCCAAGCCATGTGCTAGGAAGGAAAATTTCATACTGACGCTATCATGTGACGTCATGCTACGAGTTTAAGTGTGCTATTTTTCCTTTTTCGATGCTGTCGCGTATTTGACAATCAGTTTCATCATACCATCATGGCCGACGGTGACAAGGTATGTATTCCCACAAGTCAATCTTCTAGACGCAAACGAATTAATATGGCATATCATGCATTTTATGAAAGCTTATAACCCACACAATAAGGACAGAGCATAATGCGGCTGAGGAAATTAGGTTGAGTTGGATATTTTTGATGGTGGAGCAAATGTGCTACAATGGGCATTCAATCACTTTTTGCAGGGGTTGGTAGCAAATGTGCTACATAATCGCACAATGTTCAATACTAGATTCAATACTAATACTTTAAAAGAGAATATCAGGATGACTGCTATAGTCATTCAAAAAGGATTCGACCTATCGACCTTGGGGGTCAGCGGCCAGTTTGCTGCACCTCATACTAGTGCGCCGCTGGGCTTTCTGTTAGACAAACGTGTGTGATGCGTGCTGTTTGCTATCACTCTTCTCCCATGTGACTCTAAATTCATTATCGTGCTATGAATAAAACTTCGTGAAGATTCAGTAAATATTGGTGTTGACTTGCTGTTTTGTAACACTATAAAATCCTGATAGGCTTAGATTGTAGTCATCATAAAGATAGTTGGCCATAAGCTTACATGTGCGACACAGCATGCAAGTAGGCCATATCGCATTTCATGATTATGAAATGTGATAATTCAATAGGTCCCAATAAAAATGCATGTAGAATTTGTGGAACTATTTTAGGATAGGAAGTTATTGCTGACTATTATGTCGACTGAAAGATAGTATTCTTCTCTTTCAGCCAACATGAAAAAAGCAAAGCAATCGCGATTGAAGGATTGAACGACTCCACATTCAGCAGAGTACGAGGTTCTAATCAGAATACATTCGATTACTTTGATGGAAATGAGAGTGGCGAGGGTGCAAGTTCCGATGAAGAAGATACTGTTCTTGCAGTGATTCATGACGTGCTAGATAGAGGCGACCAAGGTGAGGAAGAAATAGAAGATACTTCGGATGAAATTGCGGTTGTGCCAACAGGAACAGAAAGAAAGAAAGATCAAGTACGACGTTGGAGAAAGAAAGACTTTCAACCTAATAGTCAAACGTTTTCATGAATTCGACACGCCAAATGATTTGAAATCTCCCTAGAATATTTCAAAATGTTCTACAGTGATCAGATTTTCGAAAAGTTGGCAAAAGAGACAAACACTTATTTCTTTCAAGAAAAAGCTCCACAGTTGTTGGGAACCAATCAAAGAGAGGGAAATGTTTGTTGGAATGCTACTAAAAATGGGCATTGTCAAGATGCCTAACATCAAAGATTATTTTGCACAGGAGACCATGTACGAGCCAGTCGCTTCTGTTATGTCAAGGAATAGATTTCAGCAGTTATCTCGCTACTTGCATTGCGTTGACAACACAGACGAGAACATAGACAGAAACGAAAGAACATGGCAAATTCGGCCATTTCTCGATCTTCTGCGGCAGAATTTTTGAAGGTATCGCCTGAAGAACATCAGGCTGTTGACGAAATCTCAATAGCATATAAAGGGCAAAAAGGACCACGCCAATATAATCCTCAGAAACCTCAAGTGGCATTTCACTGTGCACGCAAGAGCTGGTTCATCCGGTTTTGTTTATGACTTTGAAGTGTATACTGGATCCAAGCATGAAATCCCTAGCGAGTGCGGGGTGTCTGGGGACCATGTCTTGCGATTATGCGAAAGCCTGCCGACTGGAATTCCGTTCAAAATATTTGCAGATAACTATTTTGTTTCGTTGCCCCTCGTTACCAAGCTGAGGGAAAGAGGATTTCACTTCACAGGTACCTTTAGACAAAACAGAATTCCGATCAATTTTGAATCAGACAAAACTCTAAAAGCCCAAGGGCGTGGATCGTCGGACTATAAAGTCAATGAAGATGGTAATATGATTGCCGTCAAATGGTTCGACAATCGTTCTGTCCATCTGATCTCAACGTATGCTGGAGTCGAAGAATCAAGACAAATTCAACGATATGACCGCAAGTCGAAAGAATATGTCAGCATTACATGCCCAGAAATTATCACGGAGTACAATGCTTTCATGGGAGGAATCGATCTAATGGACAGTCTTGTGTCATTGTACAAATACAAGTTTCGAAGTATCCGGTGGCCGATGTTCATTTGGCATCACATGACGCATTTGGCATTGGTGAATGCATGGCTTTTTTATAGGAGAGAAGCTTCACAAATGGGATTACCAGTGAGTACCGCCAATATTCACTTAGGCCTCTTCATCATGAAATCGAGATATACATACATGTTCATTGAAACTTCGTGCAGGCTAGATGGATGCGAGAATAACATTATCTGTCCATGTTTGTTCTTTTCCTATAGCCCAAAGTTCATTTAGGCTACTGAATGCATGTTTTCCTCTCGACGTAGCAATGTTTATTTCATATAATCTCATGTTATTTCAAGCATCTTATTTCGATTTTGCAGTTCAGTTTTGCAGGCTAAGGACCTAAACAGAACATGAAGTCATTTGATTTCATCTTTCTCATTCGCACAGGCATGTCGTTTCTATTTTACGCGTACTTATTGATCTTTATATAATTCTTGATCTTGTAAAAATCTTTCGTGCATGAATAGAGAATAATGAATGTTAGCTTGATCATTTCCAATAGACAATGGAAACACTACAAATAGGCTATATGTATGAGTATTATGATAATGATGAAACTACATCTTTGAATCCGTGTATAGTATACAAGTAGGTTTCATTTCTGTATCTGTATTTTCCAGACCGAACCGCTGAAGACCTTTCAACTTCAAGTAGCCGACGGTCTTGTGAAGCTGCAGAAAAGACTAGGTCGGCCATCTTTTCTAGAGGACCTGATCCCGGCACGAAAACGTCCAGCAATAAGGTGCTCCAGGACCGACATGGCCATTCGGTATGATTGTGTCGATCATTTTCCGATCCACAAGGAGAGCAGAGCACGTTGTTACAATTGTGACTCAAGATCCATTTTTACTCACATCTTCTGCTCGAAATGCAATGTCTACTTGTGTCTTACAGGAAACAGAAACTGTTTCTTCAGCTATCACCATCCAGCTTGAAACTCTTTTGAGTCCTAAATACATAGAGATGATCTTTGGAAAACAAAGTCTTTTGATTGTCTTTATTAGACAATATTTGATTGAAAAAAAGTGAATTCTAATTTTCTTGCAATTGTGGCATAAATGCCCATGGTTGCAAATCTGCTACCGGCCCTAACTTTGTCTGAAGACCAGATATCTAAATTTTTATTTAATTAAGTTGATCTCTGATGTCTAATACACTATCCACATAATTTTAAAATTTTTCGTCCAATGGGAACTACCCATGGGTATTTACGGGTTAAAAGGAATGGACGGAGGCAGTGCACCATGTCGTGTAATACGCTGGGACACGAAACTCTTACAGTATAGTTTTGACTTACAATATATTCCGGGTAAACAAAATCCAGTAGCGGACGCGTTGTCACGTGTGCCTCATCGGGATCAAGACTCAGGGAAAGAGGTGTTCGCCGTGTCGCTAAGTTCAGATGAATTACTTCTCTTGACACTTACCGAAATTGTAAAGGAGACATCTGAGGATGAGGTACTTCAAGAAGTAATACAGCTTGTAAGTAATGGTTGGCCTTGCAAGATTTCATCTGTACCTGATTTCTGCAAAGAGTTTTTAAACGTTCGTCATGAACTTACAGTGATCGATGGAATCGTGTGCCGTAATGACAAGTTCGTCGTTCCAGCCAAGTTGCAGAACAAAGTTGTAACATTCGCTCATGAAGGACATAATGGGGATGTCCAAATGCAAATCTCGGATACGCGACTTCTACTGGTGGACTAACTTGAATTTTTCTGTAAAATCACTGAACAATGACTGTCCTTGCTGTCATGAAGCATCCAGAGAATCTCACTGTCAAATTCCCAATAATGTCAACAAACTTTGGCATCATTTAGCCTTTGACATCGAAGGACCGGTTTTCGACTCTTCCAATCGAGCCTTTTACACTGTCGTTTTGGCCGATTGTTATTCGAAATTACTAGCTATGACGCGTGTGGTCACTTCAGCAACATCCTGGAAGATAATCGAGTTTCTCAATTGTGCATTTTCTATGTTCGGAAACTCAACTATCATCGACTTTGTTTCCTTCTTGCGTCAAAGGGATTATTCACACAGCTCCTCGATGTTCAACCCACAGAGTAATTGCGTGGTTGAGAGGTTTAACAAGAAGTTTAACCTAAGAAGTTTCGAGTGCAGGAAATGTTTCAGAAATACAAGAAATTATGGATTCTTATGTGTTGAATTATAGCACCACAAAGCACTCAACACTGGTTATTCACCTTGTGATCTTGTCTTAAAATTCAATGTCAAATCCATCCTCGCAATGTTTTCTCTTGATGACGATGATGACGAGATCAAGACTGATGTAGGACAACGCATAGAGCGAACTAAGCAAGCTGTCGAATACACAGTCGAAGAAAGACATCTTCATCGGTGCGCTACAAGATTGGTGACACCATCTTTACCAAGAAAGGCAAAACTCAAAGAGAAATAATCGGTCGTTGGTGCTTTTACGTTCAGATTGGATAACAACTTTTGTGCCAACTCCCGAAATATTTGACTTTCTTCTACATTTTGTGCAATTTCCTAATGAAATATTTTGATGCATGATTTCTGTAATGCTAGTTTTGGATCTTGACTTTATAATTTCTCTTAATGAAGACTTGATGAACTTGTTAACGAACTAGGCAACAGATCAATTTTATGTGTCGTTTATATATCTAACCTCATGTGTTGCACCCAGAATGAGTATGGTGATAACAATGAGAAATGGTGATAACAATAAAGAGGTAGTTTACCTTGATGTGAAAATACAAATCTCACAGAACAGCTTGAGAACTTCAGTATATCACAAGGTAGATGACTTCTCTTTCTCTGTGGTGCAACTGACTTTTCCGGAGAGCATGATCCCATTACAGATGGCCCTTCATGTTTTCGCGTCGCAGGTAGTCAGATATTGTAGAATATGCTCGAAGTTACAAGACGCTGTACACAAAACTAACAAGACACTAAATATCCTGAAATCTAGAGGTTATTCTCGGCATGACTTGATGAGTTACACAGAAAAGGCTCTCACAAGGCATAATGAATCGCTTCACATATATGGTCTTTTCTCGGCTCGACAATTCACTTCACTCTGTGAATTTCAATGAGTCACGCGACCAACAAACGACTCACATTTTCCTTAATGCCTTGCTGCATAGGTGAATAAACGACTAACAGTGACTTGTAGCCATCATATGGGGGGGGGGCGGTGAAGAGTGAATACAGAGCGCTTAGCGTGGCTTACGGGAGATGAGAGAGCTCCCATTGTTAAGTCTTTATGTATGAGGCGAAGTTTGTGTAAAGGCGGATTACATATTTATTACACAGTGATTACATCTTTATGGGATTCGAGGATGAACAGGATCTGTTTACTTGTGGGAATCGAAAAGGCAAAGATTGATGTACAGGATTTGTTTACATGTGCGGATCGCAAAAAGCATACTGTATTTATTGATTGGATGAATTTAGTGACAGGATCAGTTTACATGTGGGAAACGCAACAATTGAATGATATCTGATTTATCTTTGTGACATATCTTTCAAGACATATCATTACCTATTCAGTATTTTGTCAGCCACTATGTGTGGGACCCCGCTCGTCTGGGTTTGAGTGTTCAGGTTAGGGGTCGAAACACAACTAGACGAGTACCTGCTGATGACTGACGGACTGCAGTATTATGTTTTATATCCCTTAATCGGTAGCTGAAGTAGTGGTCGATGTATTGTAATTCAAATGAAGAAATGTGGAATTACATGAAGTACTATAGACGGATGAAGAAACTGGCGATAACAAATTCAAGTGAAGAAATAGTATTTTCCATGTGTAGTCTTAGGTATAGTGTGTATAGTTTCATTGCTTTCGGTGTAGTAGAGTGTCATTGTAGTTCTATTGTTTACCTCCATTATCCACTTTCCACTTATCCACTCTTACCATTATCCACTTTGTGTAGTGTCAGATATAGTTCACTTGTAATCGGTGTAGTAGCATCGTTGTATTTCCATATTTTACTTCCACTTTTCCAATTTTTATTCATCGGTTTCCTGTTGTTTTATAATATCCATTTTTAATTTCCTTAACCTGTGGTGACCATTGTCTTATTCTATTTCCACTATCAGCATCTGTAGTCGGTACAGTATATTAGACGTCTGTTTTGAACGTGTATATGGCAGTGTTTGGAATCTATGGTATTAGTATATTAACAGCAAGAATGAGTAGTATTACAAGTCTTAAGATTTCCATTTTTACCAGATATTGGGCCAAAACTGATCAATTTTAATTCGTTGCCACGAGAAAGCTACATTGAGTTCTTTTAAAAACTGAGTAATCCAATGGTTACAGTAGCATTGCCTTTGTACACTTGCGGATTGGAGAACGCCATCAGTCCTCATTAGGACTATTTTAACTAATACTTTAAATTAGTAAGCATTATATTCTATTATAAATGGCTACTGGGATGACTTTCATCATCGTATGAGAAATATCTCTTGTTTTAGAGGGAGAAATGTTTTGACCTGCTCACAAACATATTTTGGTACATGTTCATCTAACGTTTGTTTAACTTCTTCAATGAATCGATATTATTTGAATATCAGTTGTAGCTAAGTGTTCTCTCAGAGATTCAAGTAATTTGTATTTTTAATTCAGAACCTTTTCTATATTCCTGGTATAAGGCTGTATAAATGTCTATCTTATGAAAATATTCATTACAATACATCGATTGAATTACATGGAAATCTTTCAACAATGTTATTAATTGGCATGGAGCTTTAACAAAGTTTTAACGCTTAATGATTTCCGAAAAATTTAGGCAGAATAAAATACAAATACTCGCAGGCTAATTTTGATCAATGATTAAGATCGGTCTTGCGCATCACAACGTCACATAGCATGGACCGAACTAAAAAAAATCCCACACGCAACGAAATTAACCTACATCATAAACTTTAATTTAGGCCACTTGCTCGCAAACAAGGAATCAATATTCCACTCATTTCTTAAAATTCCAGCTATCTTTAACTGCAGCAATTATTTTCATGTTTGGAAAACAAGTGCCTCTCCTCCTGCGTTTCACTGATGCAATAACACAAAACAGAAAATTGACCAGAGGAACTGTAGCAACTTGTTGAACACTTAACTCCATCAGCGTCATAGGTCAATTGTAGTGGGTCATCTCGCATTGGTAGATCTGCCGCTTGAATACAATTTTTGCTCTTGTCTGATATAACAGATCATATTCATCATATTCTGTCACTCGAAGATATTTAGGGTGCTGCCAAAGTTGCACTCGTTTTAAGTCAAGCACAGCATCTAAACAGCTGGTTAATTTTAAAATCAAACAATCTTTGCAACTAAACAATCATTGCCACTGATTACCAGGATATCAAGATCCATTTTCTGTCATGACTGCGTCAATATTCTTCAAAAGATCACCCTCATCGTTTGATTGCCAACGAATAAAAATTGCCTTGCTTTAGTAAGAGTGATGATTTTTGTTCCATCGGTCGATACTCCTTGGACGAGTACTATACACTTGCTAGGGATAAATGTCAGAAATTTAAGAGCTTGAGATACCTGCAAGCACAATAGCAAGAAACTGATTTGCAGAATGGAGCGCTGAAGAGTCTTTCCATGTTACACACAAATCGAATATTTGAAATTTTTCAGAATTATTGACAAATTATACCACATCCTGAAACCATGCATGTCAAAGCCATGGAGATCTGACCATCGCCTTGATTTAGCAAGTGAGACTAAAATGGGTGATGACCGGAACCATGGACATCAAACATCAACAGATGCTGATTTCCTATGTCTAATGGGCAGAGCGAAGGATAGTAGTATATAGTGTGACATCCGGCGCGGCGCTTCGCTTCGCTTCGCTTGCGCCGGATGTCACACGTTTGCGGGTTTTTTCAAAATTTTCAAAAAATAAAAATTTCAAAAATTTAGGTAGATTTCAAATTTCACGTGGCCGAAGGCCGAAAATTTAGGTAGTGACAAATTTTCAAAAAAATCAAAATATCACGTAATCGAAAATTTAGACGGTCTCAAAATATCCCGTAATCGAAAATTTAGGCGGTCTCAAAATATCACGTGGACGAAAATTTAGGCGGTCTTAAAATATCACGTAATCTAAAAAATATCACGTGGTCGAAAATATCACGTAGCCGAAGATCGAAAATGTAGCCGAAGGTCGAAAATGTAGGCAGATGAAAATTTAGGTAGCCCAAAAAATATCACGTTGTCCTAATATAGCAGAAGATTGTATTCAAAATATTTATTCAAAATATTCATTTAAAAATGGAAGAAACAAAAGTGGATGAAACAAAAGTGGAAGGAACCTCAAGAATATATCCTTCGTTATCATATGAACGTAGTTCTACTTTAATGGACATTGAAAAGATTAACATTGAAAAAATGAATAAAGAAAAACACAAAGATAGAGTACGCTATATGAAAGATAAGGAATCTCAATTATTATTAAGATTAGAGCATTATAAAAAATTAAGAAAGAGATGGTCTCAAGTTAAGAATGTAACACAAGGTATTGGAATATTCTTAACAATAAGTTTAGGTGCTTTAACAATTGTTATATCTTCTGGTGTTTTAGTAATTCCAGTAGTTGCTACAGCTTTAACAGGTACGGGTGTTTTTGCAACTTCACTTGTTACAATGTTAGATAAATCTTTAATAACTAAGAAACGAAAATCATTAAAAACTAAGCATTTACATATTAAAGAAGTCTATGATAAACTACATTACTACTTTCAAAGAGTATGTGATGATAATGTTATTACGTTAGATGAGATTGAAAAATTTGATCAAATAGCTAATGAAGTAAATCAAATATCATTTCAATTACAGTCAGAAAAAGTTGATGATAAGAATAAACAGGATGGCAAAATTTCGAGTGATGGTAAAACTTTTACTGGTGGTAAAATTTCTAATGAAGAAAATGACAAAATTTTTTTAGAAGAGCTAAAAACTTTAAGCGAAAATTTAAGCAAAACTTTATTAAACAAAACTTAAAACGAGAAAACTTTAAACGAAAAGATGTCAGACAACAAAGCAATAAAAAAATAATTTGTTCAGTAAAATGTTTTTGCTGTATTCCAATGTTACCACAAAATTCAAATATTATATTTTAAAAATGGATAAAATTAGAGCTGATAATTTTAAAAGAATAAAACAATTAGAAGAGTTAATAAAACAAAGAAATATTATGAAAGAAAATCATCTTCAACATAGAATGATAAAAGCTGGTATTCAATCTGATATGTTTGAAAAAATGCAGCAAACCGAGCAAGTAAAAACTGATTTTGAGAAAACTATGAAACCATTTAAAACTCTTGAAAAAGAAAGTACAAATATTGATAAACAAATTGATATAACAGATCCAGAACACAAAACTATATTAGATGACTATGGATTACTAGAATCAAACATTAATAAGAAATTACCAAAATCTATGCAATTTGAACATTCTATTTCATTTATAGATGGAAAAACAATACCTAGATTTTATCTCGGACAAAAAGAAATATTTCCACAACCTTTTCGAGGTTTAATTTTTTCACCAGATAAATATCCTTTTAATTTAGATAGAAATTTTGTTGATCTTTTAAGAGGAGCAGATTTAAATAATTATGCTGTAGAAGATCTCATAAAATATAAAGCTATTTTAGATAGAGTTGGTGCAGTAAAATCTCTTAGACGTTATAAACAATTAGAAAATTTATTATCAACGGGAGTTAAAGTAGGAAAAGGTTTATCTGAAAAACAGAAAACAGAAAAAACGGTATTTTTACCAGATGATCCACAAGAATTACTAAATAGATTAAATATTTTAATATCTGCAATAAAAGAAGGACATAATTCTAGTTTCAATGAAATTCATGCTATATTGAAAAGACTGTTAGAAAAGAAGATTCTAAATGAAGAGGATTATAAAAGTGTAGCTGAAATATGTTGTTTCTAATTTTTATCTATGATTTTTATCTATGATTTTTATCTATGATTTTTATCTACGATTTTTATCTATAATATTTATTCAAAATTTTAACTAAAAAATGTGTTCAGCAGATTTAGAAAAAATTAATAATCATTTAGAAAATTTGACAGAGATTTTGGGTTCATCAAAATTTAGTACGACGTTAAAAATTATAACAACTACTTCATCACACACTTGTAATTTAGAACCCATTCTACATTTGGAACAAAATAAAAATTATCAAATTGCATTGACTAGTTTCTCTACATTTAACACTATTCAAAACGTTATCAAAGATGTGAATGATCAATTTAGATATTCCACTGATAAAGGCAAAACATGGAAAATACAAACTTTTCTTCCTGGTTCTTACGAAGTTGAATCAATATCAAATGAAATTAAGAGACATTTAGGTATGCCATTTAAAGATAAGAAACAATTACATTTTGCAGTTGAACCGGCAGTTAATAAATTTTCTCTTACTTTAGACGAAAATCATCAAGTTGATTTTAATCATGATAGATCATTGTCAAAGCTATTAGGATTTAATAAACAAACCTATAGTCAAGGTTATCATTTAGGTGAGAAGATTCCAAAAATAACTGAAATAAATTCAATTGTTGTACATTGTGACATTATTGAAGGAGGATATATAAATGGTAAATTGTCAAATTTAATATTCAGTTTTCCAGCTTTTACTGTACCCATTGGTTATACATGTAGATTAAATGTAATTCCACAAACATTAATATATTTCCCTATTACAAGAAAAACTATTAACAACATTAACATGAGAATCACTGATGAGAAAGGACAAGAAATAAATTTTGGAGGTGAAGAGATTATGATAGATCTTTTGGTTCGGGAGGTATAAACTCCCACGCGAAGCTAGAGAAGTTTAATTTTCTTCTTCTTCTTTAAAAATAAAAATAAAATAAAAATAATTTTTTTATTAAAAAATGAGTGAAGTACCCCCATTAAATAAAAAGAAACTTAAATTTAATCATCATCCAAATTTATCTAATAAAGTTTTGTCAGTTATTTGCGGAAGATCAGGTTGTGGAAAAACGTATCTATTATTTAAAATTTTAACGACTCCAAATTTTTTGGATTATAACAATCTTATAATTTATACAACAACGGCAGAACAACCCGTCTATCAATTTTTAAAATATGGATTTGAAAATAATCTTAAAAAACAGCAATTGCTTCATTATTCAAAGAATATGAAAAATCTGAAGATGAAGAAGAAATAAGTTCGTGGTGTGAAGAAGCAGCAAAAAATAGTCAGTTAGTAGAATCCAATAAAAATAAGCATATAAAGATACAATTAATAGATGATAGTGGTAATATGCAAGATCCTAGTAAACTAGATAAAACAATGAAACATTGTGTAATTTTTGATGATTGTGTTAATGATAGAAATCAGTCAGTTCAGAGAAATTATTTCACAAGAGGTAGACATAATAACTGTAGTGTTTTTTATTTAACACAAAGTATGTATTCATTAGACGGAAGTGTTATTAGAAAGAATGCAAATATATTTATACTATTTGAAATAAATGCAAGAAACTTAAGTGATTTGTTAAGAGATTTATGCGTAAGAAATAAAGATGAATTTAAACAATCGTGTAACAATGCTTGGTCAAAAGATTATGGCTTCATTACAATTGATATTGATAAAAAAATTCATCATAGAGTTATCGAACAATTGTTCTCTGACTAGGCTTTGCCTCGAGGGGCTTCGCCCCGACTGAAAGTCGATAGAAAATATTTTCGCGGAGTGACCGAACTGAGTGACCGAATAATTTTTTCTTATAAATTTTTTGTTAATAAAAATAAAAAAAAATATGTTGGATGCTTATAAGATAGAGCATGTACCAGTTTTAAAAGATTATCGTCATCCTGCAAATCCTGTAAATTCGAAGAAAGAAGTTAGATTTTATTATCATCATAAATACGTAGCGCTCGTTACAGATTATAAAACAAAACATGGTATTAAACCGTGTGTTAAAACAAAAGACTTTCCACTTTGTTTAAGAAGTTTCCGAGTATTTTTGGCGTATAATAATTTATGGTGGTTGGTTAAGAAAGATCATTTAACAACACATGAATTAGAAACATTACATCAATTACATATTCCTGTGTATATGTAAAAACAGAACCGAGGTTCTATGTAAAAATTCATTTTTTCTTTTAAAAAATATGAATCGTGAAATGTCTCTCGGACAAACGTCTAGGATTGATGAATTAATCAAGAAACAAACTGCTGAGTTTGATGCGCAAATTAAACATAGTAAACGTAGTAAACGTATTAAAAAACAGAAAACGTACTAGGCGTAGTATTAGACGTAATACTAAAAAACAGAAAAGTGGAACAAAAGAAATATTAGAAACTCCTATTAGTGATATCTTTTTTGATGATAGAATTAAGGATGAACTTGGTGATGATTTATGTAATTTATTTAATCCAAATGAAATTAAATATGAAAATGTATCTTTTATTAATGTAGTAAATGATATGCGGAAACTTTTAGCAAATGGTAAAATTATCAATTTACTTGGAAAAGTTATTAAAGATCAGGAAAATATAATTCAAAATTTTTACGTAACCTTCTATAATACAAATTCATTTGAAATATGGTTTTCGAATCTGGATGAGAAATCCGATGCTAACGAATGGATTTTTACAGGTAATATTAAATATGAAGATTTTGGAATGAAGTTAGTACAAAGATCGCATAGAGGGGCAGGGATTAATATGAAATATAGAATCAAAGAATATTTCGGTGAATATTGTTATATTCCTTCTGAAGATTTTTGTTTTATTAAATGTTATAATGTTTTACGAGGTTTTAATGAAGAACAAGGAGAAATGATGAAAGAAATGTTTAATAATTTTTTATATAAAGAGAAAGCCACATCTAGAACAGGAGTAATGTCAAACTGCAAATTTTCTCAATTCAATAAATATTTTGGAGAATGTGTTCAATATTATAGTCCTGCCAATCGTCATTTAAATCCTAGAGGAATTGAAACGTTTCATAATTATGTTTATTACAATTATTTTCACGCAGGTTCAACAATTGGTCACTATTGTTTAATTGATAAATCTCATAAATTAAAAGCTATTAGAGAAATTGAAAATAATTTCAAACCCATATATAAAACAGTTACTGATGAAAATCTAACAACGCGTCCATATAAAATCATAACAAAGAAAAAAATTGACTATGGTTCAACATATATTTGGGATCTCGAAACTTTTCCTGATCCTAACTGTTCAACAGCTCATCCTATTCCTTATGCTGTAGGAGCTATTAATTTTAATAAATTTATATGTTGTTTACCGAAACAAAGATTGAAAGAATTAGAAACATCTTTGTTAAGTGATATGATTAAAATTAAACGATCAAAAGATGAAGATGAAATTAAAAATCTTAAAAAACAGATTAATGAGTATAAAATTTTAACTGAATTAGAATTCAATAAACTTCAAAATTGTGTGAAAATATTTACGAGAACTGAGGATGATGAATGTCCGATCGGGGGAAACCCAGAGGACGTATGTCCGATCCATCAATTTTTTAAAACTCTTGGAAAATTTAATTATTCGAGAGTAACTTTAATAGCTCACAATTCATCAGGTTTTGATTCCTATTTTCCGATAAAAGCTAATTTTAAATTATCTAAACCGCCTCTTAAAACTTCAAGAGGAATATTGACTGCTTCATTACAAAATCCTTATAAACTGAATGTGTTAGTAGATACATTCAAAAATCTTTTAGATTTAAAAACAATATGAAAAAAGATTCACCTTCAGGTAAATTAGCACTTCAAACTATTATAATGAAATGTAGTTATCAACATGTAAAAACAAGTCTTTCTAAATGGTGTGAGAATTTTAAAATTCCTATGAATGTGTGTAAATTAAATTATGAAATTGGAGACATAACACATGAAAATTATAAAGAAAAAGAAATTGAATGGAGACCATATTTAGTTAACGATATTCTTTCTTTAGCTTTTTGTATCTACAAATATAATAATGTTATGCAAGATTTAGTTGGTGAAGATATAACTACTAATTTGACATCCTCTGCTTTAACATTTAACGGTTGGATGAAAAGCGTACAAAATGACAATATAAATATTCATTCTCATATAGATTTATGGGCTAGAAATTATATTAGAAAATCTGTTAAAGGTGGAAGAGTTTCAGCAAATATAAGAAAATACATATCGCCATTTTGTAGCATCTTGTTACCAATATTAAAACAGTATTTACCTGGTCGCTACGCTGGTGGGGCTTTGTCCCCTGGCCGCTACGCTGGTGGGGCTTTGTCCCTTGGAAGTAATTTAATAGATTTAATGAAACAGTATCGAGATTTAGGAGATAAAACTGAAATTTGTAAGAAAATTTCAAATCAACTACTTGAACAAAAACATGAATTTCTAATGGCTTTTGATGCCACATCTTTATATCCATCAGCTATGTATGATGAAAATTCAGAATACCCTAAAGCTGAATCCGCTAGAAAATTTAGACAAGAAGAAGAGCGGGAAATAGTATATAAATTTAATACTCAAACATTTAGACCTAAAACTGGAATATTCTCTGTTGTGTTTCAATATCCGAATGATATGTTTTTCCAACCAGTTCCTATAAAAGATAAAGTTAAAAATCAAAATAATAATTCTCATGTAAAAGTAATCAGGTATAGAAATGGTATATGTTATGATGTATTAACTTCTGTAAACATACAAGAAATTGTTAGATGTGGGGGAAAAATCTTACATATTACTGATGGTATAATTTATGAAAAAAATTATCAGGTTTCACAATTTCGAAATTATATTGAAAAACTTTTTAATTTGAGAAAAAGATATAAAGCAGAAGGAAATACTGTAGGTGATGAGTTAATTAAATTATTGATGAATTCGCTATATGGCAAAACTGTGCAAAAAGATATAACCACTAAATATCATTTATGGAATGAGAATACATTGAGAAAAAATTTCACTCAAGAAGTAAAAGATTATGAAAAATTAAATGATGAACAATATTTAGCGAAAGTAGAAATGGAAGCTGATGAATTTCTGAAAACTAATATTGTAAAAGATGGGAAGACGTCATTCATGCCATCACACTTAGGTTCTTTTATTCTTTCTCACTCTAGAAGAATCATGAATAACTTTATTTTAGAAATTAATGGTTTCAACGAAAAATACATTCATTATACAGATACTGATTCAATATACATTTCTAATGAGCTCTTCAATAAATTAGATGCTGCTGGATATGTTGGTGGGGAATTGTGTCAAGGAAAAAATGATTATGGAAATGGTGGAATTATTTTTGCAATGTTTATTGCTCCTAAAATAAAATATTGTATTACTGTAGATGAACAAGGGAGACTTAGTGAAAAGAAAACATTCAAAGGATATTCACAAGATAAAGTAAAAGTAGAAGATTTTCTAAAATTATATTCGGGGAAAACATTATCGACTACAGTTAATAAACCATGGAAAAGATGGAATTAGTATTCCTGATAAAAATAATAATACTGAAGAAAAAAATTTTCTGGTCAAATAAATATTCTTAAACGTCAAGCACCTGATGAAAATGAAATTATGTTACCTTATAACGGAGAAGATATTCAAGCTGAAATATTTCAAACAATCGTCTGTGAGAGTAATTTAAGTGATGATGATGACACGTGGGAATAATAATTTTTTTATAACATTTAAAATTTTATAACATCTAAAAATTTTATAACATCTAAAAACTTATTACATCTAAAAATTTTATAACATCTAAAAATTTTATAACATCTAAAAACTTATAACATCTAAAAATTTTATAACATATGAAAATATATTTATCGAATATTTTGGTATTTTCCATTAAGTTTTATCATATAACGTTTTATCATATAACGTTTTATCAAAAGATTATTTAAATTTATTTTCACTAACTATTGATTCTCCATCATCATCATCAATTGATTCATCATCATCATAAATTGATTCTTCAACATCATAAATTGATTTTTCAACATCATAAATTACACTTTTTGGTATAGGATGCCATTTCCTGATAGGATACCATTCCCTGATGGGAATATCTAATTCCAAATTATATTTATTATTTGATAATAATATAATAGAGAAAAATATTGGTCTTTGATCTCTTTTGGAAAATTTAATAACACCACCATAATCTGAATCATTTTTAGTTTTTATTAAAGATGATAAAATTTTAAATTGATTAGATGTAAATCCTAATTTAAATTTTGTAGACCCGATACATAGTTGTCTAACAGTATCTTCAACTATTCCATCATTATTATTTTCAATTGTAAGAAAATGAAATTTAGATAAATTTTGATTATTTGTAGTATTAATATCATGTACATCAGTATGAGATATAAATTTTTCTTCACTTAAATTTTTATAATTACTAATATTTTTATAATCTTTGTTACCATTTACACCTTTTTCAGATGTTTCAGAATCATCATTTATATTATCATCATCTATATTAACATCATCATTATTAATATAAGATTCTTTAAAATTCACATTTTCATGATGTTAAAAACTTTTATTATTTTTAGAATTTTTATCAGAATCTAAACTTTTATAGGGTGTTGTCCACATATAAATTTTCTCTTGTTGAGCTAAACCATTTATATAAGATTTTAACAAATTAATATTTAAATTTGAATTTAATCCTATATATGTATCATCATCATATCTTTGGGGCATTTCTAATATTTCTTGTTTATAAATAGTATCTCTATAATATACTTGACATAATAATTCTTCGTTATGCTTTTTACTCTCGATATGAATATTATATTGGTTTTGTTCATCAACAAATAATCTAATTTTTTATTTTGAAAAGGATTTTAATTTTTTAACTAATTCTTTAATATTAATATAATTAATAATTTTAGTTTCTATCCAATCAGTATTACTAATCGGCAAAACTGCTCTAATGAATCCATAAACATTATTATGACCTATTATAACCATATTTTCTTTATTTAATTCTACATATGCAACATCATTACATTTACTAACAATATCCATAAATTTAATAAATGTATCACCTGGAAATAAACAATAATTAGTTTCTATAGAAGGTAAACCTTTAGTCTGTTCTCTAAATATTTCGGCTTGTAACTGAAATAAAATATTAACATCTATACATGGATTTGTAATAGTATTATTATTATTATCAAAACATTTATTTTCAAATCCCGTTGATCTCGTTGAATAAGAAGAACAGGATGATGCGGGCGAATATAATTTTTTTAAATTTGCATTTTCCATTTTTTTATTTTCATTAGAGAAAAATTTATTTTTTATTGTTAAAAAATGATGTTACCAAATGTTGGTGGAGGTGCATATATCCCGAATAATCGTGAATTAGAAATAGAGATAGAAAAATATATCATGAAAACTGGAGACGTTTTATCTGGTCCATTGCATCTTTCTATTCTTCCGCAACAAAATACAGAGTTAACAAATAAACAATATGTTGATACACAAATCAATGATTTAAAAGAAAAATATATAAACGATGTTTTGGTTCCACTGATGAATGAATTAAAGTTGCTTAAACTTAATGACAAATCATTAAACGAAAAATTATTAAAACTTGATAAAAAGGATAGAGAGCTAGAAGCAGATATAGCAAAACTTTTTAAAAAGATTTCAGAACAATCAAAAATTTTAATATTACTTTCTTTAAATTTAAAATCTGCAGTCATTAAAAATAAACATCAGATAAAAATGTTAAAAGAACAATTAGAAGATGAAATAGAAAAACTACCTGAAAGAATTAAAAAAATTTAAAGCAGTTACAAACTACATTCCAAAAAAGTGTTGATGAATTAAGTTCTAAAATTACTCAACAAATGAAAAAGATGAATAGAATAATAAATGAAGTAAACTCACTTAATCAAAGAGTTGATAAAATGAAAACTCTTAAAATCAATTTAGAAAATGAATTAAAGAAAAATTTACAAGAAAACTCTAAAGAAAATAAAGAACAGTTAGATTCTGTTAAAAGACAATTAGATGTTCTTAAAATTAAGTTAAATGCTCTTAAAACGGCGTTGAAGATTAATCAGCAGAAAATGCAAGTTAATAGAAAAGAAATTAAAGTACATCACACGCTGCTTGACGCAATAGATAAAGTGCAACAATCAATTAATAAAGTTATCTCGAAGTTGTTGTCCATTCACAAACGTAAATCTTGATAGAACCTTGTCCAGAGGCTTTAGCCTATCGGGCCAAAGGTCCTGAGGTTATTACCTTATCATAAACGTAAATCTTAGCGCAAATATTAACGTAAATATTTTTTCCCAAAAGTCAAATTTAATCCTAAAAAATGCCTATAATTTATAAACACAATCTTAAACATTTTGCTTCAAATAAAAAAATTGCTGATGAACCACGTATGAATCCTGTTTATCATTATGATAATAGAGTGGTCTCATTAGAGTGGTCTAATTAGAGTGTGAAACAGTTCACACGGAAGGAGCTGGCATCTTCTCTGGTATTGGGAGTATCGTTAACTTAATTAAAAATAATAAAGATTTGATTACATCTGCTGCAAAAGGAGCAGCTGCTATAGGTAGTACAGCTAGTGCAATATCAAATGCTGTTAAATCTCAAAACGAATTAAAACAACTAGAAGCTATTCGTAAACTTAGGAATGATTCCGAAGAACTAAAAAATTTAAAAAACTTTCAGAGGAAACAAAAAATAAAATTGCTAACATAGCTGTTGGGGAAACCTTGAGGAGCGGAGCTCCGTCTGATAGTAAACATAAGAAGAAATCAGGCGTAGCCACAAAACGTTCAATTGAAGAAATAAGAGGAAATGGCGTGAGTAGCAACCTTCGGTCTAACCAGCAAAGCTGTAGCGGAGCTGGTCTAGCAAAATTCTAAAATTATATTTTAGTAAAATTTTTTTAGCAAAATTTTCTTAGCCAAATTTTTTTAGTAAAATTATTTTAGTAAAATTATTTTAGCAGAATTTTTTCTGTGTGTGAGAAAAACAAAAAGTCAAATTATTTTTATAAAAATGTCTTCGCTTATCGAAAATAAATTTAGATTAGACGATCCTCCGTTTCTCAGTTGCAATCAAAAAAATAATGACTATATAAGAATTGCTATGAATCCTGGATCTTCTAGTAGAGGAAATACTGGAGGTGATTTAATTTTTGAAGTTGATAATCAGCAGAGTTATATATATCTACCTGATTCACTTTTACACTGTGAATATTCTTTGTATAGTGATGCCAATTTTACAACACCATTACCAGAAACCGATAATATTGCACTAGAGAATAATTTTTTTCCAAGATTATTTACACAAATGCGTTTAGATGTTGCAACTCAAAATATAGAAACAATAAGTGATTCTCCAGGTGTAATTGATACAATGCTTAGATTTGTAACAATTGGTGAAAATAATAAAAAGTATGAAATCGAAGGTTGGTTTCCTGATACTAATGATGGTATAATTGTTGATGATTTAACTCACGCTGGAACAGATGCAGCAGGAATTGCGAAAGATGTAGAAAATATTGCAAAACATTTAAATAAAACAAACAATAGTGCATATAAAGAAAGACGTGAATTTAACAAGAAAAGTAAACAGACAGTAAATTGGTCATTGTCTCCATTATTCGGTTATTTAGATTATGATAAAATATCATATCAATTAAAATTTAAATTAATAATTCATCGTACAGCAAATAATGAATTAATCTTTTTTGGTAAGACTGGAAAAAAAGCATATTTAAAAATTGATAGACTTGAATGGTGGGTTAAGCATATTACTCCTAGTTTAGAGATTGAAACAGCTATTGCAAAAAGATTGAATACTAACAAACCAATTCCAGTAAATTTTCTAAAGCGTACTGCTAGTTCAGTAACTTTTTCCGAACAAAGATTTAACTGGCATTTTACTAGAACTGCGAATACTCCAAGATATTTATTACTAACATTTCAAAGAAATAATTCTCCAAGTTTTGATAAGAACAACAATCTTTTTCATATTAATACAATTCGAAGTTTACAAGTTTCATTAAATCAAACCCGATATCCAATTGATCCATTAAGATTCGATGATACCAATAATCAATTTATGGAAGGATATGATTCTTATCGAAATCTTTGTATAGAATTTGGAGTTGAACCACAATTAACTCCTGGAGATTGGAGACATTTATATCCTGTTTTCTGTTTCGATTTAAGTGCACAATCTGAAGATATTATCAAGACTGGTTGTGATGTAACAATTAATATTGAAAAGAAAGATTCCACAACTTCATTGATGGCTTATGGTTTATTGCTAGAAGATGTAAAATATTCTATTGAAATTCTTAATGGAAAGATGGCTAGGATCGGTTAGTAACCTTAGGACCTTTGGTCCGATAGGCTAAAGCCCAAGACTTCGTCGATTAATTAATTTTTTTTCATAACTTTAAATTTTGATAACTAGAATAGATTAAAAATTTTGATAACTTAAAATTTTTTCATAACTGGAATAGATTAAAAATTCTTAACTTAAAAATTTTTCGTAACTAGAATAGATTAAAAATTCTTGGTAACTTAAAATTTATTCATAACTAGAATAGATTAAAAATTTTTGGTAACTTAAAATTTTTTTATTAAAAATGTCGCAAGCGAAAAGTAATAATAATAAAACTGTTGAATTAAAATTACGTAATATTGTTGACAAAAATACCCCTAAAACTATTACGATTAATAAAAAAAAGTATTACATAAGTAAACCAATGATAGAGAATATTCAATTACAAGAAGAAAAGAATGGCGGGATTCTCCCATTAATTCCACTAATAATAGGTGGCGTAGCAGCTGCAGGAAGTGTTGCAGGCGGGACAGCTGGTATTGTCCAAGCAGTAAATAAAAATAAATCAGAGAAGGCAGCATTAGAAGAACAAAAACGTTATAATAGAGAGTTAGAGAAAGTTGCTAGGGGTGACGGAATAGTAGATAATTTTATTAGTAAATTAAAATTAGTTTATGAAGAAAAACGAGTTCTTAAAAATATTCTCCACAATGTTGATGATTTAATTGAAATTAAAGAAACAAAAGATGGTTCTGGAATATATCTAAGTCCTAGTATGATTAGGTAATAACCTCAGGACCTTTGGTCCGATCCGGTAAAAGATTTATTTTATCTTTTAAAATGAATTCTACAAATTCCGAAAATTTAATTAAATTAAAAATTGCTAATTTAGATTTATTGAATTATCTATTAAACAAAAATAAAAACTTAAACTGTCAGCATATTGGAGGTGACATACAAAAAACATTAGAAAACTTTCCTGGATTTATTTGGAGTAAATATTCGAAAGAAAAACATCTTCCCGGTCATTCATATAGTGGTCCAGGAACTCGATTAAATATAAGACTAGATGAGAACAATAATCCGAAACCAGGTGAAGAACCAATAAATAGAGTAGATGCCGCAGCTTACAGGCATGATTTAACTTATCGAAATCATGATCTAAGTTCTCGACATGCAGCTGATAAGAAGATGATTCAAGAATTAGATAGTATTCAAAATCCTACATTTAGAGAAAAAATTGAAAGAATGTTTGTTAAGAAAGCTTTACAAGCTAAAATATTATTCGGTCAGGGTATTGATCCGTCAGCAAATGAAACGACAGCAAAGCTGTCTGAGAGCAACGCTCGAACCTACGCGTCCGAAATTCATAAAGAATATAGAAGGCCTAAATATCTATTGAAAGTAAAAGTATTTAATAAAGATGATATTTGGAATGCTGATCTCATTCATATGCCGAATGATTCTGATTATAAATACCAATTGACCGTTATAGATTTATATACACGATACGCTTGGGTAAAGCCTTTAAAAAATAAAAGTGGTCTGTCTGTTAAATATGCGTTTGAAGAAATCTTTAAAGAAAGTAATAGAAAGCCAAAAAAATTGTTTGTTGATAAAGGGTCGGAATTTTATAACCGAAACGTTCAGCCACTATTTGAAACAGACGAAAGTCATCGCCAAGGCTCAGTTTATTCAACTGAAAATGCAGGGAAGGCCGTAGTGATAGAAAGATTCAATCGGACGTTAAAAAATAAATTATTCAAAAAATTTACTCAGCAAGGAAATCAGAAATGGTTAAAAATATTACCAGGAATTGTAGAGCAGTACAATAATAAAGTTCATTCAGGTATTGAAGAAACCCCAAAGAATGCTTCTGACGACCCTGATTTAATACGAAAGAAAATATTCGAAAATAATTATTCGAATGAGAGTAATCCGAATTTGCAGAAACTTAAGCCGAAATTTAAAATTGGAGATAGAGTTAGAATATTTAAGTATAAGAATAAATTTGAAAAAGGCTTCCTCGGATACTGGACTAAAGAAATATTTGAAGTTTCTAAAATAAATCAAAGTTATCCGATTACTTACGAAATCAAAGATTTAGATGATGAAGATATCAGAAGCCGATTTTATCAAAATGAATTACAACGAAGTGATTTTTAATTATTATTATTATTATTATTCAATTCTAACATAATATCAAGAAATGGCACTCCTTCTTGCAATTTAAATAAAACATAAAGACATAATTGACCACAATAAGTTGTTCCCGGTTTTTGAATTTGAAATGTATTATAAATTCCATTGCCAAGTATTTCTCTTACTTCATTCGTAGGTGGAAGTCCGTATGAGTCAAAATAATAATTATCTCCGTTTTTACTAAAGATACCTGCTGGCCAATGTACGCCTTTTTGGTCTGAAGTGTGAAGATTCGTTATGAAATTTACAGTTGGCCTATTTTTGATCAATTGTAATTCGTCTCTCATTAGGACATGAAAATTCTTTATTCCCAATTGATGTGCGATTTTCTTTAGATCAAAATTCGTTGTTGTCTGTGTTCCATATAATTTAAAGAACTCGATCAGGTCAGTCATTTTAAATGAAACAAAAATCCAAATTATCAACGTTCATTGTCACTTTTCAATCTCCACTCAAATAAGTTGCAATAAATGTTACTACTTGTTACTTATGAAGTATAGTCCAACATTTATATGAAACGAGAATCGAAATTGTCAACGTTCATTGTCACTTTTCAATCTCCACTCAAATAAGTTGCAATAAATGTTACTACTTGTTACTTATGAAGTAGAGTCCAACATTTATATGAAACGAGAATCGAAATTGTCAACGTTCATTGTCACTTTTCAATCTCCACTCAAATAAGTTGCAATAAATGTTACTACTTGTTACTTATGAAGTAGAGTCCAACATTTATATGAAACGAGAATCGAAATTGTCAACGTTCATTGTCACTTTTCAATCTGCACTCAAATAAGTTGCAATAAATGTTACTACTTGTTACTTATGAAGTAGAATTTCACGTTTGCAAGTCTTCTAATTCCTGCGTGAGTCCAGTATGTTGCGCAGGTTGTTGTTCAGTTTGTTGCACATTGGGTGAATCAAATATGGATTCTGCTATTCTTTGCTGTTCCTCCTCTTTTTCACGATCAATATAATCTTCAAGATGAGCAAAATTCTTCATCACAAAGTAAATTGATAGAGAAGAATTGGCTAAGTTTGGATAGTTCTTTGATAATTTGAATAATTTGATCAGTAATGTCACATATGAACGTGAAAACTTTATTTTGTGGGTCTCATTTAACTCTTTCACGAATTTTGTATAATTCATATTGGACAATAACTTCAGCCGTTGAACAACTTCAACTTGTAAAACATAGCAGCGTAGAAGATTCCGATGTGTAATTTTCTCAAAACCAATGAGTTTATTCAATGAAGAGATACACGATGATGTACTTATAATATCCTTTTTCTCGAGAAATACAGGTAAATTGCTGCTGTCAACATCCTTGAATGAATCTCGGATTATTTCAAACACTTCTCTCTTTTTATCTTCTTCGTTTCCACTCGTCTTCTGTTTCTTTCTTAGTGATTCAAGAATAAATTTTGTTGATATCGTTTTGAAGAAATCCAGATGGTCTGGTGAAATAAGAGGCAAAACTTGATCCACGAAGCAACAAAATTCTCTCTCTATTTTCCTGACGGAAGACATTGCAAATGAGAACTTTGCTTCTAGCGCACACGGAACAATGACAGAAGAGAGAGAAATGAAAACAGCTGCCAGATGCTTTGACGTCATGCGCTTGTGCTGACGTGCTGGTAAGAATTAAAACAACTTCCCTAACGTACAACTAAAATCTAATTATATCACAAAGCTGTAGCAACTACTGGAATTGTAAGAACGCCAGATGAAATGACAATAGTGAGAGCGCCTAAACTTATTGTTAAGAATATGCCAATTCCTTGTGTTACATTCTTAACTTTAGTCCATCTCTTTCTTAATTTTTATAATGCTCTAATCTTAATAATAATTGAGATTCCTTATCTTTCATATAGCGTACTCTATCTTTGTGTTTTTCTTTATTCATTTTTTCAATGTTAATCTTTTCAATGTCCATTAAAGTAGAACTACGTTCATATGATAACGAAGGATATATTCTTGAGGTTCCTTCCACTTTTGTTTCATCCACTTTTGTTTCTTCCATTTTTAAATGAATATTTTGAATAAATATTTTGAATACAATCTTCTGCTATATTAGGACAACGTGATATTTTTTGGGCTACCTAAATTTTCATCTGCCTACATTTTCGACCTTCGGCTACATTTTCGATCTTCGGCTAAGTGATACTTTCGACCACGTGATATTTTTTAGATTACGTGATATTTTAAGACCGCCTAAATTTTTGAAATTTTGATTTTTTTTGAAAATTTGTCACTACCTAAATTTTCGGCCTTCGGCCACGTGAAATTTGAAATCTACCTAAATTTTTGAAATTTTTATTTTTTGAAAATTTTGAAAAAACCCGCAAAAGTGTGACATCCGGCGCAAGCGAAGCGAAGCGAAGCAAAGCGAAGCGAAGCGTTACGCCGGATGTCACACTATATACTACTAAGGATTCCAATATAAATCTTGATCCACGTGTCATGACGTGCACCGTCGCGCACCTATGCGATGAAATTGTGATATAGTGCTCACCATTGATGCGGTCAGACAGAACATCATCTGATTTCTTGTGGATGTATTTTAGTTGTTATTGATTATACACATGCTCTGATGTTCGATGTTTGTGATTATACAACTACAGTTACGAATGTGAGTTATGATGGTGGTGTGAATAGAGCAACTGAGGAATCAAGATCAATTTGACATACATTGATGATAGTGAATAATGAATTAACTTAATTCAAATCACTTTGTTGAGTATGTTGAGGTATGTTTTCACAGGAAGCACCCAATCTCACATTCATAGTGTTTTTTGTTGTCAGCTGACATTATCTGTTTTAATCATTAGATTTTTAATTATGGCACCATTTATCAAACAGCTGATCATGTGTTATTCATCTTCATCATATGGTGTTCAACAAACCAATCATATAGTTGTCCCCAACTGCTCTATGAAGCCACCCGATAGCAGCAAGCATCGCCCCGATTGTGGCACGAAGCCTTTCCATAAAACTATAACATAGGTTACCTTCAAGATGCTCTGCAATCTATCACACCTGCGAAAAGCGTTGGCGTCACAACTGATCTACAAGTCAACCTACCTTCCCAATGCCACACAAAGCAGATCAAAATCAATTTGTTGTGTCTAAAATTCGTTCGAAAAACTCCACGACTCCGTCCTCCATGGGAGATTTTCACTCAATTGTTCCAAATCGCTTCCCTTGATCTACGAAACCGCTTTTAGAATCAAGTTGCCCACCGATTTGCTGTGCGAAGACAATGTACCGTTCATGAAAGTCAAATGTGCTCCTTTTGCGGAAGGATTGCACCTCTTTGATCAAACTACCCTTCCCGGAATGACAAATTGCCTCTTGACAACTAGAGTCTCTTCAATTACAATCTAAGTCTTCCTGAAGAACCACGTCGATTATGTCACTCCACAAAGCCGCTTCCGAATCAATTACTATACGAGGCCATCCTGAAGATGGGGAATTTTCAAACTTCATAAAATTTCAGTAGGATGAAGTCATTTCCGCTTTCAGCGATGTAGTTGAGTCAAAAAGTTCAGTGTGTATGGCAACTAGCTGTTAAGTCACACAGTGAATATCCTACATGGTTTTTGATGATGATATTTGAGGTGCATTTTTTTCCGAAAGTTTGGCCACGCGTGTGCCATTCATCCGTTCCAATTTTCGCATGATTGTAGAAGCTATACGTTTTGAGCGTGCACCAATGTTCCCCCTTTCGAGATCAATATTTTCAGTTAATGAGTTGACATTTGGGCTTTCTAGTTTAGAATGCTATTTCCAAAAATGATAGAAATTTGAGTCAGATACCTCATTGTTGCGATGTTTTATAGAAACTTCAAAGGAGGTCCCAGTTTCCCCCATTTCAAGCTAAACACTATCTCTGGCGTAATTGTCTGACCTCGAAATTTTTGACCCCTTGACATTGTAAAGTTTACACAGTTCAGACGTAGGTACATCAATTGAGAGAGAGAGAATGATGTCTAGTACCAAAACAGTAGGTTTATTGATATAGAAAAAGGCTCCATCAATCTGGAAGGGAATAGAAATTGGCCGATACATTTGCATCATGTCCACGCCACTTATGATAGCAGATGCATAAAATGAATATAAAATGATGCTTCATGAGTTAACAAATCTCCCGGATTTTCTATTTCGTGTCAAAATTTAAATATAATATCAAAGAAATATAAAAAATATGTGTACCAAAAAATAAAAGCACAATCAAAATGTTAAATGTTCATGAAGAAAGTTCACAAAGGTGATTGCGAAAGAACTATGAGATACGAATCGAACCAAAATCTAAAGTATTTTTCCTTGATTAAAACACTCCAACACAAAATTACTACCCACACCACTTTTAGTGAGGAGATCGGCCAACTGAGATTGAGAAGGAATCCATTTCACTTCGTGAATTTCTTGATTAGCTATCATTTCTTGCAACTCCGCCATGGTGACACGCAATCTCTTCTCATGCACTTGCTTGGTGGACTTCAGATTTTCACAAACCGATTTATTGTCAGTGTAGATCACTAGAGGGATTTCATTTTTGTTGTACAACTCCGTCAACAAACAACCAAGGTAAATAGCGTTGTCGACATTATCCAAAATTGCCATGGCTTCAGCTGCAATGGTACTATGAACCTTCTTGGTATCTTCTATGGTACTTCGAATTTTCTTCGCTGACCAAGTCAAGAGGGACACAACGCTTTGACTCTCCTTCGCCAGTCGTTAACAGGACAATACTACCAGCTGCACTAGAAACACCGTCAGATAAATTTGCACATGAGGCATCAGAAAATACTTCAAGACGAAATTCTCCGAAGGAACCCAAGCTTTGGAACAATATCCCACTTTTCCTCATTTTTGCTTTTTCTGATGGCTTTGTTCGCATGTCTGATTCTGAACCCTTGGATGCTTTGTGTTCATGCTGAGTTGCAAACTGTCGAAGCTTGGGTTTGTCGAAGGGTTGGGTCGAAGCTCCGGTCTAATTTGTGTGCTGACCCAGTTTAGCTGACCAATAGCACCTCCTAGTCGTTTAGTTTCCATCTCTGTAAGGAAGCGGTCCTTACCCACCTTATGCTTATGGGACAAACCAATATGGTCCATTTCATCAATGTAATCATCTTGATGAACGAAAATTCCTCTTCCCAAATATTGAGACCAATATATTTGAAGGATTCACGTTGTCTCTTTCCAACCTGGAAGTCATGACATAATGGTTCTATGACTTTTCTTTTGAACATATCTGTCCCAGCAACCAGAAAATCATCCATATGAATGAGAAAAAAGCCCCGAAGTAATCCGCCACTAAACCACCGAAACAGTTATTTGTCAAGAAGCGATTGCTTGCACTGAGGACTCCTTCAGTAATCCTTGATGCTGAAGAACCAATTCCTGGCAGCAGCATCTAGACCGTACACAGCCTTTTTCAATTTCTATACGAATCCTTCGTCTCTAGCCTCTGGTGGTGGACTCAGAAAAATGTCTCTATCGATGCATTGACCGTGGAGAAAAGCTGCCTTAATATCGATGGATTCTATTTTCCATTTCTCATTTGCAGCCACTGCCAAAAACAGTCTCAATGTGGCTTTTGCAGCCGTCGGTGAATCTGTTTGAATGTCACTTTGTTCCTCGAAACCTCGAACTAACAATCGTGCTTTGGGGATTTTCTCACCAGTCACTGAAACTTTCTCATAATGTGCTGATCTGATAGACAGTGTGTCTGTCCCAGGTTATCCACTTTTGTGTGCACATTAAAGTTTCTCCAATTTTCCAGCTCTTCAATTTTGGCGTTCTCTACAGATGGTTCATACTTTTGTAAATACTTCTTTTGTTGTCTCATTCTCTGTTCCTGTTTCTATTTCAACATCAACATCCTGTAGACCCCAAGTTTCCCTCCGTCATCACTCTCAATGTTGAAATAGAAGCGATCTCGTCAACTTGCCTTTCCGCGTCTTCCTATTGCAACTCCCGATTGAAGTCCTTCGGGTAAGAAGAGCTTTATTATTTCTCCTGAATTAGCATCTCCGATTGAGGATTTCTCCGATTTAGCATCTCTTGTACATCTGTCGTTTCCGAATTTTCAATATCGTTCTCCACAGAATTTGCTTTGAAACGCGAAGTGTAGAAGACACTTCGCTATCTTTTGGACTTCATAGGGATTATCCCACACTGCCGGTTTCTTCATTACCGGATAAACTTGTTTTTGCCGATTAACCCTCATCCACTCATCACAACCCATCATTCTTGAGACGTCAATTGTACCAAAAATAAGACTGCGATTTTCAACTTTGTAATCAATAAACAAAACTTTTCTCCGGTAATCATAGCGGCGTTTTCAAAGTCAGCCTCGTCGATGTTCACAGGTTCTAACATTTTGTGTTTCGCCTCAATCTTTGGATAGCATATAGTACATTGTTTTTGTCAGGAGTATTTTCGAGTTACTACTTTCGCCGTAAACAGTATGGACTATTTGCAATGGTTTGGCGAATTTCTGCTGAACTGTCATCTCTCCAAGTCGATTCATTGTTCGCAATTTGTCAACATCCATGGATTCGTGTTCATGTGATGTTTTTTTGTTTCGTGAATCAAAGTGTGAAAGGTGTGATCTGTTGTTAATCGTATCTTACATTTTGACGTCTGACTGCATTTCCAGTATGTTTTTTCATTTCTGCTACGATTAATTATGTACGTGTATCCATGATATACTAGCATGGGCTTCCCTTTGCTTGATTTTATGATTTCAAAATTCTCGTTGGTTTGTCGTTCATCCAACTGTCTGTCTTACTTACTTTACTTTACTTTATCCTTTTAGCGTCTTCGTTTCCCCTATGACTAGAGGGTTTGACGTTTGATCAACCGTCTCCAATGGTTTCGATCCTGGGCGTCCTCTTCTGTCGCACCAATCCTCTGTCTAATCGCATATAATGCGAAAAGTGTTTATAGAAGCGCTTATGAATTTCAAGGGTATCATTTGAAGCTGGGACATTCCCATAACGACGTCTAAATGTTTCATAATTTTAATAAACTTGTAGTTAATGAGACTTAAAGTTTGCCCTTAAGAGGACAGGTGGTGCGTTCCCACCGACAGACATTAAACGTTCAAGGCGCGTCAAACTTTTGACTATCCTAGGACTACATTTTAGAGCCAAACTTGACGAGATCGGTGTGGAGGACCTTCCCACTAGTTCATTTTTCAATCAGCGCATCTAAAGCGGGGCAGGACCTTACCCCTAAGATTTCAAGATTTATATATTTTTCACTACATCTGGGATGCATGTGACACATGCATGATGTGACACACACACCCCTGATGATCCTTTGACGTGTGATCCTCGACAAATGCATGAATGCATGAAGGTCTTTAAGCACAAAGACTTGACGGATCTGATTGCGTGCCGGGCGGACCTTCCCGGGGGTCCATAACATAGCGCTATACGGGCTGGACTTCACCCTTAAGTGTACGAGATCGTACAAGGCCGCTTAACAAGTGATCTCCTTGGACAAAGATTCAGACTCGATTGATTAGGAACTAATATATAAATAGACACTTAGTAATCACCATGTCAACCCCATGGAGACCAGTAACCGACACAGTCCATTCATCACACTAGGGTAGTTAGCGATAAAAAAAACAACGTTAAAACAAATAAAACAATAGCCAGTCGTCAGTAGGTACCCGCCTGGTCGCGTTTCGGCCCCTCTACCTAAACGCTCAAGCCCAGGCGGGCGGGGCCCCGCATAAACTTACATGCGGCTGGCATTCTAAAATCAATACAGTAATGATATGTGTAATAATAAGTAACACTGATAGTAATAGTAAAAACAAAAACAAAACAACAGCAAAAGACGGATACAACCAAAACAAACTAAAACATATGTGTGAAATACTGAAATGGTATAACCAATAAAAAAAATGCTAGGAAAACAAACAAACGGTGTTAATTTTATTGTTTAAAATGCGCACTGCGATGTCAGCTGCCTGGCTGAGAAATATCCAATCAATATCCAAACTTGACTAGAAAATTGTTATGACCGGTTAGGATTTTCTCAGTACATGCCTTCATTTTCGACTTACAATATCCTCAGCTGCTCATCACAAAAAGTGTCATATTAATTCGTTTAATTAGATCTTCAAGATGCGAGCAGATGCGACAATAACGTAAAACCTGGTCGGCAAATACATTAATTCCCATGTTATAAGGTATTGCACTGTCTGGAAATGTCAACAGAACAACAGGGAAATCAAAATCTTCCACTTTATGATATATTGAGGTTCGAAGACCGTCACTACTAGATTGGAGTCTCACATCGAGGTAAACAACGGCTTTGTCATTGACTCCGTTTCTATCTGCAAGAAGCTCCACTGGGTAAATTTTTGGAATTAAGGTATTGAAATGCTTGTAATTTATTACGCATATATCTTCTATATATCTCGAAGTGTTTGACAATAATTTAGCTAGTCCAAACTTTTTATTTTTAACCGATTGTTTCATAAAAGCAAATTCGCAATTTAACAGAAACAAGTCGGCAAGTAAAGGACTGCAATTCCCTCCCATTGGTACTCCTCGAATTTGTCTGAACACATAACCGGAAAAAGAAATGTAGACTTCAGACACTATAAAATCAATAGCCTTCTTAAAAAAGTCCACGTCATAACAAGAATGCCCCTTATATTTGATTTTGGAGAAAAACGACTTCTCATATCCTACACACAAGTGAGATCAAGGATGGAAAAAATATTATTCTTGATAGCACCTTGATCTAAGTTTGTATAAAGAGTAGAGAAGTAAAAAACTTGCATAGAGTGGACGTTCACGTTAGAAATATTCCTCAAAAAATATTGAGTCGAGGCTACACTCCAAAAATAAGAATAACCAGTATTACTCCTGATTGACTCACAGTATCTATGGAAATTTTCTCTTATCACTTTCAGACCTTTGTTGATATTCACCGATAACTTTTTAGTTGTACAATTTCTGGCTCCGGCAATGAATCTAAGCTTATAAGGATTTTTATGCAATTTTGGAATCCAGAGAAGTTTTGGTAGTTTGAGGTCCTTGTCACTAACATTAACATTAAAGTTTGATTTCATATCTTTAACGTGTTTAGTAAGGACTTCCTTTTCAGAAATAAGCTCAGGTTTATAAGTTGCATTGCCTACTGCAGTGGAAGAATCTATGTCAAAACCAAGCTCGTCCATCAGGATTTTGAGATAGAACTTTTTACATATGAAACTAAAGTTGCTGGATGCTTTATCTACAGGAACGACTATCAAGTTTTTATGGAGATCTTGCAACTCCTTATCAACACAAACGCTGCTGCCATTATCTTTCCTACCCAACTTCTTACAACGAAAGATGCGGTGCTTTACTAACATCATGACCCTGTTTTTCCAAATAGAGAAGTCATCAACTTTTAAATGAAGGCGACTGGACACACGAGATATATGATTATCTATGGAATCGCTGATCTCTTTTTGAATGGATTTCCATGATATTGACCTAGACAATGTGTGTTTAGTGCCATACGCAAATATAGCTCTGAGACCTGGATCATTTATTATATCTAAATTACCGGTAAAAACATGTCCATAAGGCTCATAAACAAAACTGGTCATCGAGTCACAGCTGCAATCGCTCTGTAAAATGCCAACAACTTCCTAAATTGTCAGGCTATTAAGAAACTTATTATAATTGAAGAATTTCAAACAAATAGGGTTATTAAGCTTATGTTACACTTTGGGAGGATATAGATGTTTCGCTTTTTCTGGAACTAAAGCACAGACACTTTTGTCATTAAATACAGAAGGTAAATGAAGTTTGTTAACTAAATGAGACTTGAAAGGAATCACTATATGCGTTTTGTCTTCGGTAGAGCTATGACAACTGAATGTTTAACAAAAATCGGTCACTATTACTGCCATAGCATGTCAATAAAATCCAAAGTAAACCCTCCGTAACTATCTATAACTGCATGTTATCATTAAAGAGAATTTCCATGACTCAATTAATCATGAAGGCCATATACGCTTGGATCAACTTTTGCTACAATACTAACAGATCCTAAGTAGCCTCAAAATATCATTAACGCAGAAACATGGTATTTATGATTTTGCAAAATGTAACGATGGATGTCTAGATTGTTTATGTACAAAATTTCCGTATTTATGTGTCAATGCAGGGATGTCTATCTATGGTTCATAGACATCCCTGATTAATGATACTATGAAATCTCTTAGTTATTTCGATATTCCATTTACGTATTGTAAATTTCTAGGCATCTAACTTTGGCATGGACCAAATCTAAATATAGACTACCATGGACGCGAAATGGGAATTCCTTGATTTTCCAAAGAATACTATAAGCCATGATATCTAGGAGTCCATGTATTGACATCTTATCTGTATAGATGTTTACCGTGCCTTCGAATATCTTTGCCTTCCTGCATTTTTCATTATATTTCTGTATGAATGACGTATTAACATAATTATTCTACCTTGATTGGAATACATGTGTCAAAGAAAACTGCTGTCGATAAAAAGCATTGTCGAAGAAAACCACGATAATTTGTCAAAGAACGGTATATATATATATATATATATATATATATATATATATATATATATATATATATATATATATATATATCCGGAAATAGCCCAAAATTATTGAAATTCAAAACAAGATTGTTAGGAGCGCACAACATGTTTCAGCAAATCATTTGCCATCCTCAGGTGAAATCAAGCAAACAAAGTTAAAACAATCTTTAAATACAAAATTACAAGTCATTAGGTCACCGAGATAAAATCACTGAAGTCACAAAATGAAGTCAATTCTGAAGGTCACTTGCATTGGAAGTAGCTACGCAATAAAATACACAATAGAGCCATGAATTACAAATCTAACAGCGTATTAATGGAGCTTGCCCTTTCATTCATGAGAGTGCTAAAGTCAGACTTCTTTATTATAATTGATTCCAGAAATCTAGGGTATTCAGTACAGGCAATGATATCGAAATTTTCTTTCTTTGGTGGATGTACATGCATGCTTATTTCGGTTGGTGTTGGATTCGGTGGTGTATCCAACAATCGAATGTTCGTTGATCGCACAATCGTTTGTTTAGTGTTGGTTGATATTTCTTGATTAGTAAGGCCTCTGCAATTTCTAGATCTTGTAGGGTGTGATATCTGGCCAAGACTTTAGTGTCTTTAAGAATGGCTTGTTATCCAATTTTGATTTCTGTGTGGGTTTGCATGTGTTGTTTGATGGCACCATTTGATACATGTTGTTTGCAGCGCTGAGTAAGTGTATTTGTTGTAAAACCGATGTATTGTGCAACGCCGTTACATGCGTTGTGTTGGCATGTGTATCGGTAGACAACATGGTGTGACTCATCGCTTGCAGTCAACAATTTTGATTTCAGTTTATCCTTTAATTTTCTCATTTTGCAAAAGCATCGGATGCTTACTCGCAATCTCTGGTCGATCAGTTGAATATTTTTGTTTATGATTGCTTTTAGTCTCTTTTCTTCAGTTTTCGCATTTGTTCCCCATTGTCCTTGAAAAGTAAATTGAACTGTTAATGAAGATTCTTCACTTTCCGTACTGAACTTTCGCTTGAGAAATTTTTGCACAATATAATCGTCTTTTTCTTTCTGAATTTTTCTGCCTCAATTTCACTTACGAGAAAGAAAAAGACGATACGCTATCCTTCCTTGATGTTTTAGTCATGAGAAATGGTACGAAATTTCAAACTTCAGTCTACAGAAAATCAACTTGCGCCGGACTTTTCCTCGATTACGACAGCTTTGGACCAGACACGTATAAAAAATCAGTTGTTCGATCGTACCTGATTCGTGCATATAATATCCCGTCTAATTGAGAGCTCTTTTCACGAGAAGTACAACACTTCACTCAAATTTTGATTAACAATAATTATCCTCAAGCGCTGATCGATAATATTGTGCAAAAATTTCTCAAGCGAAAGCTCAGTACGGAAAGTGAAGAATCTTCATTAACAGTTCAATTTACTTTTCAAGGACAATGGGGAACAAATGCGAAAACTGAAGAAAAGAGACTAAAAGCAATCATAAACAAAAATATTCAACTGATCGACCAGAGATTGCGAGTAAGCATCCGATGCTTTTGCAAAATGAGAAAATTAAAGGATAAACTGAAATCAAAATTGTTGACTGCAAGCGATGAGTCACACCATGTTGTCTACCGATACACATGCCAACACAACGCATGTAACGGCGTTGCACAATACATCGGTTTTACAACAAATACACTTACTCAGCGCTGCAAACAACATGTATCAAATGGTGCCATCAAACAACACATGCAAACCCACACAGAAATCAAAATTGGATAACAAGCCATTCTTAAAGACACTAAAGTCTTGGCCAGATATCACACCCTACAAGATCTAGAAATTGCAGAGGCCTTACTAATCAAGAAATATCAACCAACACTAAACAAACAGGATTAACAAGACGATTGGTTTTACTATGACTTATCTACAGTATGCTTACTCACTTACTTCACCATGACTTCTTTTGTTGACTTTATTCATGCCTATCACATAGCTTTTTCATGTTATTTTGATATTCAAATTTTATAAGAATGATCTGTAAATAGTTTAATCCACACAAGTTGCTTACCCTGAAGATGGATGATGTTTGCATCCGAAGCGCCGGTCAGAATTATATTAAAATGGTTCTCAAAAATAGCATTTAAGTTTTCAAATCAAAAAGTGAAATTGATTTATAGAAAACTGGAGAAAAATTATGTAAAATTATCGTCGAAAATTGATTGCGATTTACTCTTTTGCCAATCTTGTCTTACCTATATATATATTTTTTGAGAGGCTTGTGTCCAGATTTTATTAAAATAAAATAAAACAATCAATTCACAACATGTTTCTGCATTTATTCTAATGCCTTCATCAGGTGCTAACAGAATTAACATAAAATCAAGCTTTTATATGACAAGATGATAATGAGTAAAATTTACAAGCGATGGCATGGAATGATATGACAACAAGACAATTAACAATAAAATCAGATAATTACATTAATGAACATCTCAAAGCGTATCCTACTCCGACAGAAGTCAGTATGCACGTCCATCTACCAAAGAAAGACGGCTTTACAATTATCTCTCTTACAAACACTCTTTCCCTAGCGCTGCTAGGCGGCGGTCGTCTCGCGTCTGTTGTCCTGCGCGTTCCACCCATCTTGCTGCAACGTTTTTCTGCTCCGCCATTTCCGAGCAATTTTTAATCATCGTTGTGTCATTTATCATCTTCTACGTTTAAAGTATCCCAAAGTGTCTTCGTAAAGTCCTCAAAATTGTCTTATATCCTCGAATGTTCGAAAAATTCAATAATCGGCCCCACTTGTTGCTTGTCCGCTCTTCCTCCAACGTGCATGACGTCATCCATCTGCTTCCCTGTGCCGACTGCATCCTATGTCTGTGACTCAGTGTTGAATACGTCTGCGCGAGTCGATCAATCTGATACCATCAGGATATCTTCCTCATCTACTCGCAACGGCAACAATGGCAATGACTGTTAATGACTTGGGATCTCCTGTCGTTCCTATCTCTTGTACACCTGATGCAGAAAGGAAAGTGGCTCATGAACTGATGACATCACATCATCGCACATGCAGTCGCAGTGACCTTCTGAAGTGCAGGGAAAGTGTAACATGGAAACCATCGCGACGAGTTAGACGCGCGATTTGGTATTTCGGAATTTCCAGGTCCCGTTCAGATGATGAGTCTCCAAACCAAAATATTCGTAAATTATCGGACCCGGTAGCGTTTCCCGTACATGCACAAACTGTGACATTATCCCAAGACCTATTCCTGTAAGGATATCTAAACATCGTTCGTCATCTACCCAAGGTCAGTCAGTCTGTAACCTGAATAACCTTATATCCCTTATTCCGGCTACCATCTCCAGTCATCAAATGAAAGCGGAACCACGTGCAAATTATCCACCTAATATTGCCTACTGTAATGCTCGTTCCCTACGATACAAGACAGTTGAACTTCACGCTTGTGCATTAGTAAATCGAGCCGACATCATTGCGGTAGCAGAAACCTGGTTCACTGATGACATTGACGACACAGCTATTTCCATTCCTGGCTATAGTGTGGTAAGAAGTGATCGTCGGGATCGCCTCGGTAGTGGATGCTGCTTCTACGTATTATCTGACATGAATTTCACAGTGTTGAGTGAACTCGCAACAAACATGATATCGATACTTACAATTGCGTTATCTTACGTTTCTTCTCCAGACATAATCCTATCTGTTGTCTATCATCCACCGAACGCCAATGTCTCACTCACTCAAGACTACTTCTACGTAGAAGTGGCAACATCTTTGAACGCTTCCCCATCCGCGCAAATTATCATCCTCGGTGACTTTAACTCCATGGACTGCTCAGAACTCTCAGACACATTCGGGCTGTCTCAGATCGTTAACTTTCCAACCAGAGACAACGCGTACTTGGACCATGTCTTCACGAACTTTT
>CAJQUW010005984.1:600000-757500 GCA_907163375.1 Prostheceraeus crozeri | reverse complement strand
TTGCGCGTAAGAAGAGGCCACGAGCCTACTACGGCAAAGTCAAAAATATTAAACTTTTCCAGACTGTCGAATTTTCCGAGGGAACATTCCTGTACCGCTAACCTGCACGTCCCGCAAATTCCATTCGGAAGCCTCAGATCATCTCTGTCAAATCCTGTGAAGACATATTGTTCAATTAGGTTATAGTTGTTATCATTCAAAATTCTGATATCCTTGCTCTTATTGAAACATAATAGACAAATGCGAGATCTATTCTTTTCATGCGTCCTACCTGTGTGCGGCATTCTCAATCAATGAAGTGATTTAGTCAACAAAGTGGTGACCAAATTAAGTGCTGGCGCCAGATTGGCGGCTGGAATGCGATATGCCATTGTCTGTCTGCGATGAACTGTGTTCATGCGCGCGAGCTTTGAGTGGTTCAGCACATTGCTGTGAAGGACGCAATTAATTGATAAGAAAACATCTGCACTGAGCTTTGACCTTTCCATCAAAATAAACATCTGAATCGATGATAACAAACGATCTGAGAATGCAACACATACAAAGTACAGTAATACGCATCTGTGTCACTGTCATCAGCTAATTAATTGAAGCTTATTTATGCGCGAAGCTTTGACATGAAGACCGCTGTCGATAGATTAATGTGATTAATATAACATCGTTTGTTTGAGCACAAGTGATTAATGTGACTTCACTTTTTTACTGAGATTTCTTAAATAATTGAAAATTTGAATTATAAATTTCGAAATTTGATTTTTTTTGAAAGCTTGCTGTAAAAGAGAAAGCCTTCTACAGAATGTTCTGAAAATTACATTATTTAGTCTCAATAGCAATGATGTTTGACATGACATCGATGTTGAACCCGGAGATTTTTTTTCGTAGTTGCAAAATTTGAATTTTGAATTTGAAATTCAAAAAAAATTAAATTTGCGATTTCAAAAAAAGCCCTCTACAGAATATTTTAAAATTTACTTTAATAGATCCCTATGACCCTCCAGATCAAGAAAAAATTGTTTTCAGACATGGAGATTTTTCTTTCCCAAAAGCTTCTTTCGGGCGCACCGTGACCTCTCTTACACAGCTACTGTAGAGACACCTATGATTTTTTGGAAAAACTGAAAGACTTCAAAAGAAAAAGATACAGTGCTAATAATGTTATCCTAGCCACTTACGACGTCACGTCACTCTATACTAATATTCCTTCATCGTTAGGAATGGATTCGATAGACTTCTGGTTAACTGAGAAATGCATGTACATACCTGAAAGGTTCTCAAAAGAGTTCATTTTATCTGCAGTAAGACTAGTTTTGGAAACTATTTTCTTCTCATTCGAAGATCAAGTATATTTACAAATATCTGGAACACCTATGAGTACAAAAATGGCCCCAACATACGCTATCTTAGTCATGGGATACTTAGAAGAAAGAATGTACAAACTGGTCAGAAATTCCTTCAATCATGATATTGCAGATGTCATCAAAGACAGGTGGATTCGTAATATAGATGATTGCTTCATTATTTGGGATAACAGTTTCGTAGACATAGAGGTTTTTAACGAAATTTTGAATAGTCTCCATTGTAATGTAAATTTAACTACCAATCAAAGTCTAGACAGAACAAGTTTTCTAGAGTGCATTAACATTCGAATTAACAAAGGAACAATTAGTGAAACAATAACATTTGAAATAAGAAGGAACATGAATTGCTTATCTAAAAACATATACATTTTAAGATGCAAAGGCTGTAACGAACTATATGTTGGACAAAGTGGCGACTACTTTCGTAATAGGCTAGCTGTGCATAGACAACAAATAGCGCACTCTAACTATGCCATACTGAATGTGAGCAAGCACATAGCTTCTTGTGCAAGATCAATAACACCGAAATTCGAAACAGCTCCAATTTGCCAGCTAAGTCCAAATGCTACTAAAGTGGACCGAGAGAGACAGGAGCAAATCTTTATTTCTATGCTTAAGCCTAGTTTGAAATCTGTCTGATTTGTATTTTTATTTCTATTGACTAATATGGTTTTTGTTTTATTTTGCATAATATATCTTCATTCCATGAGTAGCTCCCATAGAAGGGAGTGAAACCGGTTGAAATATCATTCGACTTTTCCTTGAGTTTATATCTAATTTATTACTCATATATATATATATATATATATATATATATATATATACAGGTACCGCAAAAAGTCTTGGAATACTTGATATTTTATCATTAATTTTTAGTTCTACAGAGATAAGCTTCATAAATCAGCCTCAAACGTTTATATTCTCGTTTATTATTTATATTACTATCCCAGGGGACCCAATTTGATATGGGAACTGTAGAGAACACGAATTGAAGGGATATTTTTTATTTTCCAGAATGATATAATGCAGCTTTAAGGTTACAAAATTAGGGATACAAAATGATGAACATTATGCAACTAGAAAAGGTTAGCATAAGTAGCCTCAAAGTAATTTAACAGTCTTTTGTGGTAAAAGAATTACAAAAGAAGGAAATATCACTCAGTACTTCGTAGGATATCCACCTGCTTTGATGACTGCGTTAATTCTCCTGGGCATGCTCTCCACCAGTCTGGAACAGATCTCCTGCGTTGTTTCCATACACCATACGCGAATAACTTCCTGTTTGAGAGCTGCCAATGAAGTGCATTTGTCGTAATCGATTTTTGCCTTTACTAAAATCCACAAATTCTCGATCGGATTTAAGTCTGGACTGTTGCCAGGCCATGGAAGAACGGTAATACCTTTGTTCCTGAACCAGGTCATGGTACGTTTTGAAGTATGGCAAGGAGCCTTGTCCTGTTGGAAGATATCACAATTACGAAGTTCGGTGAAATGCTGCAATTTCTCATCCAGGATGGAAATGTACATTTCACTGTTCATCTTCTTCCCAGGATCGAGACAGGTCAGGGCACCCCGGCCTTCATAGCTGAAACAACCCCACGCCATAACTCCTGGGGAGTGTTTTACAGTCTTAAACGTGTAGCGAGGGTGAAGCGGCGAAGAATTAGGAGGTCTGCGGACAACTTTTGGAACACAATCTTGCTGCCTAAACGTCGACTCGTCACTAAGGAGTACCCTTTTCCATTCGTTTATAGTCCAATCTTTGTGTCGATGGCAAAACTGAAGTCGGGCTCTACGCATCTTAGGGGTAATGAGGGGCTTGCGGGCTGGCATACCGAGATCCTTCTGCAGTCGATGTTGAATTGTTCGTACGGATGTTTTGTCTGGTAAAGGTTTCAGGTTACTTTTCAATTTAGCAGCAGAAATAAAAGGAAATCGTAGAACTTGACGCCGGATAAGTCTGTCAGTCGTTTTTTAGGTAAGCCTTGGTCTGCCAGAACGTCGACGAGGGATTATGGATCCAGTTTGTCTGTGTTGCTTTATTATTCTGGATACGGTGTTGTTGGGTATAACAAGAACAATCCGAACATGTTTCAAGAAGTGATTCTTCCAACTAGTGGTAGCTTGAAATTGATTGATTCATTCAAGGACAAAAAAATAATGCGTGTGTTCAAGCAACCGAAATCTCTACTTAGATCTCTCTGTAAGAACAACCGCAGAACAATTTATGGTGTCAGTAGGTGTGATGAGCCGAGATGTGTGTGTTGTGAGACGATGATAGTAGGCAAAATCATTGATTTCAAAGTTAACGGTGTCATCAAACAGTTTAATGTTAATTCTAATCTCAACTGCTACTCTAGTAATGTCATCTATGTAATTCGCTGTAAAAATTGCCAAGAGTTTTACATAGGACAAACTGGAGGCAGTTTTAGGAATAGACTTACCGTTCATAGACAACAGATGTTTAGACCTCAGTATATGTTACTGGACGTTAGTCGTCATATATCTAGGTGTGCAGCGAATATCTCCTCACCACATGATAAATTTGAGGCCGCACCGATTTTTAAAATGCCACCCACATCAACTAAGGTTGAACGTGAGGTAAAAGAACATTTTTTTTTCTATGCTTCAGCCCAAGCTGAATATGAGTTGATTGCTCTTTATTATTTATCTTAAAACTATGTCTTATTTCCATGATTTTGAAATAAAGTTTTCATTCCCATGATTAGCCTCAAGAAATGAGGTAGAACCGGTCGGGAAGCCAGATCTTAGTTTTTCCTGAGTTATTTCTTATTTATTGTATTGGCCATTTTATTTTCAATATATATATATATATATATATTAGTGAAAATTGGCAGCAAATTATTATCTAAACATGAATCACAAAAACTAATGTCGCAATCTATTTTTGATAATTTCAAATAAGATTTTTCTACGTCACGATAAAGTAATTTGGTCTCTTGATTGCAAAACTTAAATACGATTTTTGAGTACCATTTAATTAAAACTCCGGCGCTTCGGAAGTCGACAGCTTCCATCTTCAGGGAATGAAAATTACGCTGCTGGTACAAAATCAAATAACAACCTAGAGTCTTGCATATACCTATGGATAAACAGAGAGGTATCAGAAACCTAGATATTTACATAGCATAAAATATATACAAATGAAGGGAAATATACTGTAAAGAATAAATGTTGAAGGAAGGAAATCAAAGTAATATCAGCCTTCGGGTCAAACCCTGGTCTTGTTTATTCAGAGGTGGCTGTTCGTTCTTAATTATTATTGCCTCTGCAAGCTCTAAATCCTTTTGCTTTTGAAACCGGGTTATGATCTTCACATTCTGAAAGATGCTCTTGTAGCCTTTGTTTACTTGAGGATGACTGAGGAGATGCTGTTTAATCGCTCCGTTCGAAACATGCTGTTGACAGCGTTGCATCAGAGTGCATGTGGTGAAACCAATATAATTAGCTCCATTACAGGAACTATGAGGACAATGATACTGGTATATCACGTGATGCTCATCTGATATTTGACGTTTGGTTTGGTGTTTCAGCATGTTGACAAGTTTCTTCTTTACCTTTGACATGCTCAGATATTATAGCATCAAGACGCTTTTCTTCTGTCTTTGCTGCGGAGCTCCATTGGCTTTTGAAAAAACAATTTATGTTTCTGGTAGACTGAGATTGTAGCATAATCGGCTGTTTTATCTTTCTCTTGAGATATTTCTGTATAACTGAATCAACCAATGCATTAGGGTAGTTGTTATTAATTAGAATTTGTTTAATTTCGTTGATCTCTGATTCAAAATCTTTCCACGAAGGTGATAATCTGTACGCTCGATTCACGTATGACAAAATGACTGATCTTTTGTATACGTCTGGTCCGAAACTGTTGTAGTCAAGACACGCTCCGCTGTTCGTGGGTTTCCGGTACACTGATGTTCGTAGAAAGCCATTTTCTCTTATAACTTTGACATCCAAAAATGAGATACAAGAGTTATTCTCGCATTCGGAAGTGAATTTCAATTTTGAATTGTCTTCAAAAGCTTTGATGATTTCGCACACTTTGTCTGTGGTGCAAAACATATCTCCGGTACATCTTGATGTCATCTGAGGTTGGGATCACTTTGTTTTCAATGGAACACATGTAGAAGTCTGCGTACAAAGGGCCAAGTGGACTTCCCATGGCAACACCATCTATTTGTTTAAAGAGTTTGTTTTTCCAGGAGAATGGAGTGGCAGTGGTACACAGCAGAAGAAGATGTCGCAAGACATTACATGGAAGGGGTATAGGTTTGATTGTTGGATGGTTGTACACACAGTCAAGAATGATGTCCGTCGTCTCTTCAACTGGAACATTGGTGAAAAGGCTCTCTACATCAATTGATGCCATGATATCATTTTCGGAAACATTCATGTCCACCAATGAGTCAACAAATTCGAAAGAGGATTTACAAATAAATTTAGCTGGTAAATACTTTTGCAGTAGCTCAACTAACGACTTCGCAATCTTATGCGTAGCAGTGCCGGTCATTGAAACGATTGGACGCAGTGGAGGATTTTCAACATTTTTATGAACTTTTGGAAGACCATAAATTCGTCCTGGTCTATAGAAGCCTACTAATTTCTTAAAGTTATATACTTTGGAATGATTAGGAAATTGCTTGACCACTTGATTCACTTCAGATTTGATATTTGCAGTATTGTCAGAAGAAATATGCATGAACTTAGAGGTGTCGCAAAGAATGTTACTAATTTTATCCTCATACGATGCCGCATTCATGATGACAAAACCTCCTCCTTTATCTGCTTTCTGAATGACTATTTTCTCATTTTCTTTCAAGGTTTTCATGGCTCGCCTTTCCTCCTTTGTCAATGGATTTGAAGAATGATCAGTGGATTTTGTTAAAGCGAAGGACTTCAAATCGGCTTTCATTTTGTCTACGTCAGTGATTTCTACTATGTTGTTTGCTTTGTCAGCTAGAATGGAAGACACTAACTTCTCTGATTCCACTTTCTTCAGTAATGGATCGTGTTTTGTCTTAGCACCAAACATAGGGCCTTTGAGAAGAAGTTTATGCTCATCATCATTCGGAAAATAGTCTGAACAGTTTATGTAGGAATTTTCTTTGCCTTTCTGGAAAAACTTTGAACCATAAAGTTTTTGAAGCTTCTTCAACTGTATCAGTCTGGCATTTTCAATTGAATTGGAGTTAACTCTCACCATGAAATGCATTAAGGCTAAGAATCGTAATGAAGTTACTTGATTCATTAATTTCAGAATATATATATATATGCAATTTGAGTGTATTTAGATACCATATCATTATCTTTACAAATGGTGTTAAATTGTTGTTCATGGTTTTATAACTTAAATTATACTCATTGACATAATTAATGAAACAAACTATCATTGGCTTGAATTGAAGTTTGTTTCATTTTTTCTCAGGTATGATGCAATATCTCGCTTTCTATGTATTACCATTCATCACATTAGAGAATGGAGAAAGATCTATGGTGGTCAAATTTCAAATTTTGATATCGATACAACTGTCACAATTGCTTTTACAAATTGAACATAAACGTGAACTAAAATCCAGCTTTTGTAAAATAAAATGGCACACAATCAGTTTACCAGAGGTATGGCTATTGGAATGATTCGTTGTGGTAGAAGTTGTGCGAGTGTTGCCGAAGAGCTGCAACTATCGAGAGTCGTTGTTTGGAGGTGGTGGTGTCGATGGAAAGCAGAAGGAGATGTTAAAAAGAAAAAGGGATCTGGTCGACCAATAAAGTCTGCAGGAAGAACAGACGCACGTCTAGTTTTAGCTGCAAAGAGGAATAGATTTGTGTCAGTCCCAAAGCTAGTCGTACACTGGAAGAGTGCCTCAAATATAGACTGTAGCGTTCGAACGGCTTACCGAAGATTGCGAGAAGCTGGAATTCAATCGCGACGACCAGCTGTCCTGATTCCATTGAGTTTGAGCACCGCAGAAGACGAGTTGCCTGGTGTGATGCCCATCGCTCATGGAATGACCATCACTGGCAGAAAGTCTTGTGGACCGATGAATCGAGATTCACTCTGGATTTCAATGACGGTCGTGTCAGAGTGTATCGTCTTCCAGGTGAACGCTTTGCCCCATGCTGTATTAAAGAACACGATAGATATGGTGGTGGAAGTGTTATGCTGTTGGGTGGCATTTGGCATGGCGGACGAACGACAGCAGTCATCATCAAAGGCACGTTGACTGGAGAGAGGTATCTCAATGAAATTGTGCTTCCTGTTGTTGTCCCAGTGGTCAGGGTGGAGGATCTCGTCTTTCAAGACGACAACGCAAGACCACATCGCTCCTCGACTGTCATTGCCACTGTTAGGAGATTGAACATTCAAACCCTTGACTGGCCTGCACGCTCACCTGACTTGTCACCCATTGAACAAGTCTGGGACGAGCTTGGGCGGCGAGTGAGAAACCGCTATTTACTTCCACCAGTTTCCCTGAAGATTCTCTCTGAAAGACTGACAGAGCAGTGGCTTCTCCTTGAAACATCCTTCATTCAGAAACTTTGTGAATCCATGCCATCTCGGATTACTGAATGTATTGGAGCTAGAGGGGGGCACACGCGCTATTAAAGTTGAATGTGCTACATGCGTTGTTTTTCCGTGCTAGCGACTTGGTGGAGATTGTGACTAAATTATCAAGGTATCATACATACATGTATATATACCAGTCAAAAATGAAAGAAGTTTAAGAAGTAAATGTTTCAAAAATTTTGTTCAATCCAATATTTTTGTTCAATCAGTTTTTCGATATTGTGCTTTTGCTTCGCTGTTCAATTATTTAAATGCAATTACTGACATACATTTTATTATTCAAAAAATACACGACGTTTCGGACCTTGAAACACGGTCCATTCTCAAGTGATGAAAGATAATGAATGTGCAATGCGCTTAAAATTCAAATTAATTATATCTAAAATCTAATGGAAAATAATGTTGATATCTAAAGTCTAATACCACACCATAGAAAGTTAAGCTAAACAACCTTCATTGAATTGTCTTGTCAATCCCATTTCCCTCTTGTTCAATCTTGGTGCCTTCCCTTTGATCAAGATTGCCTCAGCAATTTGAAGTTGAGTTCTGTCGGAGAATTTGGCCAGTATTTTTGTTGAATTCATGTTTTTCACTTTCGTTTTATGCATTTCCAAGATATGTTGATTATCGAGCCGTTGTTTTCATGGTGCTTTGTTCGGACTTTCAACTCATTGGTTGTATAAGATAATGCAAGTATGGCGTGTTGAGGCAGACGTATGTTTCAAACAGTAATTAAGAAAAAAAGACCTATCTGCCGTAAATCGTCTGTTGAATTTTCACGACGTGTCGCAGGTCCTGCTGCGTCGTCAGGCAATAGTTACAAGTCAGATGGCACTGGTGAACTTTGACTTCAGCGTTTGAATAATTATCAGATTCTGCTCTAGCCCAGTGCGATATTGAACTTAGCTACATCGATGTTTGCCATATGACTTGTAACTATTGCCTGACGGCGCAGCAGGACCTGCGACACGTGAAAATTCAATAGACGATTTACGGCAGATAGGTCTTTTTTTCATTTGTTGTATATATATACATATATTGATAGTTTTGTTATGACGATAAAGGAATGCCATTTTATTGCAAAGAATCTTAATTTATTGCGCGACGTTTCGGACCCTACTTAGTCCATTTTCAAGCAATTATGCATTATACAGAAAAGTTGTTGAAGTTCCAAAGACTAGCTATAAAATATTGTAAGACAACAACCTTATATTATCGTCATTACCATATGTACCACATATCGTAGGTTACCATATGTACCTATACATGTATATCAAGAAATCAAAACTTTTAGTAATCTGTCACAACAAAGACGTTGTATATGTTTTGAGGTGTCAAGGATGTGAGGCTCTATACGTGGGTCATGCTGGACGTTTTGCGTTCTAGGGTGAGAGTTCACCGGCAACAGATCAAAGAAGCCAAGTATAGAATTTTGCATGTAAGTGAACACATCTTTAATTGTGGCAAAGAAAATCGCGATGAAAAGGAGAAAATATACATTGTTATCATAAGACCAACACTAAGCAAGGCCTAGTGCTCTTTTTGCCCTGATTTCTTTGGTCCTACTATAGTACATGTAGGAGTGAAGATATTTCAGTTTGATTTCATATGAAGATCTCATATTTCCTTATTTGTAAATCTATGTCTCAGTTCACGCAATTTAATTTTCAATAAATATAGCTATTCACTTAAGCCTTGATAAGGGTAGAAACCGGTCCGGCGTTAATTTTGTGTTTTTGATTTATACTTTCAAGTGTCAGGTATATTTAGGGGAGAACGGGGCACATTCGTGTATTGCAGTTTACACGAAAACTTTTATCTGAATGTACATGTACTTCTCACGAAGATATGTCAATATCAACTATCATCCCCTACATTGCCTATAAAATTATCAGTTCTCATGCTATATACACTCCGTTAGGTCAAAAAATAACTTTTTGGACCCAGTGTTTTTGTGCTCCTGACTCATTGTGTAGGTCACTATTCAAACTTCTCATGTTGTGAATTTAAGTTGATGTACTAGAATGATTCATAATTGAACTTTTGACCTTTCGAGCTCGAGAAATTTCGACTCGAGTTACATCAAACGACATGGGATGCATTCGTTCACTCATCGGTGGGGCACATTCGTGCAATGCCTTTTTGATAAGATGAATGTAATTTGAAATGTTAGGTCAATGAAATGTTGAGTTGCCCCTTAGTTTTTGACACATCGCGTTGAGTCAGAGTAAAACAAACGCCGCAAAACTCTAAAATGTACCTGGAAGCTGGACATCCCTCTCGAATCGGATGACGATGACTTTCCACCAACTTCATCGAAGGGCCCAAGGGAATGTTCCTACTCTCAGTGTAGCTCCAAGTGAGATTTGTGCAGGAAAATGGTACCTTGTTTCTATTCGCGGCTGCACCAGAAGTAAAAAACAACTTCCGATACGTTGCCCGCGTTATCAATTACATTGATGACTACGGGATACGCTGATGAACGGATACCGAAGCGTCGACGGATCTAAAATGTTTTTCATCATCTCCGAGGATGACATCTTCGTATTACCAAGTGATGACATAATAAGTCAATTGCTCGAACCAGTTGACAGAGTTCGTGACAATGGGCGAATGGTTAACGTGCGCTTTAGTCAAAGTGTCGAGATCAAAGAGAATTGAAACTTATTTTTTCAGTTCCTTTTTCTTATAAGGTAGTTTCTGGTGTTGTTTGCTACATTATATGGAGTTTTTTTATCACAATTTGACAAAGAATGGAATTCATATTCTTGTTGATTACATACCCTACAAGTTTTGATAAGTCATATTTATTTACTATTGGAGTAATAAGTATTATTATATAAGTAATAATTTTAATATAAATGGTATTAATAAATACTAATTATATTAATTATATTAATTTACTAATACTATTAATAAATATAAGTAATTATTTCTCTATCACAATAGAAAAATGCACGAAAGCACCCCACTACCTGCACAAACCTACCGCACCCATGGGGCAGGTTCTTGCAGGTTGTTACACTTTACAAAAGTAGGTTTCATGAAATTACCAAAGACCCCAACCTGAAGTTATCATTATGAAAAACATTCTCAATATCCACTATTATATCCACGATCATGCACTGCTTCGTGATCAGCTTTCCTCTTCCCAGCTCTGTCAGCCGGACCGTTGGGAGGGGCTTGCGTCCACCAGCTCACATCTCTTTACGACTTAGAGATCACAGAAATTCTTGACCAACTGATTCCTGTTCGTACCATCACTTGCTGCCACCGTCCATCTGATCCCTGGTTCAACGAAGAGTGTCGTGCCGCCAAACATGATGTCCAGAAGCTCGAGCGCCGGTGCCGCCAATGCGCCTCTATCGGTAAGCCAGTTGCCGATATCGCAGCCGCTTAGCTAGAACTTTGCAACATCGCAGGTCCTATAGACAGCTCCTTCGTCAAAAACGTGAATCCTTCTGGTGCCACAAAGTTGCCTCCGAAGTCCGCAACCCCAGCCAGCTCTGGCGCATCATCGGTGCCCTAATGGGTAGAGGCCGTACTCCTCCAAACGACTTCTTCAGTGCTCAAGATCTTCACAGGTTGTTCGATCAGAATGTCTCTCTCACGCCCCTGCACCGAATTTTACAGCTTCACCCCCGGACTGCTCCCTCCCACTTTTCGACCACCTATCGAACGCCGAAGTCACGGACATGCTCAATCGCCTTCCAAACAAACAAACAGAGCTCTTGCGATCCTCTGCCTACACAGTTGTTGAAATAACACACTGACATCATCTCGCCCTTTGTCCTCAGGTGAGTTTCCGACTAAATGGAAGACTGCAGTAGTTACCCCTACTCTGAGGAAAGGAGTTCGCGATCCATCAAGTGTTGACTCGTATCGCCCTATCTCCAACCTCCCCGTCCTGTCCAAACTGCTTGAACGACTCGTCGCGCAGCAGCTTCGCTCTCATCTAGCCAAGTTTAGCCTTCTCCCGAAATTCCAATCAGCGTATCGAGCTATTCACTCCACTGAGACGGCGATGTTCAAAGTCTGCTCTGACCTCCTAACTGTCATTGACGACGGGAATCTCTGCCTTCTCGCACAACGAGTCTTAAACTTCAATTTCAAGCGTTAGCAATTGAGTTGGACATTCTACGCCAAACATTAATTTCATAATATGCGAAACAGTAGAACGAAAATAGAGAGGTTTAGTCCGACATCAATAATTCGTCAATTAATCCAAGTAACAACTTTCGATCTTCAGAAACACGAACACTTGCTCCTTACCCTGGTTCCATGTAAACTCAACACATAAGTATCTTCAATTAAGAACAGAAAAGGCACACCATCACCATCTGAAAGCGAAAAATATTGAGGGAAAATATCGCCATTTGTTTAGCTTGACGTTGTTCACCATGCTATCTTCGCTTGTGAAATGACTCAGGACAAATTTAGCGACTTCTTGAGGGAGCAAATTAAATTTATGGCGGCCATCGTTTATGGAAATTACGTCGCATCATGCGATAATGCCCAGTCTCACGTAAACGCTCTAAAGTAGCAGTTAAGAATACTGCGCGAAAAAATTGTATCAAAATTCGACGGAACTCAATATCCAAGCTATTATTGAAATTCCCCGGCAGCTTATCTATGCGCTCGTACATCGGGAAGAATCCAGAAAGTTTCACGCGAATTCATGTAATAGAATGCGTACCATCATGTATTCGTGAAGATGGTGTGTTTGATTAAAAATATATTTCTAACTTTCATAAATAAAGTTGTGCATGTCAGGAGAATTTGTCTCTACTTTCATAGATGGTTTCGCTGACAGTTGCTTTTTTATGTATTTTCATGTATTACACGTTCCCACGCAAATGTATGTCCCATCAGCCGCACATATTTTACATGGCAATTTGATCTATCGTTCATTTCTTTTCATTATGCAATTATGTTTATTGATTCATTAATATAATTGAATAATTTCATAAATACTTCGATCAATTCTTAAAAAGATTGATTAAATTGAAAACACGAATCAGCCCAATTGAAATAACTTTTATCCAAAGTGATTTTTATCTGTAGTTTGAACCGAAATTACGCGTACTTTTATCTGTAGTTTGAAATTGTATGGAAGTGTGCTTTGCAATACAATTTTTCACTGGGAACCCATTAGTATGTATTTTGGCTCACCCCTTCCCAATGACATATGTTTGAGAGCACCAACATGCTGAAAAATGTGCTCTCTTGCTCATCATGAAGCCCCTACGAAAGTTCTACCAATTAATCAGTTGAGTGACTGATCAATATGTCCAACAACAACACAGTTCAACTTTTTGTCAGTTGGTTGCCGACATTGTGCTAATTATTACAGGCTTCGTTCAATTCACAAGTATCACGACGGCACCTTCTTAGGACGCAAAAACTTCTCAGCTAATTTTATCAGAAGATTTTATATGATTTCTAGATCTCCTAGTTGGCTGTAAAACATGTTGTCACCTAATTGGCCGTACAGCGGATTATAAATGCACTACAGTAAATTTTGTCAAAATTCTCGAGAGAAAGAATAGATTGGTCATCGCTAAATGTAAAAAGTTGTTCGCTTAAATGCGTGTTGGGGATTCGCCACTTCACCTGAGACTGATAGTAACGTATTTACATATCAAACGCAGCACGTTACTATCGACCTCACAAGGCGCAGGACGCCGAATTCACCTGCTATGTCTTTTAACGAATATTTTCATTTTGCGAAGACCAAACTTTTGTTTCAAAATGCACAAAATTAATTCTATTGCTATAGAGTATACAAATGATCGTCTAAAACTAAAGATGACCGTTAAAATTTGGAAACCTTCAGGAAGTTTTGGCTCCTGTTTCAGCATCATACTTTTTTCAAATCTATCATATTTTTTCTTCAGTCATTAATGCCAAAATTTTCTGTCGTCTGCCGCTGTGAGGGATGTCATTATAAAATTGACTCTATATTTCTGCTCTAGGATAATCAAGGCTTATTCTGATGCCATATTTCAATATAATCAATGTGCTTGTTCATGTGCTTGTTCATGATCATCTTGTCCGCGTTTCAGGAACATGTTTAGTGGTGTGAAGTCTTGGTGGGGTGGTGTGGAGGAGGTGAAAGATGATGAGGAATCAGGTGCTGTGAAAGAGAAAGAAGACAGTCCCGAAGAAACCAATGACGAGATGCACGAACCAACTGATGAAGAATTGAATGCTAAGATGAATGAGGATTTAAAAAAAGCAGTTGGTGCTGCGAAAGAATGGGGAAGTGAGTTATTTCAATCGTCTGCTTTAAACTAGAATTCTTATAAATTTAGAAATATTAATAAGCAAAGTTGCATTATTGATTAGAGAAGTTACATTTTCGCTGATATGACGACCTGTTCACCTAAAAAAAGATTTTACAAAATACTGCACTGTACATATATTTTCATTACATCAGAATTAGAATGTCAATGTCTGATATGCTGTGCAATCATCTTTGTTGTTGAGGATTGGTTTAATAGAGTTTTATTAGAGCCTCTTTGAACGGTAAATAGATAATCAGACGCTATGATTTTGATATCAAAAGAAAACACTAGGTTTGGGGAGCAACTTTGGTGATGCTTGAATATGCTAGTGGAGTCTATTTTTGGCATGTTCTTTAATAGGTATATGAAGAGAACGGACTGTACTATCGAGGCAGTTGCTTTGACACGTTGTGCACGTAATTTCAATCACAATCATAGTATTCATGCGGATGTTGTTGTCTGCAATTCCACATAGCTGGTTATAGTTTTATTGGCCATTCCTGGATGATGTTAATTAGAAAATTTGCCGATGGCTTTCGCTGGAATTAAAAGCAAAATTTTTTAGAATCGATTAGATGTTTACGAGGCATATTGATGACATTTACATTTTGACCACAAGTCGTGAGGAATCTCTTTCGATTTTTGACGGCATGAACCTCCATCCCAACATAAATTTCTCAATACAGAATCCCACTGATGATAATGGTCCCTCGTTCATGGATTTTGCCACAACAATAAAAAATGGAAAGGTAACTTGCAATTATTACCAGAAATCAACAAAGAAATTCCTTTTATTTAATTAAAAGTCTGGGTTTGCCATTCAACAGAAAATCAATATTGTAAGAAATGAAAAACGCAAAAGGATTCAGAGGTGTTCGACACAAAAGAGCAAGAATGAATGTTTACGTGAATTTTGATGAGATACTGACTTCAAATGATTACCCAAAGCATTTATTTAACAATTTGAAAAGGCATTCGCAATCTGCCTCCCTTAAGAGTGAAAGCGAAACGCTCCTTTTATTTGAAAATTCCCTTTGTATCTGATTCTTTCGACAACAAAGTTATTAAGAATTTTTCGCAACCTTAACGTGCTTGTGCATGTTTCCTATCAGTCTTGCACATTACGAAAGGACCAAAAGAAATCTTCCAGACATACTTGCAATTTGAGTAGCCCAATTGTGTATTTACAGACAACAACATCCGCATGAATGCTACGATTGTGATTGAAATTACATGCACAACGTGTCAAAGCAACTGCCTCGAGAGTACAGTCCGTTCTCTTCATATACCTATTAAAGAACATGCCAAAAATAGACTCCACTAGCATATTCAAGCATCACCAAAGTTGCTCCCCAAACCTAGTGTTTTCTTTTGATATCAAAATCATAGCGTCTGATTATCTATTTACCGTTCAAAGACGCTCTAATAAAGACTCTATTAAACCAATCCTCAACAACAAAGATGATTGCACAGCATATCAGACATTGACATTTTAATTCTGATGTAATGAAAATATATGTACAGTGCAGTATTTTGTAAAATCTTTTTTAGGTGAACAGGTCGTCATATCAGCGAAAATGTAACTTCTCTAATCAATAATGCAACTTTGCTTACTAATATCTCTATTTTCTTGCAAAATATGTTGCTTAAAGAAAGTTATGTTTCTTTTAAATTTGTCTCCCTACTGAAATTCAGATTTTACAAAGTATTTCTTGAATAAAGTATATATTTGCATGCACAGGCTTCCCGATATTTTATGCTGCAAAATCACATAGTGTCATTATCTACCATATGGAATCATTTTGTCGTATGCCAAACTGAACATTTGGTAATACAGTTTTTGTTTCCTTTTCATGGTCAGATTTAGACGATCGATGAAAGAAGATACACATCAGACGTAGGTTAAGCGGTCGGTCAATAATATGTGCGTGATCGTCTTCGATCTTCAAAGACACACTATGGACTTTAAAATGTCAAACTATTAAAGTACCGCACGCTTAGGTATAAACGTTTTTGGACCGAAATATCCTTCTATGAATCGGTGTATAGAATGAGATAAGTCGTGTAGATTTGCGTGATGTAAGCCATCTCTAGAAGTGATCAATTTTCCTAAACATAGTTCGTGACAGGCGAAGCACTGAAGTACAATTGTTGTCATGCTTCTCACATGCTCCTTATTTCTGAATTAGAGATCTACAAAATTGCATTGTCAGAAATCGTAAATTATATGCGCACCAATTGTTTTAGGTATTATTCATTTTTCGGGAAGCCATAAAGCATCGTGTAAGCTTATTCCATTCTTTTAAAGATTTTTAGACCTGAATTCGCTAGACCTTTTGGGCGTCACAGACGACCATCGTCAAGTGAAAGAGCGAAATTTCACTGTTGCAATGCATGATCAATATTCGATCACATCACACAACACAGAGAAACAATTGCAATTTGTTTTAAAAAATCAACTGTTAATTTATTTGCAGAAAATAATAAAACATCCTAGTCATTACTTCTTATCGCGTCCCTTTCTTTTAGCTCATTTTCTGAGCTAGAATAAATGAAGGAAGGAACGATTCAGTTGCTCCACACTCACACGGCCTGTATATGTTAGAAAATCCAGTGAAAACTCAAAATTTTTTCAGAATATGAAAGATTTCATTTTGCAATGATAAAGTGATCGGTTGAAATCAGTTTCAGCTTAAATTTCAAGGCCCAATTTCAGAATTTAAGCCGCACTTTCTTTAGTGGATATTGCTAGTTATTGATAATATCGAATTATTCTGATTGACGACTTTATCTCTCAAATTTTCACATGCTCACTTGCATAATTATTTGATCAATTAAAAGGTGATGTTTTAAACCTTTTGTTGACCAAGAGTTTGAATATGCATTTTAACATCAATTCATATAAATGAAAGTGCCATCTTATTGCTGATTTATCGTTGATCTATTGATTGATAGTTATCGCTGTGTGCCCAGATGGTTGAGGGCATATGTAACGTGATAGCATGCATGTATAAGATAGCTTGAAAATTCTTAATCATCTGTTGGCAAATTTCAGATTTAATTGAAATTTTTTTGCGCAATTTTCATCGTGTGAAATATCAATCAGTGTAAACGTTTAAGATATTTTTATGTTCTGGTTTTAGATTACTTCTATTCTTTCGGTAAGAAGGCGACAGTTGCAGCTGCCAAAACAGTGACAACAACTGCAAAGCATTTCAAAGAAACGGTTGATCAAGTTGGAGATAAAGTTGGAATTGAGAAAGTAAGTTCAAGATGCTGCATGTACTCTGTACTGAGTACAGGCTCATTTCATCAAATCGTGATATGAAACCAGAAAAAATAATAGTGACTCAAGATATCCACAGAAAGTAATTTGAGATGTTGGGCCTATATGATCCATAGTAAATGTTTGCCAGCGAATTTTAAGTTTCGACCTCTTGTCTAATAGAAATACACAGGATATCAAAAAGTAATGATATGCACAATTTTCTATCCTAATAACATCGAAATATGATTTATCCAGACGATGCTCATATAAATCTTATGTTTCTGACCCAATCACAATTTCGGAATTAGTTGATCATATACTAATAGTGGTACAGTGTTTAAGTGCTCGGCCTAGCGATTTTTTATTAAACGTTAAACGAAGTTATTAAACAAGGACTACTTGAAAGAAAAAGTAGGATATGATTGATTGATAGATATAGCGTCTTCTATTTTATGATTAATGTCCATGACTTACATGTGTAATTGGTACATACACATTAGCCATAGATACTTCATGCATTGAAATATGTACTATATAGCATTTTATATAGAGGCCACTCACAGAATTGTGTGCGGATAATGTCTATACTTACATCACATCCTTTTATAATTATCAGTGAACGTCGTCATGAAAACTTCCATGTTCAGTCAAATACCACACTCGGAATTTCAAGGTTAAGCATGTACATATGGTGGCCGCGGTCAGTAAATGTCAGCAAATTTTTGCGTTTGTCAGTGAAATTTCAAAAGCCAGAATTTTTCAAGAGAAATCTTGTAATTTTTTCTGAATTCTATATTTCAGTATTTTGAGTGAATTTCTTAATTGGCTTATTACTGAAAATGCATCTTTTTATAGAATCTAGCTAATCTATTGTAATTGTGATGCAGCGTCGGAGTGTTAAAATTTCCATCCAGTATTTCCGAAATTTTATTTATTGATGCATGTATACGACCTATAGAATATTTTAGGATATGGTTGTAGTTCAACGTTAAGTTAAACGTCGATGTTAAGGATCGAGTAAAGTGTACCATGAACGCTGAAATAGGTTGATTTTGGTGTTGTGTTGGTGGTATTCTGACATCAGGTGGGACTCCACATCGTTGAAGTTAATCGTACAGCGAAATTGTGAAATTTAACCTAACTTGACCACGATACAAAATTTCTCAATTGATGTACATTTTATGAATTCCAGCTTTCATGCATTCAGGGAAGAGAATCTTCCGGATTTATTCCAGGGTGTATAATGCGGGAAAAATCAGGGAAAACCGGAAATAATCAGGGAATTCTGAAAGTGGGAATAATAAAGATTAAATATATTTATGACCGATAACAACATTAACAAAATTCCCCACTGTAAAAGCAGAGAAAATGCAGAATTCCATATTTACCATGTTTTTCATAAAAACATCACTCTTTATATCGTTTGAATATTTGATTAATAAGTGCAAATTCGCAAGAAAATTGTGGTCAAGTATTTAGGCCTGTAATTTTACTTTAAAACATTGTGAGCCTGTTTTATAAATTTTCTGCAATTTGTGCTGTTTTCAGACAAGGAAGTCAGTTGTTTCCATGTGCTTTTCTTTGTTTGCTGCTACGCTTTTCTCCGAAACAGCGTCCTGGTCCAAATCTACTCTGCTTTGAAAATGTCCAGACGGACTGTGTATACTCAGCCGAGATGATCTGAATCCCTGACATTAGCATTAGGACGGGTGCTTCGTTTTCTCATCCGACTCACGATGTTGATGTGAGCTTGATCAGGTTGATCGGTCTTCGCCCTGTCTGAATGGACGAGTTGCCTCCAGAGATTATTCAGTAAGTTCAGTACTCCCACGCCTTGCGCGGTCATCTGCAGACTACAATGCATGACTTCTAAAGACTCAGACGGCACGGTCTGAAATATGAAATGCCATTTGACTCATGTAGATGCATCGTGGGCAAATGGATATTCACGGTAGGCATTGGATTGAAGACAGAGCGATGGCAAGATACTTGACTTAATTTCTTGGACTTGCTACTGCGTCTGAGTTGCGCAAAGCTCTTGAGGGAGCGCTCGATGGCCTTGAAAATTCTAAACTCCTGCAGGTGGCAATGGATGGTCCAAATGTCAACATCGCCATACATCGTCTGTTTGAAGAATCTCGTGAATATGATGATACACAAATTTTGGACATTGGAACTTGCCCCCTACACATCATCGACGGTGCTCTGCGAACTCGAGACAAACACATTGAGGTGATGAAATTCCTGCGAAGTTGTTGGGAAGTTTTAAAGATCTCGTTGATCGGATTATCGACATTTCGCAATGACGAAGAACTCACAAGCACCACCCAGCTTTTGTGTGACTCAATGGGTTGAGAACGTAGCAGCTGTGAAAATGATCATCGAAAAATTGCCAAACTAGCGAGCATATGTCGAAGATATCAATGAGCAATCTAACTCGTCCTATAAGAACATGAAGGAAATGCTGAATGATCCTCTGCTCAAGGTCAAATTGTGTCCTTTCGTCAAACCAAAAAATTTGAGGTTTTCTTGAAGAAATTTCAAGACGACATGCCCATTGTTCCATTCGTGTTTGAGGCCCTCCCAGAGAACACACAAATTCGTTGTCGAATCGGCTTATTAAGCAATAGGTTTCGAAAACAGTCAACAGTTCAAAAGCTGAAGCTTCCCATGACTGGAGAAATTTTCGTAGAACTGAAATCAATTGAAATCGACTTTGCAACGTAATCAGCCGTAAGATCGGCAGGCTGAACAAAGAACTTCAAGAATTTTTAGAACTTAAGAATTTTCTTCGAAGTGTCAGGAGATCTTGAATGCAATTTTGATGCCTAGGTATCAAATATCCATTGTTCAAGGGGTCATCTTGCTTGGATCCGTTGATTATGGCCTCAGATCCCAAGCGGAAATTAATGTCATTAGATCAGACTTTGAATGAACTGGTTGGTTCTCTGGATTGGAGGCAGATCGCATCAAAAATCAGTTCATGCTTCTGACATCAAATAATTCCATGAAGTCTTACTTGCAGATGTTCGACCAAAAAAAGACAGACTTTATGACTACTTACTCCATTGCTTTCAAAAAGGCAATTGCTCTCCTGAGCTTGAACAGTCCGTGGTTCTCGGTCAATAAAGACAATCGTAGAAACTCAAAAAGAGAATTAATTCTCTTATTGCTCAAAGAATATCGGTGGTCAAAATCATGCACGCGCTTTGCATGACGGGGATGCTCGTAATTTTGGCGTACCCAAGAAACTGATTTTGTCCTCTCAAAATTCCGCTGCGCGATATCGAGATGCTAGAAAGGAAGATGCACGATTCCAAGAGGTCAAGATAGGCATTGAGGATGAAAAGAAGAGGGAGGCGTCAGAAATTAAAGATGGAGGATATGAAGAAGAAACTTTTGTTGCAGATTGATGGTATTGACCAAGATGTCCACTCTTTGATGAAAAGGCTTTGCGCTTTTATTTTCTTCTTTACATTACGTTTTACATTTTTTATGAACATTAGCTATGTTTCAATCTTCCTTGCAATGATCTTGTCCGTAATCACTCTATTAATCTTCATGCATATATTTTTTGTTGAACAGTTTTTGCAATATTTTTTTTGTCATTTTCAAAATTTTATTGGTTACAAGTTTCGTCTGTTTTTCGCCCATTTTCTGCAAATCTATTGCGGTGTTGCAATATTTTGTTACTTCCGAAAACATGAGTGGCATGTATATCATCATGCTAATCTATAGATACTTTTTGAGATGCCGATTAAATATGAATTCCAGATGGCATGAATCATAGTAGAGAACCCATGTTGCGTATACATAGTGGCTTTTTTGGTATGTTGATACCGCCACATGTTATCCAACCACAGAAGATACTTATCTGAACTCATATGAAGATATGCGCCACTAACTTTTAAACTTGGAATCCAAAAAAGATCAGTTAGCGAAAAAATTTACGCATTTCGGATTTGGTGAACTGTACTTATGGAATATAACATTTTTCTGTTAATGCATGAGATGAAAAATACAATCGTAATATCATGATCTTTCGGTAATATCGGCAATCAAATTGTCATGATAAATATAAAATGTCAAATAAGTGAAAACATATATAGAGGGAGGGAGTCTATCGGTAAAAGCGCATTTAACTGAAGTTTTATTGTGTGAAGTTGAAATTGATTGTTGTTGTGGGCAACTGTTTTCAGTGTTACTTACGTTAACATAATGAGTGAAGTGTACCTGGAATTTCTCAAAAGAGACCGGGGAAAATCAGGGAAGTTGAAAATACGAAAGCGTTATGCACCCTGTATTCGGAATTTCAGATTTTTTGACGGCTATCTGGGTCATTTCTGATATTTGCTAGAAAATGCAATAAAAATATGAGGGGTGAGGGTGTTAAGATATGTGGGCCCCTTACAGGAATGGCATCTTCATGAAGTAGCGCATGGTCCCGTCTTAAGACAAAACATCTTGATGATGCGTTGCATAAGACCCCTCTGATCACAAGTCATTACAATTGATGCTATCCATAAGTCCTTTCTGTCCACTCGATACATGGGCCTTTTTGAAGATGTTGGACCTTTTTTGACTAGACTATGCAATATTTATGTTGTATACCCGCTACGTGATTTATGATTCCTTGTTGCGCTTTTTGACTCTTTAGTAGTTTCCCTCTCCTATACCGTACATACTATATAACCGATCGCCATAAAATTTCATGACAAACTACTCGACTATTTTCTCCATATAAATCAAGTTTTTTAATTGGAACGGTAGCTTCAGAATAGCAAAGGATTGGTTAGCCAATGTTTTAGACATGATGAGAAAAGCTCACTACGTACCAATTAAAGACCGTGTGTTGCAAAAAGTCCATATCGATTTATGTATACATTTTAGGAGAATGATGTCTGGTTTTGGCTTACTTCAAATTGGAGGCCGATTAGAGCTTGCTTGTAGAAATTCTGCATACCGGTACATTATTATGAGCACATAATTTTATTATATTCAAGAAATTGTATTTATATTGGTGTTCGTCTTCTTCATTTTAATACAACATTGGTAACAATTGCGATTAATTTTATAAAAACCACATGTACAATTGTGCGGGATATATTCTATCTAGTACATTGTGAAACTCATTATACACGCCAAAAAATTCACACAAAAGATTCACAAAGCCCTCCCTCATATCATGACATTTTGAAGTAACAGAAAACTCAGAAAAGTTGTAATTCCTCCTTGATATAATTGCCGAGAAAATGTTTTCATACATTCCAGGAAGTTTCTTGTGCCTTTCAACAGCTTGAATTCAACAAGTTGTACATCTGAATGATCTGAGGTTTCGCTCGGAACATCTGATCTTTTACTATAAATAATTTAAGTTTAATAAACACAGTATTGTGTGATGATTACGACCCCTTTTTATGCGGTATCCTGAATTCTATTTTTATGCCCGCATACTTTTCTTCAGAACTTGTATACAACATCTGTCTATGTGTGGTTGATATTGATTAGTTTCCCGTTCATTTTGAGCCGCTGTTATCATCAGGCGAAGATTTTCTTAACCAGATAGAATCGATCCTTTCAACCCTTCATGTTGCTACATAAACCGATTGAGTTAAGTGATTTAAAATGGCATGACAGTGCCTTGTGGATTATATAATTTAGGTAATGATGTGCTAGACTTACCTTACACTGAAAATGAAGTAGTATCAAATCGCAGCATGCCCTAATTTATCATACCTTCAACTATGTGCTAGATGGATACAAAGCGATGCAGTTGCATGACTGGTTGTTTCAATGCCGTAGTAAATTGCGTGTGTGGACGTTATACAACAGTCATCTAGAGGTCAACAGTGATTGACTTCAGACAGCTCATGAACTTTGTTAACTTGGGGATATACCGGATGAATGTGCAGGGACTGTTGTTTCTGTGCAGGTTCCCAATCGAGGCGGTTGGTGAAAATTCATAGAGCTCCCACGTTTCCTCATGCGTAAGGTACAGAATGTAGAACGGAGACGGTATGTTCGTCTAAAGCAATATGCTATGCAACAGCGAAAGTCAACGTAAAACCTGATAAATGAATCACTGAAGCGACTTGAAGTTTGCTACATGTGAATGACGCTCAGGATGTTTGGCGTTTCTCCTCAAGATCGCTTCTTATATCATGAAGTTTGAATAACGCTCATGAGCAGATTTGATAAGCAGCGTATCATGAAGGTGTCTAGAATTGTTAGAATAGATGACAGAGCTAGATACGGCGAGCCATGGACATTGCATGGTGAAGATAAATGGCTGGAATAGCCGGCCGTTCCAGGAGTTATGGAGGAGCAGTGTCAACGAAGATCTTCGACTACTCTGACTTCTCCTCATTGATGCTCTCGAGATGAAAACTATATGGCGAAGTCGTCGTACTCATTCAAAGTAAGCGATGCAACTTTGCGAAATTGCGAAACAACTTCGAAAAAAGTGTCGAAAGAAGCAAAACTGGAAAATCTGTGACTACTAGCTCAACAGCGCGATGTGTGCCATAACTTGCTTTAGTCACTTACTTCCACGTTTTGAGTCCGTTTGTTCCAATGTCATTGGGTCAGACTGCCTCTCTTTATGGATCTCCTCCAAGTCTGACGGTTAAGGGTTGGTTCCAGGGTTGGCTTTTTGCCGGCTAAAACTGGTTTTCGCCACTAAGTGGTAAAAACCAGGCAAAAACCGGCTAAAACTGAAATTCCGAGAAATCTATCTATTCCTTTTCGGATCTATTTCTTCACGAAATGATCGACAGCAAGTTGGGGTTTAAGTATTACGGTGCATGCGGGTTTGCAGTTTGCAACTCTTATCCTCTAAAACTTGACATTCAGTCTGTGATGGAACCACATGATATGTTTTTATAACATACGATGTTGTCTTTCTTTACGATTGCTCTGCCTTTTTCTTGTGCCTTTATAACTATTTTATTCTATTACTTATTTCTATTATTTTTTTTCTAGTGCTTTTATAATATATTTGATGATAATTTAATGCTTTATAAAATGTAGACTTCAGCACCATTTTGGCTCTTTGGTTCATGTAACAGAAGTTGTTAGATACTCGCAGAATTATCATCAAATGAATGAAAAAATGAAAATAAATATATGAATAAAACTGGTTTATGCATAGAACTTAATTAAGCAAACCACTTTCTTCATGTGGACGAGCTTCAATAATCCCACTGTCATTCTTCTGTGTTGAGTGTTCAGCAAGAATGTAGTAGAGTGTATTTTAATAGTAGCTTAGGTTTCGTCAGATCTAGATTCGAACCCAGGTCTCATGAACGCAGAGAAAACACTCTATCAAAATGACTCTGCACCTGAAAATCTCACCTCCCAAATCAAGCAATGTGCAACAGTCACTTAGAATGTATTTCTATTTTTTTTAGAAATATACTAAATGTACTAATGCTTGTGCAGGAAATCATGATTTGTAAGAACAAATAATAATTAAATAACATAGTTCGCACCAGCAATCTTGATAAAGTGAGGTATAGTGTATGTCTCAACAGCTTCAGTTATAATATCAACAAAAGAACATGTCCAGTAAGCTGCAAAATTGATCTTGTTAATAGAATCTGAGAGCGACAAACAATTTTGACATTATTGTGATATGCAAGTTTTTTAAGTTATTGAAATTTCCATATTTTGAGCTCAAATCAAAACTTTACTTTCGGTTTTAAATTCATTTAACATAACCTTATCCTCTAAATATGTGAGGGTAAATTACCATGACATGAAAAATGTTGAAGGGCAAATTTTTTAATCTAGTCCTTCTGGGAGTGCAGGATAAATTTCATAGTAATATTCGTATAATCACAATGGGTATGGGCCATTTGCCACAGATTTAGAAGACAAGCTATTCTATGAGATCAGCAGGGCGGTAGAACATTTTCCTACCCTTCTAGCTTCATAGAATGCCTGCTTTCGATCTTTTATAGAGAGCCAAGTGATTTCCTTCCAGCATGGACGTACGTTGCTTCTTACAATGAATAAAATTTAAGAAGCAGCAAAATGCGTGCACGCTTAAAAAATGCGCAGCACCTTTATAACAATATTTTTTTATAATAATTCATGTTCGTATACCTAGCCTATACTTGGAACATGTTCTTGATTGAAATGTGATATTGATGAGGCTTGAATTGTGAAAATACAGGCCTAAATGTTTATCAAATGGTGAAAAACTAAAAAATGAACTTATTGCGACTAGCGTTCATCAATGAAGTAAGCAGTGACGATGATCCTTCATATTGAGTGTACCAAAAAAAATAGCTTAAAATAGCTGGGAAAATAGTTTTAGCCAGTTTTAGCCGAAAAGTGGTAACAAAAGCTGGTGGTTTTTATCAGGTTTTTACCGGTTTTTACCGGCCAATCCTGGTTGGTTCAGCTGTTACGTTAAGCAGACGGCAATCAGATGCCACCGTTTCGTCCCGTCTTCCTTGGACGCCTCTGTGGTCTTTCCCTGTCACTTTCAACATTCAAACTCTCTTTACCCACTCTTCTTCCGGTACACATGTCCAAACCATCTTAAACGATTTCTGCGGATGATGCTGATGTGATAGGCTCTAAGTCTAACCGTGCTCTCAATTCCGCGTTTGACACACCACACATTCGACGCACCATGGAAATCTCAGCCGTATCCATCGTTCTTTCACTTCCTGCTTGCAGTGCCCATATTTCGCTTGCGTACGACCTATTGTAACCTTAGTGTAATGAATAGCCGATGGAGCTCATGCAGTAATCGCAAATCTTTTTGCTATAGGCCTTTTTCAAGAACAGCAAATGCATTTTGGCTGATAGGGATATTCACTGAGGCTGATAGGGATATTCACTGATTTTTATGCTACTCTATACTCGTAATAGGACATCCAATCAAAGTGACCGAGTATAGTGGTCGATGCAGGGTTCCAACATCAGAGGCGGTCATCAAAGAAGTAGATGTACGATGTCGGGATGGACCTGAAACTCCTGCATCTCAAACCCTCCACTTGAGCAGGACGGAGCAGTGTGGGGCAGGTGCAGCGCAACCACGTTAATTGGAATCGACTAAGCCCAAATGTGGAACCCTTAAACCTGATGTTCACCCAACAATGAACATGGAGCAAGAGCAAGCTACTCCAGTCTTGAGTGTGCTTCGACCTGCGGACTGTCGGGCGTAGTTTTGCTAAAATGAGTCTGAAAAATCATTTTATGTGATGCAATACAGCAGTCTTACATGCTTAACTGGAGTGCCAAATCCCTCATTGAAGTTGTAGTTCGGCTAATTTTGCATACCGTTTTTATTCGCTGAATCACCGCTAGGCGAATCCCTGATACGTGCTATTCACTTGTTCTCAACTTATTCAACTTCGTCGAAGTGCAGGAGCGTTGCAAACTTTCGTCATCTCGGACAACTCTCCAATTAGACTGCTATTCGCAAAGGAGACTACGTGGCGTGGCGACAGGTGTCCCGTTTAACTCAGGACGAGACAGAGGAATTTCAATGTCAAGACACTTTTAACGAAGTTTGCGTATTGAATGCACTACTCATTCTCGGAATATTCTCGTTTGCTTTACTATGCTGTTGTTTTGTCAATGTACATTTGTTTTCTAGTTTTAGTTGTCGAAATGTGGATGTTTGTTTATATTTCTGGGCAGCATTTCTACACGTTATTTGAACACTCATTGAATATCATTATCACGAAGCAAATGAAAGAAACTTAGTAGAAATTGTCTGCCAGGAAAATCTGACAATGGAGTATGAGCGACCAAATGATAATTTAAAAGTATTCAACCACGAGTTTGATAATCTGCATGCAGAGAAAGAAACTTCTAAATTTTGTTTCGAATGGATTGCGCTTAAGACAGGATAATCAAAATCGTCATGGAGAATTAATAATTTTCTGACCACTGCCTTGAGATACGCTCGCAAGGAGAGCTAGCTACATCCGTGCGTAATATAGCAAGTCTCGAATGAATATATTTCATTTCCACTAAGTTTCATCAAGCAACAGGCTTACCAATGCGACGGAATTCCTCGTCCTACTCCCGTCCCATCCAACTGACAAAATGTCGGGATTCCCATGGAATTCTCGTCTCACAATTCGTTCGTTTATTGATTGTCCATATCCTTCTAACCTTGCATTGAATATAGTGCTTAATGCTTCATAAATTATCTGATAGCATATACTGAAACACAAAAGACCGCTTTGAAGCAGTGGCCATATTTTCCCTGTTCACTCGCAGTTGGCAGTCCTATTGGTTTTCATTTCTCGTCATCCGTGACCGCGACGTTGTACTGCAATGTACTGGAAATATATTGTGCTAGTTATGCGAGAAACAAGTCGATGTTTGCCGTCATTTTGGCCTTCAGTTATGGAAATAGGCGCCTGAAATTGGACAATAGAAAATTTAAATTGTATCATTCAAAGTGAAATTGGAAATTTAAATATCATAATTGACTTGATCGCCTTCTGACACAAAATACCGACATGTTTGGCTTTCTCTTTTTCATGTGAACATTTTTGAACTGACATTCAGGACAATATTTTTCTGGAAACTCTTGTTCAATTCATTTTTGACAGCAATTTTCTTTTTGTTGCAATGTGACAATAGTAAACCTAGAAGGAAACCACTGGAAGTGGTTGCCTTAAAATTATTCGGCTTCCGTTGAAGCGTTTTTTCCTTCGATTTTGAGGATGATTCATGTGGCGGAGATTTCATTATTCTATTGAACGTTCAGATGAGAATATATTCATTTAAAGGTGGAAAAGTATTTCCAATAATCCCATTATTTTTAGGTTAGCAATCCCCGAATCTGCTGGAAAGTGGCGAAGAAGAAGATGATGATTTGTCGATAAAGCTAATTTGATATAAACGCAATATACCAGAATATGATGGACGACATTGTGATCAGTCTCGTATTGACCAAAATCATTACTCGATGATTTTGATCAATGAACATGTTCAACCAGTTCAAGCGACGTGACAAGTAACGCTTAGTTCTCATGAACCCGGATGTCGGAATGAAAAAGAAAAATTTCAATTTCTAACGGCTTTTTATCGATAATAAAGTAAAAGCTGTGCAAACTTTTCTCTTTTATTAGCAAATCATATCCGTAGAAATTTTACATATTTTCCGATTTTGTAGTTAGTGAGTTCCGAAGTGGAGAAATGAATTAATGAACATGTATTTAGTGAGTATTTGAAACGAGTTTATTCTCACCAGTCTATGTTGACATCGGAAAGTCATGATGAGCTGCAGTCAACTACAATTTCTTCAAACTTAATGAAATATTCACGTCAATCGCATGATCAGCACCTTCGTGTCGAAAATGATAGGAGATATAATGCATCAGTGAAAATGATAAGCGAATGTTGCGAATATTTTTTAGGCGCCCGTGATTGGAGGATTCTCAAAAGAACAAAAAGCGTTTTTGGAATCGCGTCGCCGAAAGAAGGCTGGAGAAGAAGTAGCCATTGCACCCTGGTGCGGTTATGATGGACCGGAGGCCGAAGAAATGAAGAAGCAAATATTAGCTTTATCTGGTGATGAACGCAACTTCTTAAGACATCCACCAAAAGGTGCACAATTCACGTATGATGCCGATTCTTCTGCGCCAGTAGCTGTTGCAATATTAAGCGAAGATCCTCATTTACGCGATATGCGATTCAAGTTGGTCCCCAAACGGTAAGACTATCAAAGTTGCTAGTATAAAACAAATTCTTTACTAATAGTATGAATGTGCGATTCAAGTTGGGGAGACAGGGCAAACCAAATGTTCAAATCGTGACTATGCTTACCGATGGTAAGTGAAATGCACAGTTCTTCGCAGTGGAGACTCGTTTAAGTTTCAAACTAAACATCTGGTTTGCCCTGTGCTCCATACTGAATCATAATGACAATTCAACCATGGCAGTGCGGTATTTGCCTTCATCTTTATGCGACTGTTTTTTTTTAACTTTGATGATTTTCGAATTATTTTGTCTGTTCTTAGAGCCAATTAGAGAAAGTGAATTTTCATCGAAGTAATGCATTGAAAAAAAAGAGAACGAATGTAAAATTACAGGAAAATGATTTAATTACTCTTACTTCTTAGTTGCATCTGGACAGTTTAAACCAACAACTAAGATATTACCTAAGAAAGGAATATATTATGCATTTGTGGTTTAAGCACTGTCAATTATGTTTGATGACTTTTTCACTCGCTCGTAACACATAATTTTTCTATAGGCACAAAAATAATGTTGGTGGCACACTTAATTCAGGCATGTTCAGGCAATATAAACATATCACCCAAGTTGTGAGATGCATGTCGCCTTAAGACAAAACATGGTTTAAATGATAATCTTTCATATGCAAAGTAAAGAGTGTACAATTATTTGAACATTTTGAAAATTTAATATGAGTAAATTAGGAGTTTCAGTAAGAGACATTAATCGAACCAAGAATATGATATGTCGTAATATTGTTGACTTCCTTGAAACTCAGAACCTTCTATCAGAAGAACAGTACGGCTTCAGGCACTCTCGATCAACTGCAGATATTCTTTCATATGTCACTGAACATGTGAGTCGTGTTCTTGACAGACATGGTGAGACGAGGTCAGTCGCCCTGGATATTTCCAAGGCATTCGACAAAGTGTGGCATCAGAGACTCTTTAGGAAGCTTAAGTCTTATGGAGTTACTGATCACCTCCACAAACTTCTTGCTTATTTTCTTAGTGACAGGCAGATATCTGTCGTCCTAGATGGTTAAAAGTCTTCCGCTAAGGTTTTCAATGCAGGAGTTTCTCAAGGATCAATTTTGGGACCCACTCTTTTTCTGCTGTGCATCAACAACCTCACAGATTGCCTAGTCAGTAAATTGGTGATGCATGCAGATGACACTACACTCTTCTATTCCAGTGATCGACTAGCTAAGAACATTCAGCAATGTCAGCGGTTATGCGACGTTCTAAATGAACTTACGCAGGGTCTCAGAATAGGGCGCCAAATGGCTTCTTTCTTTCACTCCTTCAAAAACTCGGAGTATTCTGCACTCACGACTTAAAGGAGATGATGATGATCATAGCATTAAGATGTCAGATAATAAGATCAGAGAACAAGAATCCATCTCCTTCCTTGGATTGGCCACACAAAGGACTTGTCATGGAAACCGTACATCCAGTCCATTAGCAAACAGGCAGCTCAACACATTGGTAGTCTCTATCGTGCCAGCAGCTATCTTCCACCACAGACTGTCTGCTATCTTTGCAAATCCACTATTCGTCCTCCGCTGGAGTATTGTTGCCATCTGTGGGCCGGCGCCCCACAAACGCATCTTAACCTCCTTGAACGGGTTGAGAAACGTCAAGAATCTTATGGGTGAAAAACTTTATAACAAGTTGTTGCCGCTGTCCGTCAGACGGGATGTTGCTTCACTCAGTCTCTTCTACAGATAATATTTATAATATGATTATTATAAATATTTTTACAGATAATATAACATTTCGGTAGAAGCAGCTCTGCAGTAAATGAGTGCGTATCCAAACCTAAGATCTTCTCCAGAAACACACGCAGAGCTAATGCATTCACATGCTATCATGTGAGCTTAGAACGCGCACGTACTGTGAGTCGCTCGAAAAGCTTTTTTGTTCGCACGGCACAGCTTTGGAATCAGCTTCCCCAGACCACTTTCCCTGACCAATACAATCTTGATACTTTCAAGAGGCGTGCGAACAGATTTCTGATGGGGACAGCTTAATCAGATTAAAAGATCTGTTTTTTTCTTTTATTTATTTAAGGTAATAGAATTTATTACTTTTTCATTGAGTAACCCCTAGCTTCGTTCATGGCTCATAGCTGTGCTAGGGGTGAAAATTATTTAAAAAAATGTTTACCATTAATGATGAGGTGGATTTGCCATCTACGTGCGCTATTTGAAATCTGAAACATTAGGCGTTCACTGCGTCAACTTCTCTTCTTTTTAGTAGAGGCAATGGTTTGTGGTGGACATTTTTCAAAAGTCTCAGATTGATGCTCATCAGATGGTATTCTGATTGTGTGAGAGTTTACTTTCATCCATTGACTCATTCGTGAGTACCTGCTTTCACTGGAAATATTCATGTGATCGATTTTAAATTAGAGCTTGGTCAGTACAAATCACTTTTGAGTGTATTGAATAAATCAGGTTGATGAAGATATACATTCAATCTATCTGAGACATCTATGCAACTTCAAAAAAAAGGATATGCTTTATATGATGAACACTTAGGAGCTAAGATCACAAATCTGCACCTTTGGCGACCAAATGCAACATGGACATTGTTAACACGTCTTCGTACCATATTTATATACCTGATGATTGTTTACCATATACTTATTATGTTATTGACCTTCTGAAGAAATAAGACTACTTTGAATATAAAAAAATTGGTTTACTACTATCTTCTAGGGAGATATTGCCGAGTAAATCATGTCAGCTATTTGCATAAAGCTTTTGCAAACATTAGCTGCCCATTGCTGTGTTAAATGGAAGGGCTTGCTGATTATTTGCAATCAACATATGATGGCTCTGCATTACCTTGAATTATCACTTCGCTGTCGACTGAGGGCGTGCGATTATGGATCAATCTAATAAAAGTCCGTGGAATCAGGAATCTTACTCCCCCTTCCGCTCAACAGGCAAAGGTGTGGTGACATGCATTCCATTGATCTTCCGATATGAAAACGGTTCATTAGTGCATAGCGGTAAAAGCACATGATTGCCTTACAATGGAGATTTCTTTGGAATACAACTGTTGTTCTGACCACAACAAAAGGCTCTCACTTCATTATTTTGCATAATAAACGAATCAGCACAAAACTCAATCATTCGATGCATATCGACGATTTTTAATATGTATAGCTCATGTATGGTATATATCATATATATACAATTATACATAGCTCATGGATTCTTTCATTCTGTCATCATTGTACAGAATAAATAGTCTTGCAAACTAAACGTGCAGGCTTTGTTCTAAAAGGCTTGACGGTTTTATGCATTGTATCAGGACTTACCAAAAATTCGAATAGTCTTTTTATATTGAAACTACTCGATTATGGCATCACATGAAAAATGAGTATGTATACAATGTACTATGTACATGTATTTGAGCTGGTGTTCAATGGAAGTAAACAGACCGATGTACTCGTAGCTTTAGCTTTAACGATACTAATGTGTTATGTTGAAGCTCATATTAATTTCATATTAAACATAAATTTATTACAGTGATATTCTTTTCACCACAGTGCACTACTTCGGACAGAAATTGAAGTTAAAATTCACATTCAAATCAAATTCAAAAGACAATTCCGTGGTTACATGAAGCACTTCCGCCGTGTATATCATGCAAAACGTGAAAACTAGCCGTCAACTAGTTTTTTTAGTCATGTTAAAAAGCTTAATTTTCGTCCGAAGTAGCTGCACCCCCGCCAAATAATTGATATTTCAGATGAAATATGTGGATCTTGTAAACAGAGTTAGGTGATACATGTATCTCTAAATAATTAATGATATTTACCACATTTTTTTTCTTTTAGAATAAAAGAAGAAATATTCTGGAGGAACTATTTTTATCGAGTTTCCTTGATCAGACAATCGACAGATTTGACTCGCTTATCACAAACGGAACCTTCGTCTACAGACTCTGCCGACGGAAATAACAAAAGTAAGTACGACAGATGTGGCACAAAGATTAAGTTTTTTTAAATTCAGAAATTTATTCATTTTGCAACAATAAGAAGTTCTTCTAAAGACATTTTGAAATCCGAATGCGTTGTCATATTATACTTTATGGCTATGAGAAAGCTATCAAAAACTGAGGATCGCCCCAAAGCACTACCGGAACAAGTAAACTAAGCTTATCACTACCTATCACCTAGCACCTCACTCTACATAACGCAACCTCGTAAAAAAGTAGAATCCCAAAGCGATCCCGCTTCCCTGCAACCATGTCCTCACAGACATCAGAAACCCACAATCTTCAACGCGGTAAAACCCTCGACATACCCACGTATACAATCGCCCATTAATGATCGATTAACTCTTGCCCAATATTACGACTAAACTAGTTTTAACTTGATGAAGACGATGTCTTCCATTTTATTTTCATTCAACTGCCGAAGACGAGTTGTGTCCGTCCTATTTACATTGAACAGGACGCTAACTTGGCAGCTATGGTAGTTAATAATATATAGGTGTCTGAGGTCAATCATGCGATTTCATGTGATTTCATGTGCAGCATGTAGCTGGTACACATGGTAATTTTGGTACATCATCAATTCGCAATTAGATCTCACAAACTTTCTTGTTTCGACCACAAATCCAAAATGATGATTATTTCATATAAGATATTCATCAATTTTTCTGAACAACATAGAGAATAAAGCGCTAGATATATTAAAAACAAAACATAGTATTGTCCCAGCCATCTTTAAAAGATACATTGATGATATCATGGGACCATTTCCCAAAAATAAAGATAAGATGAAAATAATCCTCGATACTTTTAACTCTTTAAACAGTGATATTCAATTCACTTCAGAAACCCCCGATACCGATTATCTTGATTTTCTGGACATTAGTATATCCGTTAAAAACAAACTGAGTTACAAATGGTACAGCAAACCGTGCCATTCAGGCATTAGCTTAAGAAAAGACAGTTGGCTCCCCAACTATGTAAAAGATAATTTTGTTAGTAATAGTTTTCAGTATGTAGAAGACAGATGTTCTGATACATATGATACGTTCAAAGCACAACAAATTATGAAAAATAGGCTAGAAAATAATGGGTTCCATGTTGATAATGTGGATAGTTATAAAAATGATAAAATTAATGCAAGTAATAACGGAAGAAATAACGACGTTAATCTCTCCCTTGACTACGTGGATGAAAGTTTTTTAAGAAAAATCGATAAAGTAAAAAATAAGTATAGTATACCTGTACGCATCACATCAAAACCTGGTAAAAAATTAGCGACAGCATTTAAAAGAAAATCTAATAATGAGTGTACTTGCAATATTTGCTTGACAATCGGCCCAAAATTTAACTGTACGCATAAATATGTAGTTTATGAATTCTCTTGCAATCGCTGCCAGAAGAAGTACATAGGTCAAACATGTCGACCTTTCAGAGAACATTGTCACTATCCATGCCAAGAAATTTTCGTGAAATTTCGCGAAAATGTGTTGTTTTTCAGTATTTTTCCAAACTTCAAAATTTTTATATGCAACTTTATGGAAAGGGCTTTGAACATAAAAATGCTATTCAACTTATCAAGTGTTTATGTTCTTTGAGAGGTACATAGGTATTAGTGCATTGTATTGACACTGAGGTATTATGTATGTGCATTGAGGTATTAGTACATTGTTTGATTTAAATTTGCATTTCTGGATTTGATCAACTTCGGGCCGCTCCTCTCTCAAATTTTGTCATAATAGTTTCGCTTTTCAATTGAAAAAAGTGCCAATTTTTATGTAATTTTGCTGATGCAGACTGGGTTCATCGTGAAGCTTGCGAAGACTTTAGTTCTGTTATCGGATTGCTGGCAACTACTACCGGTAGTCATTAAGTCTGTATTTTTGTCCTTCCGAAGTGGCAAACCTGCTTTACTCTATTCATTCCTGCATACTTAGGCGCAACGTTTAAATGATAATTATCTGAGTCGATAGTTTTTAAGTATTCTAATGATCGATGAGGTCGTTAAGATGGCTGAAATATAAATTAATGTCTGAAAATTGAAATGGAATCAAGAGAAGTAATAAATTGGTGAATCATCATCAAACTCGAAAGTGGGCTGCAAAATTCCATTTGAAATGGAAGTTCTCCACCGTAGGAAATTCTGAAGTAAAGCATCATTGCTGAAGTTTTATTTTTGAAACCTCATTTAAGACATTTAAACTTCTTTTTTGGTCACAGTTCGTGACAACACAAGTCCACTTCCTCAATAAAGCGCATTATTAACCACTGAAGAAGTATTGTTGAGCAAACAGGATTTCGTATTATGATGGGATGCCGAATTTCATAATAGCCCTATAAGGGTCCATGTGGATCACGTAATCCCTACTTTTGAGTTAACTACATGTCAACTTCAAGTAGAAGATCAATATTTTTCATTTGAAAGCGTTTCATATATAAACAACAATACTGTGTTCCATATGTCCATATATATTTTTTCATGTGGTATAAAGACAGTGGAAGCATGGAATTCACTGTGTCACCCTCCTCCTATTTTACAGACTGGCAAAACTTCATCAATTTGGGATCATGTATGACCATTTCTCGAAGGCTCAGTTCCATAAGTAATTGAAAGCTGTTGTCGAATTTCCGTTATTATACAAATCTTATTATCAAGTATCTGATTTCATGCATCACATTAACAGAAAATGCTTGTCATTTTTCATCAGTGAAATATTGTAAAGGGTCAATTGTGGTTCAATAGTGTTTTCGATGATGATGTATCAATGTAATGATTACATGTTGACATGTTACATCTGTTGACCCTTCTCAACTTTTCATTGAATTAATTTTCTTCATATTGCGTTTTTGCTGGGGCGTTTTTACTGAAGTGGAACTTTTGGATAGAAAGGTGGCGGAATACCAGGAAGCCCTTTAGAGACGAAACATGCCTTCAATGAGAGCAAATAATTCTAGTCGAAATTTAGACGTTATCGTCTTCTGAGAATTCTGACAGGAAAAATTCAGAAGCAAAAATAGTATTGTAGCTGAAGTCCGCTAGTGTGCGGATGACACATATAATGATTAAAATTATTTGTATATAAAAAATTAAGACGGTCCTGAAAATGACTCATTAAGCGTTCAATGGGCTGTACACACGTGTTCTCAAAAGTTCACACAGACAAGAACGAAAAAATAAAATTAAAACTGGACAAAACAACACAAATATATACAAATATATATACTAGGGGCTCATCAGCAAGATGACCAACTGCTTTCGTCTCGTTTTGGGTCCTTTAACATCTTGGACGAATAAGCAGTGGCAGACCCACGCTATAGGCGTACCCCATAAAACAAAAAAAATGCACAGAAATAGCGGCACTCAAAATACTGTGGATGCACTCAAATCATACCACATTGGACGGACAATTGTCTGCTTGAATGCAAGCCAAACTTCAGCAGGAGTGAAAAATGCTTACCTAGAAGTTTTTCCATGCATCTTCTTAAATCACATAAAAGATATCCTCCTTTTGTAAACAATTGGCATGTGAATTTAATCTTATCAACATAGCATAAATGTGAGCAAATACGTAAGTATCTTAAAACTTGACCTGCAAGAATTGCACTACCCATATAGGAAGGAAGAAGACTTTCAGGAAAGGTGAACAATACAACTTCAAAAGGGAAATCATCAACCTTGTGATACACTGATGAGTGGACTCCATCTTGAAAAGCACTAATATAAACATCTAAATAAGCTACACATTTGTTGTTATTCCCATTTCTTTCCGCAATCAAATCATCCGGGTAGATTTGCATTAACAAACTGTCAAAGTGTTGATAATTAAAGATGCATAAGTCATCTATATATCTCGTATTGAGTGACAATAACTTCGCAAGGCCAAATTTCTTGTTTGATGCTAACTTTTTCACAAAAACAAATTCACAATGGAGAAGAAAAAGGTCCAGCCAACAATTACCACCATTGGAGCTCCACGTATCTGCTTAAAAATAAGTCCGCCAAAAATTGGTGTACGAATATACCAATGTCATCGAGAGAGTGCCCATAACTTGCGTTATCTTGAACGGAATCTATAAAGGCATGCTGAGTCTCCTTGCCGGTCTTTACTACAGACATGCCATCCATCAGCGGATCCGCGGAGCATCCACTTATCAGGGCAAGCAGTTTGAAAAAGGGGTTCTAGACCATCATCTAATCATAAGCAGAAAGACAATAGCAGAAAAAGCGCATCCTCAGTATCTTAAGAACCATGATTTACCAACAAAATTGACTTAAAAGGACTCATTTAGCCAAGAATGTTGACTACAACCGCTGTAAGGCATCCTCTCACCAATTAGCTTGCCTGAAAGAGACAATTGGTGGAAAGGATTGATGAGAAGGCCCTTGATGACCAAAGTATACATAAAAGTCTCGTATTTTTTCAAAACGATTGTATTTTAGATTAGATGCGCCCTATTGGTCAAAGATACGTGTATATAATGACCTCAACGGTAGCACATAGTTATGAAATTATCTATGAAAACGTATCTTATGAAGTTCAACGTCAGCTCTGAATTTCTTCTATTCATGGCATGATACGTAGGTTCTAAACGACGTGTATTTCTATATGAAGCTCATGGATTTATATGTATTCTGATGTTATCAGTACCTTTAGATGGAGAGGATATTTTATTTGATATTTTCTTGTTATTGTTATATTTGATGAAACATGCCTCGTCACGGAATCAGTTTTGTGATTTTTTCCTATTTGACGAACTTTTTTAATATAAGAAGGGTGTTAAATGATTTGTTGTGTTTTGAGCAATTGTTTCTGTTTTGTACATGGACTATACTCTAGATGCAATTATGTGAAAATTGCCGTGAATGAATAGTAGATTTGTTTTATCTGGGTGTTCAAGATGCAGTGGTGATAACTTAACTAAAGTAGAAAATAAATTCAATACTCAGTACTTCTTTTTCTCGGCCTTATCATAGAAGATATGAATTTATGGTTATGAACTTATTTCGTGTTACCCTTTTTCATTCATAGAGTGATTTCACACTATCGGTAGGCGGTACTCCACCTAATCATGTTAATTTCTGGATATTATAAGCAGGCAAAATTTTTCAAAATGCTGTGAACAAACTTGCACCACTTGAGATGACTGAAGTGTTGATGGCAATAATAAATTGAAAAATGTTCAAGACTAATCAATGAAATTATTCAACTGGAGAATTCGTCTGCGGTTGTATCGACACCTCGCCGATATGCCTATTGCCTACAGGCAGGGTGACCACTTGGTGCGAAATGGTTCGAATTGATGCGAAATTCGGGTACTGGTTCGAAAAAGTACGAAATTGGACCTATGCAGTTAAATACTCTGCCATTACTTAAATCAGGGAGGATAATCTTCCGGATTTCTTGACGGCCATCCGGGTCATTTCTGAGATTCACCAGAAAATGCAATAAAAATAGGAGGGGTAAGCACGCGTGTGATTCTTCCGGTTTTCGGCGATGAATTTGGTACCTCTCTTGAATCGGCGAATTTCGATGAAAAAATATAGGGATAAGGGAGTATGACTTCTCATGAGCTTTTCAGGAGAAAATGAAAATATCCAGGAAGTCCTGTTTGTCTTGTCCTTCAATTATATAGAGAAATATGATGTTTCATTTAATGCCTTTCCTATCATTTCATTGAATAGATCTCTTATCCTATCCGGTGGAAAACTAAGAAACTTGCTAATGCTAGGCTAGATAAAAAGAGCACACCTCTGGGATCCTTCAGATAGAAGGATGAGAATGGATCCCCTTGCAATGGAATGATAACGAGAGCGGGCCCGCTCAGATAGAAAGTCGTAGAGAAGGGGCTTTTAATAACACCGAAATTCTACTAGTTGCACTTCTTAAAAAGCTGAAGGTTTCGCCTGCGGCGCTTTAAAAACATAAAAATTCTACTAGTTATACATGCACTTCCCAAGGGAGTGGAGGTTTCGTCTGCGGTGCTTTGTCTCAATATGGTTGAGCTCTAATTAATTGTTAGCTGTGGCCTTAGTGCATTAATAATTGATGTAAATTTAGTCGCAACATGGGGCCTATAATATGAAGGCGCATAAAGATTCATGACTATTTAAAATTGACTCTTGGATTACTTGTAGTCATATCAAAACTGAAAATGGGCCACAGAAAAATCAACATATGGTGTCCCCTAGAAGAGATCTTCCGGATTTTTTGACGCCACGTTCTCATTCCTGTTTGAAATGCATACTTACTAATAATTTCCACTTGGTTCGAAATTTGCGCTTGGTGAAGTGGCCACCCTGCTATAGTTTTGGTCCCGACCTAGTGTTTTACATATATTCGAGTTCGATATTCTGGCCTTGGCCTCTCGATAGGCGAATTCTTCTGTAGAAATATTCGTAGAGTCAATCTCTTCTTTCCGTTTAGAATTTCAAAATCGATTATGCATAACATGAAATTGATACTGACCCGAGCACCGCCAATTTCAGGATTGGTTGACGCTGACGTCAATGGTGCTAGTGATTTTTGCCATTGATGCTGACGGCATAGCGCCGCAGATTATTTTCCTTGACATGTACAACACTGCTTATAACTCAATTATTCAAAGTGCATGTACTCATGAATAAGGTTCAGATGATTAAATCCGCGGAATTTGTTTTTGCAATGGCATGCCTTACCAGTTGTAGTATCATAAACATTACGAGAAATGAATGTTCATGAACATGCGAAGTGCAAAATGCGACGTGCAGTAGTTTGTGAAAAGTCACTGATGTTTTTGCTGATTGATAAATACAGGAGGTGTTTTTCATTAAAGCCAAGTTTTAAACAGCTTTACGGATTGATTCAGATGACGATTAGTGATTTAATTACTGCTGCATTCGCGAGGTGCTCTCTTTCGAAGCTGATAATAAAATGAGCAGGATTAATATCTATAGAGGATGTCATTCGACCAAGACACTTACTGATGTCAGCTAAATGCTGCTGGATATTCATATTCACAGGGTGGCGGCCGAGCCCGGGCAGCCCGGGAATCGCCCTTAAATCTTGGCGAAGTAGTCAATTAGCCCTTAAATAGCCCGGGAATGCCATTTCGTGATTTTTGTCTCTACGTTCAATGAGCATAATTTCTTGATTTCAACTAGTATTAATGAATATTATTAAGCCCACTATTTCTATTAAATGTCTTCAAAGTAAACTTGCTACATTTCCACATGATTGTCAGTGATATTTCTGAGGCGATGGCTATGTCGCTTATAGGAAATTGCTAAAAGTTTTCCAAATAAGTAATCGTTGCATTCTATAAAAGTAATTCGTGGCTTTTCACAATACCTTGTCGTGCATGCAATTGGGTTGACTATAATTCGTACATACAAGTATAAAGTCGCAATCAATCGACAGGGGTCGCAAAAAATCGCTTTGATTTTCATGTTTCATAATGTGCTTGCATTCAATTTCGTAACCGACTCGTAATATGACAAATTATGCAGAAATACTTACAAATTATCCTAAATACTTACTAAAAATGTCATGTCTAAAAGATCGTTTATCTTACGTTATCAATTTCATTGGTTGAAAGACATTTTACAAAAGCACAACTTTTTTTGTAATAAAAAATCTAAGGAATAATCGCGCAATTAAACAATAGGCTATTTATGCGCATACATCCACACCAAGTTGAGGATGATATCAGTCCAAAATCATGCGAACAAACTTCTATTAACGCTGCCACTGACAGAAAGTTCATCAGAGTTTTTCTTGATATTTCAAATAAAAGTCGATGGCTAAGCTAAGTGATGAGCTCGAAAACCTCAGTAAATCATGACAGGAAGGCCACCCAAACCAATGGGGATTATGTGCAGATCACTGCTTCCAAATATCGGGGTCTCTAAGGAGTCATCCGGAGTTTCTGTTAGCGGCAAAGATTTTGCTCTCTGTTCCGGTCGCGACTGTACCAGAAACGCGAAAAATAAGTCAACAAATATCATTCTACGGTTAAAGAAAATATTTCAAGAATGTGTGATTGACTAATAAATAGCCTATTAAAAATTTGATATTGAGCCCATTGATTTTGAAAATAATCAGAATCATAAAAGAATGAACTTAATTAGGCCATCACATTTCATCACGCATTTAGCCGGTTAATTTTTTTAATCGATCACAGATAATCAGGCCTTTATTCAGTGGCTTGTAACCCGTGAACTATTTATGAGATCTGAGTGATTTTCCATTGTTAGAGCGAAATTTTTCGTATTTTCTAGTGATCACAAAATGTGCATGATATTTAATTTTTTCAACTGATTCATGTAATTTTGAATCTTTTTTCATATAATTTTTGCTTTTACTAGTCAATTTTTCAGACTTCAACTTTCAAACATGCAAGGCTGAAGTGACTAACTGCCTTTTGAGACGTGATATTTTCAAAAACTGTGCATTGTCAATTAATTGGCCAACATCTTTAAGATTTGTTATCGACGCGTTTTGAATAGTATTTCAATAAACACCAAATGCAAGAATCTGACGGATTATCCCTCCCTCTTTATTTCCCGATACGACAATTACAAGGCAAATAGATTCCTAGCGCTAAACAGGTCTTTGCCGCCAGGAATCAAAACTTCATTACAACAGAGGAAAAACAGATTACTTATATATGCAGCGAAAAATCAATAATGCAACTACCAACTACTACTTATGACATAGCAAAAATTACGGGAAAACGTAGTGTTTATGTAGTAGTTGGTAATTTTTAGGAACATTTAGAAAGAAAGTCAAAGAAGATTTACGAGACACGGGATCTGCTGGCTGAAGCTGTGACGGGACGTGGACGATCCTCAGGCATTTTCGTTGGAGGTAGGCACGAGTGAAAAATCCCCATTGTGACTTTTTAGCCAAGTTAAGTAACCCTGTTACGTCCGTGAGAAGGAAGTCGCCAGGTTTAGCCATGTGAGCTGCTTTCAATAAGGCCATCAGTTCATTGTGGAACTGGTGAGTTGGCGGAGTGTTCCATCTGTAAGCCACATAGTTGACCACAATAGCCTGCGTCGTTGGAGTTGCGTCCGTACACCAGTAGTTGTCTGCTGGTGGAGGTAGCTTATATTTTGCGTAGAAAATGCGTTGCAGATCGGGCCACTTATGGAGGATGTACGCCGTAGTCCAAATCATGGGCGCGTACAGGGCAACTGTCGCAGAACATAGAAATGCTATATATCCTCGCGCTTTGGGGCAGTGTGGATTGTTGCGTAAGTATTCATACAAGTCCGGAATCCGATTTCGATGCTTGTCCGCGAGAGTCCGCTCCCCCTTTCGTAAATTGTACTTGACCCCGAGATAAGAAATGGTTGTTGTAGGGTGAAGTATACTTTTCTTTTTAGGGATTTTGAGATTGATAGCTTTAAGCCGGGCCAGTCGATTGCGAAGTTGGACAATAGGGTGGTCCACAAATATATGGGAAAAATAAAACATTCAAAATTCGCCTCGCTCCCTTTATTTTCTTGTTCCAATACATGTTTTGGAATTCCAGTTCAAATTTCAGCTCAATCGGAGAGTATTTAGCGGTCGCGCCCAAGTATCGAATTCAGGAGTAGTCAGACTTCGCGTTTCTTCGAGCGTCATTTTATGAATCGTAATACAACTTCTTGCGTGTTATGAGTCACTTCTGTATGAAGCGCACGCCTATGAGTGAACAGAAAGGAAGGAAATGATTTATTGATTAAAGAACTTGCCACCGAGCGGTCAAATACACCTTTCACATAATAGAGTTCAGTTATCTTGCGCGTTCAATGCCATTCGTTCCCTGAGGTGTCGGCCTGAATAAGCTTATACCGTACATTGAACTCGTCTTGTGTTTTTCTCCGACTGCTATCTACACCCTGTTTCGTACACACTCGTATCAACTGTTTATGCATCCGTGCAATCAAGGTGAGTTTATTTGAGATCATCTAATTGTACATGTATAAACTCGAGCCGATAGTGATAGAAAAATTCTTATCCAACAATAAGAGATGACATCTACCTAATGATAAACTAACTATATTTTCTCAGCAAAGATATAATGAAATAACGCATTTATTAAACCACATATTATTCATCCATATGTATAGACTAACAAGTAATGGATCTCAGCCATCAACATATCACACCTGCCGGCAAACGAATGTTTCTTAAGCGATTCGTTACAGAATAAATAATTAATAAATTCGGGGATCTTAGGCAATATAATATTGATGGTTGGTTTAATTAATAGATCCGTTACAAAATAAATGATGATAAAAAATTACATGTACTTATTGTTGGGGATTTTATTCGTATTACCCTGCATGTCTGTTTACCAGAAAAATATTTTTATGTATTTTAGTGGTTAAAATAGAAGTTTTCATTAATTGATAATGTATAATGAAACACTTGCTGTACACATGCATATCCTGTCGCAGTACATGTACCTATATTCAATATTGATATTTTCTTTGTAGATATGGCTCGAAAGCTACGATCAGGGTCCGATTGCTGGCTGATCGGAATATCTACCAGAACCATCAAAACTCAAGGTTTCCCATCTAAACATGACGTGCTGCTAAAATACATGTATCATCATGTAGAGTTGAATCAAACTGCTCGCGAGAGTTGCAAAGCAACATTAGAAGAGGTCTTGGGTTTCTGGAACAGAGCGCGAATACCAACAATGATGACAGAAAAAGCAATTTCAAAGCTAACGAGATTGGTAACGAAGTACGATGATTTGAAAAAGAATAAATACAAGAAAAGTGATTCTGCTCGTATGCATGAGTCTATGTTCATGTCATAAGTAGATGTCAGAAGTCAATCTTCCGGAGTTATTTGACGTAGCACATCAGAATGCTTTGGAGATAATGACAATTCAAGAGGACATCAACTTCTTGATAAGCCAGCGTGAAGATGTTCTAGAGCAGCGTATGGCTGGTATAGATGTGGAACTTGCCCTCAAAGAGAAACGCAAAAAGGAAAGAAACGAAAAATGTGAGATTCGCAGAGAAAAAGAAGAGGAAAGAAAGAGACTACTCGAAACAACCATGGAAAACAGTAGCGCTAGTAATAGCGAACAGGAAGATATTGCCGGTAATAAATAATAATGAGCCTACCACGTTGTACAAACCATTCATGAAACATTCGCGTAAAAGTTCTTCGTCCAAGGAAGCTGATACAGAATATGTATCCGTCACGCTTCCAAAAAAATTCTCACTAAGTCTCTGACAGGTGCGTATACGATTTTATGAAATTAGATAAATCATATAAAATTATGTACATTCATCTTCAGGTGTTGCTGATCGGTTTGGTCTATCCAAAAGACAATTATTCGCTACTGTGGCTACAGTATTGAATGAATCGACATCTTCGTCAGTTCAAGATTTTGTGCTTTTGCCTACCTCAGCACTACGTTCACGAACATTTAATCTACAAAAAGTCTCCGAAGAAGTGAAGATTAGTACCACATTCCCAAACTTCTGTACTGTTCACTGGGATACTAAGTTGTTGGGAGAACTTGGAGAACATTTGGCGGTAGTCGTTAGCGGAGACTTTCCAATTAAGATATCCGAAAAATTACTTGGTGTTCCTGATATAGACTCATCGTCTGGAATGAATCAGGCGAATGGCATACTGGGGATTCTACGTGATTGGAACTTACAGCGGAAGGTCTTTGCACTTTGTTTTGACACGACTTCTTCTAATACTGGCGTTTTCAACGGTGCTGCTGTTATATTAGAACGACTTTTGAATAGGAAATGTCTGTGGTTGGCATGTCGTCATCATACTATGGAGGTCATGGAAGCCGGAGTCTGCTCTTCTATTTTTGGAAAATCCACTGCCCCAGACAATCCATTGTTCAAAACGTTCAAAAACAAGTGACTCATTAGACAAGTCGATTGGAAGACTTGTCAAGCTTCCAGAATCTACATGGCTTAACATCAGAAAGAATCTAATTATTGAGCGTCTTCAAAATATTCCTGGTCGCTTCTGTCGTGATGATTATAGGGAGATGATCAATGTAGCGTTGGTACTTCTGGGAGAGCTCAACCCTGATGTGTTGAGGAAACTTGGTCCCATTCATCACGCAAGGTGGATGTCAAGAGTACTGTGTTTTGGGAAAATGCTGATATTTTCCTGTCAACTTGATTACTCGGAGGATTTCATTGAAAAGTTGAATAGACTCGCAATTTTTAAATGTCTGTTATATACAGATTCATGGTTCGATTCCTCTGAGTGTGCTGCTCATGCTCCAGCGAATGATATTCGACTTTATATAGATCTTCATCGACTCAAGCTGATTGATTCTCAGATTGCCACTGCAGCTCTTGACAAATTAAAGAATCATCTATTGTATCTAACTCCAGGAATGTTGACGCTGAGTTTATTTGGAACTAATGTTCCTGCTGCTACAAAATCCGAAATGGCAAATAGGTTACTTGAAGTGAAACCTCTATCATGTCAAAAGCAATCTGTGATGAAGAAAGGTAAACCAAAATTTCCAGAACTCATTATTGAGACTGTCAGCCTGGTCAACCTCATAGAACAAAAATCATGGTTCATATTTCAAGCTCTCAATATTGACACAAACTGGCTTTATGAACCAGTGGCACATGGAACGAAAATGCAGACTTTTCGTTCGCGAGAAATGTTATGCACCTGAAAGTTGTTAACGATGGCGCGGAGCGTGCCGTTAAACTTGTCGAGGATTAATGTGACAAGGTGACGAAAGATCCTGAGATGCGGCAAAATCTTCTGCAATCGGTTGAACATCATCGAAAGCATTTTTCTGAATTCAAAAAATCTGCTTTTGTGAAGAAGTGACGGGACGTTTAGTAAGTTAACTTGTTTATGTAGCCTACTTGGTAAGAATTACAGTTGTGTGTGTACTATGCTCTTAGATATTAAAGTAGTATCGACAGCATAGTTTGAATATTTCTGAAATATACTCATTTTTCGTAATTCAAATAAATTTGTTTTCTGTCTTTTACATAATCAAGCAAAAGCTAAATAAATACATATCAGATTTGTTAGCTTATAGGCTATTAGTATGATGTTCAATTTTAAAAGTGTGAATTAGAAAATCAGAAAAAAATCACTGTGTAAACTATTATAGTAATCATATCTATTACTTGAGCGCGACCTCTTAATTTGATGCAGTAGTCCTCAAAATTCAATCACAGACTGTATTTAGCATTTGGAACAACGGCGTTATGGGAGTGAAAGCGATTTCGGAAATTTTGTATTTTGGACCACCCTATTGGACAATCTTCTTCTTTGGTGCGACAACAAGAATGTCATCCAAGTGCCCCCAGACAATTTGGTTTGATCGTAATTATATTAATTATACAGTGTGAAGAAGAAGCAAGTTGAATAATTTTATTGACGAAGAATGCAATGTCACAAATTGAGTCAAATCTAACCAGATAAATAAACCTCTGCCATGGTTTAATCCGATGGTGATGTCTTCAAAACGGAGGTAGCATCACTGCGTTGCACTGTCATTGCTGTCCTTTGAATCAAGAAACATCGAGACCTTGACTTTGCTAGAAACATCAGACACAAACTTTATAACTGACGGTTACCATGCGTCCTTTGTTTCTACGCAAACTGATACAAAAAGGTAATAAGAAGGAATTCTTCTGGCCTTCAGAGTCCCCGTCTAATGTGGCAGTTTTTCTTGCTTCTCTTGTTGATATTTCTTGATAACTTGGTGTCATCGTGCTATTGCATTAACATGTACATTTTGATATCATGGTTTCTATCATGGTTGTTGGTTCTTCTCATTTGTTGCTTCAACTTAACATGCTTGAAAATTTCAGTCTGATAAATCGACTAAATACAACTTTCTAGAATTTCATAAATCAGATGATGACAATGAATTATTTTTTGATCGCAGTTAAGTTCAAGAAATAAACTTTTCTGTCGATATGAAATCATTTAGATCCCATCTGCAGTTCACTAGCTGGGTCATTAAGGAAAGGTGAAGCTGAATATATAAGCAGTTTATAAGCTGAAGAACCACAGTTCACGGAATTCACAAATTTTGAAAAATGAGTGCGGTAGAGTCAAATATCGTTGTTGTTGTTGTTGTATATGTTTATTGAATCAATGAAAATCATTCACTGTACAGAATTTTCATGCAAGAATATAGCAAATAAAAAAAAGGAAAGTAAGTAGAAAGAGTAAGTCAAACATTAAGGTCATGCACACCTTCACATTAGCAATTGCTGTTAGTCAAGCCACAAGTAAATGGCACAAAAGCGTTGCGACGTCTCATTGTAGCTGACGCTGGCTGGAGAAAACGGTGGGAAAAACTCGATTTTGGGGTATGATGCCATGAATAATGTGATGACAGTCACTTGCAGCTTGTTGAAAGAGGCGTGCTCACGGCGAAGTTTAAGTGATGGGAACCTTCCGCACTTGCATTCGGATGCACGGAAATCTCTCGGCAGGGAGCAAATGAGTTTGTGAACCCGATTTTGAAAACGATCAATCCGGAGCTGAAGGTTTGTTGGCAAATGCACGAAAGCAGGAGATGAGTATTCAAACAGGGATCTGATCAGAGAGTGGTACACTACAGTCAGCTCCTTCTGATGCATGATGGGCTTCAGCATGCGCAAACCATATAATCGCTTGCTTGCACTTTTTAGGATATCGTCGACATGAGAGTTCCATGTAAGCCCTTGATTGATGTGAAGCCCTAGCACACGCAATTCTTTGACTTCACAAACGTTGTATATGGCTTGTAAATGGCATCCTTGAGTTTTCTTCACCAAAAGAGTCTTAGATTTGCTGGGATTGATCAAAAGGTCGTTTTCGGAAGACCATTTAAGAATGTTGTTATGCTCATCAATCACTGAATTCGAGCCTTGACGAAAATGCGGAATAACTAGGGTGACGTCGTCGATGTACTTGATAATGTGAGTAGTGTCACTGACGGGTGCCAAGGAGGAAGCAACAAGACAATACAGATAGGGACCAAGAATGGAACCTTGTGGAACTCCAGAAGAAATAGAAGTCACAGAGCTTACATGATCACCGATTCTAGTTGACTGAGTTCTACACGACAAGTAACTTCTAATCAGTCTCATAAGATCTATTGGGATACCAAGAGATTCCAGCTTCTGAAGGATTACTTTATGGCCAAGTTTGTCAAAAGCCTTTGTATAGTCATAAGAGACCAGTTGAATGCCAGCAACATCATTGCGATCTAAAAGGATGGTTGCATCATCCAACAATTTCACAAGAGCAGCCGTTGTCGACGACTGTGGGCGACATCCAAACTGATCCGGACCGAAAGCATTAGTTAGGGATTGACGAAGGGTACCGTGTTGAATGATAAAGTACTCCAAAAGTTTACCGGGTAATGGTAGCAATGAGATTGGACGAATATTGCTCAAGGTAAATTGTCCATGTTTTGGAATTGGTGAGATATGTCCATACTTCCATTTAGCAGGAAAAACACACTCTCGCAAAGAAAGACAGAAAATATGGCATAACGGACCAGCAATTATTGATGCAGAAGCCTTGTACAAAATAGTGGGAATGCAATCGCTGCCAGGAGCTTTGTTGTCAGGAATCTTTCTTAAACGTTTCTCAACATCAGATACAGTGATAGATATACCAAACTCGCAGTTACTGCTTGTAATACTCGCAGGCATTTCGTACGAACGACATGGGACAAACACTTTTCTTAAACTCTCATTAATTAATTCAACGGCTGAATCAGGCCCACCCAACTGAGTGGAAAGGCGAAGAAGTGGATCAACGGATTTTGTACCCCGTATAGCGTTGACTGTATGCCAAAACTTTTTAGCACTGTCGGAGGATCGGCTACACCATCTTCGCTTGGCTGTGGCTATCTCTTCTTTGACCTTATGTTTCCAATATTCATAAGCGACGAAATTGTGCTGCCGGTAAGAGTCCCACCTCTTCTGGATATAAAGCTTAAGCAAAGGAGTCATCCACGGCTTATCTCTCTCAGTCCGCACGTCCGCACACGAGGACTGTTCTATGTTATTACGTTATTACGCTATTACGTTCATTATCTATCACAATTGGTGGCAAAATTTAAGCAGGAAATGTCTGAAATTTAATGATGAAAATACTTTAAAGAAGTGTCCGGATAATTTTTGATCGGTGTAATTGGAATAACATATCTGGTCAGTATAAAAAACAAAGCGAAAATTCGATGAAACAGCCCGGGAATCGCCCGGGAAATTGAAGCTGGAAATCTGGCCGCCACCATGTATTCAAGTCAGAGCGTCTTTCAGTTACATACGTGTACGCCAATGAAGGTGATGATAGATGGAATGGAAGAAATCTTTCACGAGATCGAGTACTGATCTGACACAATTCCGAACTACGCCAAAATGCAACTTCATTTAATGTGTCACTCTCGGGTATTGCTTATTAGGTCAGTGTGGTGTGCGTGTGTACTGTTTTATTACTGCGACATTGACTTGCGACTGACATTGATGTTACAGACCAATAACAGTCTCAAGTTATGCTTCAACAGTCAGTGGTAACGATGCTTTGCAGTAGATGCCTATTTTGTTATTTGTAGTGACCGAGTACTTCATCCTCCGAGATACCCTTTATTTCTGTTTATTGTTCTTCAAAAGTGCTAGGTGCAAGAACTGTGGTGATTGCCATTTTGGGTCGATATTGCACGTTCATTCAAACGAGTTCAGTGGAGACTTTATAGAAATGTTGTAAAAAATATAAATATTTGTGCTCATTGATCAATGTTCTATGTCTGGGACAATTGTACATTCTCATTGACCCAAATGCTGTTCTCCCATCACTGAAAAGTTATATTCTTGTAGTTCAGTGATATTTTTCAAATTTGGTGAAATTATTGCAGCTCTGTTGTCAGCCTTTGTTGCAGCAACCTCATTGTATCATAATCAATCTTTCTTCAGGTTAAGAATCTTTATATCAACTCAGATATTTTCCTTAGCCATCTAGAGATTTCAAATTTTGTCTTTGAGAAAGACGAAGACTTATACTCGTATAGTACATCAGAAGTGTAAGCACTTTAAATGTGACTTGTGTCTTGCTGATTTCATGAATTTTAACTCAACAGGTGACACTTCAACCGAATCCTACGATCGTTTATCAGATGTTGGAGAACTTTCACCAGCTCCCGAACATCGTCAGTTTCGCCCACCTGTCAATGGCTCTCGACAACGGGAGCTGTCTGAAACAGAGATGGGAGAAGGTGACTTTGCCTCTGACAGCATAGCGGATGCCGGGTCCTATAGCCTTCCACTCTCCACTGAGGAGCGACGCCAGCTGGGCATGAGCTCCGGTGAGACAGAAGCGTTCAATCCGAAAGGAACTGATGGTGAGTATTATGATTCTTATGAATTGATAGATAACGGTGCTCTCTCTGAAGAGTAAGGGACAAACTGCATATGTCATGATTGGAAGGTCCCCTCTGATGATGGTAGCAAAACACAAATATTGAGTTTTGCTACCATCAGCAGAGGGGACCTTCCAATCATGACATAATGGTGATCGCAATTAATCACTCAATCAGAGCATTCAAAGTTTTGAGTGAGTTGTTTTCCTGATAAACTAGTGGACTAAACGGAATGGTTGTCCAGCAGCTGTCACTGAACTGAACTAACATTTTGCCATTCACTAGCTAATGCTTCTCGCATCTTCCCCGGGAAAAAATCATCTTTTCGTTATTCGGGCGTTGTCTATTAATAATACTGTATTGACAGCGGTTTGGTTGCGTGATGCATGTAGATTGACCTTCACCCTGGCGAGCTTCATTCACCATCGGGAGTCCTCTTAGGACCACGGTTTTTCCTACTACTGATTTTCCAGAATTTTCCTGTCGCCAAACTTCGAATCCTGGATTAGTGCATGCAAATTTGCATAAGTTTATTAGCGTATGTAACTCGATAATGAAAATGCTTCTGGAGAAAAAAATGCATGACGTGTCTGACTTATTAGCAGGACTTCTGTGTGTCAATGTGTGACTCGCCTCGCGGATATGACGAACGCCTCTCGTCGATACAGAAATCTTCGATCGTATCATATTGGCGAAAATGCTCTTTCCTAGCACTGTTCATCGTGTCAAAACTTTGAAATTTGACATGATTTTCGGCAAAACAGGTGTCTCAAAATATAGAAATGCAACCCATATACAGTGTATATACATACATAAGTTTGGGACGCCGCCTCCTTCACACTCCTCTTTGTGTGTTTGGTTCGTTATTTTGTCGTTTGTAACCTCATAACACTTACTTTAAAAATGTAGAAATATCGAAAGTGCATGCTATATAGGTCACGAGTTTTAACCTTCCTTGATTGACATACATGACGAGTTTGTCCTCTTTGTCACAGAGTTACCAAAATTACAAAGAAAGAAAAGACGTGGACGTCCAGGTGAGAAACTTATCCGAATGCCCTCTAAGTTTGAGGACTGTAATTTATGAGATGAAGCTTGTTATATAGATGTAAATGTTGAGTGCCCCTGATGCACAAGCAAATGTCTAGAACATTGTATCAGGAGTTAAAACAGATATTTTGGAAATTTGATTTACTATGTGAAATCTAATTCACGCTGTTTTATGCACAGCTGTCAAATTACTCTCATAGCTTATTGACACTCTTTCTGTCACACCATTCATATCAAAGCAGTCGCGAATAACGGAAATGTCGATTGATTTACAATAATTTGTGTTTATTAACCTGGTTAGCACATGTAGCATTATCTAACGCATACAGCTCTAAAGTCAGCTTGAACTGTCTGCCTTTTATCTGTCAGGTCGTTTCACATTCTACTTTATGCTAAGGGTGAATAAAGAGTGAATTCTAAAGTTCCACTTTCGTTGGAAATGGAGGACTTTATCTTTATGTTAACTGTGTTGCTTTTTGCTTCCCTAACCCATTATTGGCTTTTTTCAAAGAGGATTTCAAACGGAATTTTCGGGCGTTCTAGGTAGCGCACCAAGTTGGATAGGAGTGTTGCCATTAGATCGGGGTTGATCTTTCCTTTTATATGGTCACTTTTTTTGGCCGTTCTGTGACAACATTGACACAGAACTACAAGTAAGGGTTCAAATATCGTCAAAATATGCCACTAATATTTTATGCCATTAGCCTTTGATGGGTTAATGCTTCATGCCATTTGCCTTTGATGGGCTAATACGGTGCTTCATGCCATTATGTTTTGATGGGTCAATACTACATGCCATTTGCCTTTGATGGGTTAATGCATTTTAGTTGTACAAATCTGCTTTTTTGTTATTTTTAACCTTCGTAGATAGTATTTAGAACATATATACGATTTTTTGGTGATAATTGTATAGACGAATATACATTTTTCTAAATGTAAAATGCATGCACATTATACATGCATGCATTTAAAACAACTTCATGCTCATCACACAAAATGCTGATTGAAATAATGCACGCTAGGATAAATGTATTAAATAAATTGGCTCATAACTAAATGGAACATTTGGAAGGAACGAGATCGCAAAATTCAAACATCAAAGCTGGCTACAAGCAAGCGATCAAAGTGATTAAAATTTGAAACAAGTTATGCAAACATAAAATTAACGTAATCGAGAATAACTTTCCAGAAGCTATGCAGATCATAAGAATAGTTTATGATCTCCCTCTAATGTCTCATAAAAAGGAGCGGCGCATTTTATCATATACTTGTCTCAACTATTGATCATCTGCTTGCTCCAGTGGTCTGCTGATTTCGCCAAGTAACCGTGTTCTGCCACATTCATTGATACCTACACTTTGCAGTCACTTCAGTTTTCAAGAAAATTGTGAAACACTATCTACACGATTTTCGTTGACCTGGCTTTATTTCTAAGCACCTTGTCATCTCAACAGTTGAAATGTGTTCAGCAATTTTTCTATGATTTGTAATGAACTGTTGCTAATATATTCACTTCCTAATGAAGAGTGTTGTGCCACTGATTCACCTAGTCAAAATTCACGGGTCTAAGATATGTTTTTGGTCGGTTATATAGCTTCCTGATTTTTGCTATTGATCGACATTCGAGTGGCTCAGAACCGCGACTTCTAGTGAAGCTTAACAAAGAGATGTTGTGTATCATCCTTTCATGTACCAGCTTGTAGCCTCTGCTCCTACATGCAAACTTCAGGACAGCTTCAATTCGGTGCGCGAAAATATTTTCCCGTAGGGTGAGGACAGTCGATAATCTAGACAAGGTGAGCTACCACCACTACCCCAAGAAATCGCAATAAATCAATTTCCTGACGTACTGAAATTACAAATGTACTAGCGGGTCTTTGTAGGGCGCGACGCAACGTCTACGGCTGCCAAGGAATTTTTGCTCTTAATTTGTTCAAGTCTGATGACATCTTTCTGCTCTAGTTCTAACCATTACTGATAAATGTTTTTCCTTTAATTTCTTTCCTTTTCTGAAATTCAACACTTTGGAGCAGCCTCGTATAGGAATCTCATATCTTCTGTCGGTTTTGCGCTTAAACATTACAATCTATTATCGAACATCAGATTTTTGAACATATCCACGAATATGATGAGTCATGATTTGTTATTTTTCTGTGGGTGCGGCACGAATGGCATCTATCAGTCACCAAAATGGGAGGGAGATGAGGCGATTAATTATTCATAATTTTTTTGCAATAATTTTCTTGTGAAATTCAGCTGGAGGTAAAGTTATTGTTCACCTAGGCATCCGTAGATTTTGTGCTATTGATGCTTAGTTTATCTATCATTCTCTCTTTAAGGCGACGCCGCTGGCATGGAAGAATGGGAGGCCGATCTTCAACGAGAATTGAACGAATTCGAGCTTGTGGACGGATCAGCTGGTGAAGGGCACGTCACGAAAGAAACTGAAGAAGCTGATGAAGATGAAGACCTTGAGCGAGAAATAATGAAGGAGCTTGAAGCTGATAATGAGGGGGAAGCGACAGAGAAAAGCACTTGAAATTCTGTCGGGCCTGAAGAACTGAACATTAGAAAATAAAGGAAGAGGTTGCCAGGTGGAGACTAAAAAATGCATAGTGGACTTTAAGGCTGATGAATCTAATGTGATCTATTTCAACAGTAAGCAAGATAAAAGGTTTCATGATTAGTAAATATCTTGCAATGTAGAACTTAGAAATAACAAAATCGGTTCCAAATAAGTCATCCTAGTGGCCTCTCCCTTTATTTTCTCATCGTGTCCATTTTGAATTCCTGTCATCCGTCTGTACAGTCACATGTGGTGCGTCGTCTTTCATCAGAGGGAGCATTTGTTCAAGTTGTATTTTTCAGGTATTAGGGTTCATTATATAATAATAATGATATTTTGTAGTGACAAATTCTGTTAAGAATGTCTGAATGGATCTTCAGTCTCCTGAACATCTATATACCGAACAAGCTGATTGACAACAGGTTTCTTCATTACTTTATTAGCTGTAAGTTAAGTACTTGATGCACAGAAAACAAAGGGTCGTTGCGTTTCATTCTGTTATAGGAAGGTGATCCGAGAAAGCTGCTTTCGAATAATGCCAAATTCTGTTGGTCACGCAAGCGCTTTCGAGGGCGCACAGCCTATCATCCTTAGATAAAGTGGCATTCATCAGTTGAAGACACGTACAGCACATGCATCAGACACAATTGAAAACGAATCACCGGTGCATTGTTGATTGATGGATGAATCACAATAGTGAAATATATAAGACTGACTCATTTGCAAAACAAAATGTGATAGTTTACTGCTTGCAAGAAAACACAGGAGTGTGCAAATAGCAAAACAGCAAGTAGTAACCTACATCTTTTTATAGCAAATGAGTCTCTTGTCTTTTGGTACTGGTCCTTTGTATTTCTGCCCAAGCATGTGATATGTGCCGTTGATTACTTTACATTTGCATCTGATGCATGCCATTTTCTTCAATTAATCTGTGTCAACTTGCCTGAGGATGAGGCACCGTGTGTCCTAGAAAGCGCTTATGTGACCAATATAAGTCGATAGTTTTTGAGATAGCCTTTGTTGCAGATACAGATATAAATAGATAAAATAGCTGTCGCGGTTGCAGAATCTAAGAAATCGTCTATCAAATGTATTTTTTGTGTTATCCTGTTTATAGGTAGACCTAAGTCAATCTTTGATTAGTAAGTCAGCAATATAACGTTTTTTCCGTTTGTTGCTGCAATGTCTTCAAAAATAATCTATACCTGTTGCGTATGCTTCCGTCAAATGAACTATGATACATCTCATTTCATGAAAGGTGTCATGAACGTCAAAGACAATGTTGCGACTTTCTATAACGTGTACATATCTCAAATATCATAATCCTTCTATTCGGCATCCCATAGCGGATATGTTTGATCCACATGTATTTGCTACAAAATAAAGAGTAATTCCACACCTATCTGAAGTTTTGAATTGTTGATGCATGTAGAATGATGCGGGTTGGATTATAATGGTTTATGTATTTGTGTTGTATCAATTTTCTCCTTTGTCATCATTCTAAACATGAAATATCCCTGTCGTTAAATTTTTACATGTTTTACGACATAATTTTAGAAACAGATAATGATCAATATTTTAAGTTTCCGCAAGCGCACCATGAATCAATTGTCGCAGATTTTCATAGGGTGATCTGAGTATAAATTGAAGCATAGTATTTGCCTGTCTACCACTTATTCGATTTTTGATATGACAGTCTATGAAGAATGATATAATCATTCCATGATTGTTGATCATAGCACTTCATTTTAGATAAATGGCAGCTGATGTTATCAAAAGTTGACTGACGAATTTAGTAGAAATAGTAATTCTTGTCAATTTGAGGTAGTGAGAGCACATCGCAATCAGTAGTTTCTATCACTGCTCTCGTAAGAGTGCATTTCATTGCCACAAGGCATCACATAGAACTGAAGCTGTAATGAATAGGCATATTCCAAAAAGTTGAATTTTCAAATTTTTACCCTCTAGCGTTGATGTTCAGAGAGTGATTCTATGTGTAATGCAAGAAACTCCTTATTTTGTTGATAAGTTAACAAAACTAATAATAAAGTATAATAAAACGTAGTGATAAGTTTAATAAAACTTCCAACCCGCAATAGCTTGAAGCTTCCGAACTTTGTACAAAATCCTACATAAAACGGTCATTACAGACTGTGTCTTTATCGTACCTTGTTTCTTGAATCCATGTAGTTTCATTGTGAGGAATAAACTCACAATTTAGACCAAAGTGATTCTGAAGGTTGGGGCAGGAGCTTTTTGTTCGAAAAAGTCAAAACTCAACTCGTGCTTTATACATGAAGTTCAATCTAGGTAATTATAGATGTTCCTTCATTTAGTGATAATCGACGCCCAGATACGAGTGAATGAACTGGGTCTACTGATGTCGAAATAGTAGTAGACTCCTCTCAAAGGGCACATCGCTACCTTTTTGTTAGTTGCCTTTATTTGTTGAAACTGGCATGAGAATCCAGTATATTTTTCATCTCTGATGAATGTATGAAATTTAATCTATAACTGTTAGTTCATAACTGATAAGTGAAGCATGCATTGCTGTAGAAACCAACTTTATGGTAGTTATTTCGCAAGAATGTATCTCGTTGGCCATACATTTTAGCAGTGTTGGCATAAACATGTTCAACATCGTGGCGCTGTGAAATCGAGAACTTGCAGTGCAGTCCGGCCGCCAGCACGAGCTATTGCATGGAACGAGGCCGAAAATAGGACTTTTCGCAGAGAGTACGCCCAATGGCTGCTACGAATCTGCGCGTCTGCCGAGTTCAGCACGGATCTTATCTTGCCCGATAGTACATGTATCTAAGAAAGCACGCTGAGGTTCTCGCTGTGCGGTTACATTAATCTGCTGTCTTGAAATGTGATTTATTTTTCTCCAATTTTTGGAGCTGCAGTCGACTCGATTGTAGGTTCCTTACATCAATCGATGGCTTATTAAGTGCTGGTGTTGTGGTGCCAATTTCATCCTACTGTTTCTATCAGTTTTCGGGATGTATTGGATTGAACCCTTTACCTTAGTGATTGGTGTTCACTGCAATGTCTGTATTGATGGCTATTGCAACGGTGTTGGATGTCTATCTCGTCTCCATGGAAATCCTGTCTATTTTTAACTATCGCATTGTTGGTTCATCTGGATCTGCGTCCATTTTATCATCGATTTCTTTTTCTGTTATCTGTTTTGATCATTGTGGCAGTTGGTATTGTCAGCTGATAAATCACATGTTATGAATCAAAGCTAAGAACCAGCTGCGTCCAATTATTTTCATAAAAAATTGATTTTTCATCACGTGTGCTGTGACATCAAGGATTTACGTGATTTAAACGTTGTAGTTCATAATAAGACAGTTCAGCACAGATTTGCAAACGTTCGGAGGATGTCTTCTTCACAATTCAACAGATTTTCAAAAGAACAGCTGACCTCTAAGCTTATGGACGCTGTTAATTGTTATAATGCAGATGATGATACAGATGTTAGTAAAAGTGATAACACGTTCATGACCGCAACTTCGATGCAAGTTGTGTGTAATGCTACTCTACTAACGCAGAAAGATACAGATGAAGTCATGGACGCAAAATGTTCTCTATCTCCGATGATTAGATATTCCGGCTTCATTTATGGTTGATAGACAAAGAGAAATGCAGACAATATGTGATACACTTCAAAGTGAATGACTAGAAAAGGAGCAAGAGAATAACTCAGAAACGCCTCATGATTTTGAAGAACACATCGTAAGCGAAGCAGTGCAGCGATTATCACCGCACTAAGAGGAAAGGACTGATTTTGATAAAGACCTTTTCAAAAGCATCCTACAGTTTCTGGGTTGAAGTTATGTGGTCATCTTGTCCGTTAAGCGGATAGGAAAAATTGGAAGGACGAAACCTGTTACTCGTTGTTTGTGCTGGTGCCAGCATATAGTTAGGTATACTCACTAGAACGCGTAAGTTTCGAAAAAGTGATAGCTTTATAAGAGTCTATGTCAACCCAGACTTGACAGAAGCACGACTAGGTAATGCTACCTTATGGAGAAAATTAACAGTGCGACATGGCAATGATGAGGATGTCATTATAAAGGAAGGTAAGATAGTGGAACGAAATGAGCCAAATAAGAATTTTCAATGCATTTTTTACATTATTTTACTTGCTCCAGAAAAATATTAGGTCGCTGCTATCCATACATTCTGTGCTCCAATGCTCGAGCAATATTAAATAAAATCAATGATGTTCGTCTGACACTATTGCTGAAAAACATTGACATTAAAAACAGCAGTTAATCTGAGGGCCCCGGTATCAATTATTCGATGTACTGCTCGTGACAAACCAATGGTTACTCGTTTAAAAGATCCCATCAATAAACGTTGGGTTGCCTTTCTTAATCGTTCTCTGTTGCGTTATAATAGCTTAAAAATTAACGTGAGTGAGGAATTGTAGAAAGCCAAAATTGCTTAGCCAAAGCGTATATGTGGCAAACAATTATGGACAGTGTAAAGATAAAATTGTGCTCTAAGTCATCGAATCTTGTTGTGTCCATTGTTTCAAAATATTCGACTGTTTTTGAGACTGTAGATGCTATTTATGATTCACTATCTTCCGTTTTTCAGGGAATAGAATCTTCCGGAATTCCGGATTTTTTGACGGTTATCTGGGTCATATGTGAGATTCGCCAGAAAATGCAATAAAAAGAGGAGGGGTTGAGGCTCGGGTATGTGGGCCCCTAAGATGGAATGATACCTTCACGAAGTAACGCATAGTCTTAAGACCAAACATCTTCATGATGCGTTGCATAACACCCCTCTGATCACAGGGCATTACTATTGATGCTATCCATAAGTTCCCTCTGTCCACTCATTGGCCCCCTCTGACGATACATGGACGTTTTTTGACTAGACAATGCATTATTTATGTTGTATACCCGCTGCGTGATTTATGCTTCCTTGTTGTACTTTTTGACTCTTTAGTAGTTCCCCTCTCCTATACCGTACCTACTATATAACTAGAGCTGTGCGCGGTTAGTTTTTTCCTTTAACCGGTTAAAATCGGTTAAATAAAAAATTTTAACCGGTTAACCGATATCGGTCAAACATCTTAGCTTATTGACTGTCTTAAAAGCTTTTTTACTGGTATGTTGCTGCAATATACAAACAAAAGGCAATCGTCTCCACTATATATTGACAATCTTAAAGCCTTCTACTGGATGTTAGTGCAAGATACAAACAATAGGCAATTGTGTACCCCTAAATATGCGCCCTTTACTTATATCATATTGAGCAACTCCAACTGTGCATTAGTAATAAATTACTATACAAAAACATCTACTTTAGTTTACAGAAAACGAGAGTAAATTTCTGAAGAAGCTTTACTATCAATTAATCGGGGATCACGCACAAAAACACGAACATTATACACGTATGATTGGAAAGAGAAACACGACTGTTTTCTCGGTATGGTAATAGGGAAAAAATCACGGAGGAATCAACGCAAAAAGTAGCTTTTTAGTTGTGATGTAGAAAGACGATTGCTGAAGCCATCTCTCGTTTTAGAGATGTGCGTTTTGTGTCATATGTGTTCCCAAATGTGGAAAACAGTCTCTCGGATGAAGCCGACGTGGCTTGGATGGATAAATATTTCCGTGCTAATTGGCTTATTTTCGGGTATTGATGTTGTTTCAATTTCCAAAATTCGAGTGGATCTGATTCAATTGGAATACTATCCTCGTCGAGATAGGTGTCGAACTCACTCCTCTGAGTTTTAGAGGGAACAGTTGTCTTCATCACTATCCATCAGAAAACTCAATTTGCAACGTTTTGCTGATGACGGAAGCATTACAAGATTTGATTCAGACTCACATGCAGATATCGAAACATTGGTCAGTTTCAACAGTTCAGCTTGAACTAAGCATTTAACCTCGTACCGGCAGTGCCTGAGACAAATGACAGTGATTTGAATCTTGTATCGAGCAGGGTGGCGACCATGTGAACACTTAATTCTGATAAGAATTCGTCATCATATTCAGAAAATCGGTCACTTATATTTCGAAGCAAAGTACTTTGAAACTTCTTGAGAGACTCACAACATTCACACTTGGCTATTTTCTTGATGACGGCGAAAATAGTTGGATACACTGTGGAAATGGATGCAAATTTCTCTGCCTCCCAATTTTCTGAAGCCAAACGCAGTCCTTCGAGCAGTTTCACGGTATCACCGATTTTCTCGACTTCTTTAGAGGAAAATGTAAGCTTCTGCTTATCAGAAGATTTCAAAATTGATGCTGTCTTAACCATGAAATCAATAGCTTTGAAGAGATTCATAAATGAATTCAGCATGAAGTACGTGGAATTCCACCGAGTTGGAACATTCAATTTAAGTCGACAAGTTTTCTTTTCCGGTAACATTTGCTCTAGACATTGTCGGAATACTCTGGATAAGTTTTCCGATCGCTTTATTGTTACGATTGCGTCTCTCACCTTTTCAACAAGGGAATCAATATTTCTTTCTCTAAATGACTCGTTAATTGCTAATTGCAATAGATGTGCCGTACACGCAATGCTGTAAGTGCATTTTTCATTCTGCCTGAATGCTGATTTCATATTTGCTGCACTATCATGTGTATGATACGTGGTGCGCCCAAAAAGTTTCCGGCCTTAGCATTTTATAAAGCGAAAAGATTTAATCCAATGACGTTTTTATTTAGTACATTATAGCTATTTCTCAAACCAATTGCCGTTCGCGGCCAAACACTTTTCCCAGCGAACTGGGAGTGCCTTGAAAGCATCAAGGAAAAAAGCGGGAGGTAATAGGCCAAAACAGTTTCTTACAGTCTCTTCCAAAGCTGCGGCACTTTCAAAATGAGTCCCGCGGAGATGGCGTTTCAACTCATTGAAAAGGCAATAGTCTGATGGAGCCAAATCCGGGCTATAAGGTGGATGCTGAATCAGCTCGCCGTAATATTCACCGGTCACTGTCTCCTGTCTTTGTAGGAAATCCAGGAAGATGATTCCTCCTGCATTCCAGAAGGCAGTCAGCATCATTTCTCTTCGGATCGCTCCAGATCGTTGCTTCTAGACTTTGCCTTCATCAGGCCTGCGCCATTCCAGAGATTCTCGCCTGGATTCAGGTGCGTACAGGCTCAGTGGCGTTTCATCAACAGTGATGATGTTCCTCAAGAAATTATCGCCATGGCGGCGATAAATTTCAAGATTCACTAGGCAGGCTTCACGGCGTCGGGTGCACATCTCGGTGGTCAAGAAGCGCGGAACAAAGCGAGACGAAACCTGGTTGAAGCGCATTTCGTGCAGCATCTCGCCAACAGATCCTTTCGACAGTTTCAGACTCAGCAAGCTGTCTTGTTGTCACCTTCCTGTCTTCAAGGACCAGTCTCTCCAATTTGGCGCGGTTTTCTTCGTTGTCAGAAGTCTTTGGGCGGCCTTCTCTTTCTTCGTCAGCCACAAGTTGACGTCCTCTCTTGAACTCGGCAATCCAAAACTTGATCGTCGATTCTGACGGACACTTGTCTGCGTAAGCAAGAAGCAAGTTCGCTTTAATGTCTGCACTTCTTGATCGTCGATTCTGACGGACACTTGTCTGCGTAAGCAAGAAGCAAGTTCGCTTTAATGTCTGCACTTGACTGACCAAGCAGAAGACAAAAACGAATCGACCTTCGATACTCCACTTTATCCAAGTGATCAAGTCGCAATGAAGTCATCCTTTCAGTGCGCTTTCACGAGTGAAAATGATTTTTGACTAAGTGCGTTCGCTGGTTGAAATCAGATGTCTATGAACAGATGTCAGATCAGATATCTATGATCCTGACCGTTTCTAGCTCTCAAAGAACCAATGTATTGATTTCAGATGTTTACTTTAGAAATTGAAAGGAATTTCTGTCATTGGCCGGAAACTTTTTGGGCGCACCACGTACACTGCCGTTATATCAACTTCATCCAAAGCTTTGTCTATTGCTAGTGCTATTTCTTTTCCGGTGATTTGTCTTTCTAATGAGGTACTGTCGATATTGTACGACAACAATTCCCAATTGTCATTAATATAATGTCCCATGATAGACATAAGTGATACCATTTGACTGTTCGTCCAACAATCAACCGTAACAGATACATATGGTTGAGCATGTATCTTTTCGCAGATGTGAGTTTTTTCATTTTCATATTTCAACATCAAATGACGTTGCAAAGCCGCATGTGCGGACGGCTGGTAGTTCGACTCTAAGAAATACAACAGGTTTTGCATTCCCTCACCTTCAGTAAATGGTAAGGGTTGTAGATCTTTGGTGACACAATCAACTAGCATCTTCGTAATTGATTCAGCTCGAGATGTTGAACATGGTCTGTTAACAGATGATGATACCCACTCATTCAAGTTGCCCTGTTGCTTTATTCTTTGACAAGCTTTCTGTTTGCTTGAACTGTTGGTAACATGCCTCCCACACGCATCAGTAGTACTGCTCGCAGAAGAAGTAGGAGCAGGAGACGAAATTGTAGATTGTAATAAAGCAATAGGTTTGATATTACCAGATGATGAATGATGCGCACTTGTCAAATGATAAATGAGCGTACCATTGCCACCCTTGAATGAGTAAGTCTTTGGGCAATCGAATACAAGCATTGGCAATCGAATTTGTATCGTCTTTCTTGAAATGCTTCCAAATCCAAGACATACTATATGTAGGCGGAAACACTAATGTCAATGACAATGAGTGGGTCGACGAAGTGCGACTGACTGTATGCATTGACTGAATTCGCAGCTGCAGTTGAGAGCTATCGATCAATTTTCCCGACCCATTAAAATCTATAACGCACAGTCAAGCTCCCTTGTCGCTTGCCAACATCGAAAACACAGTTCGCACGCAGCTGTACTTGTCATCAAATTATCTTGTACAAATGCACAGCGTGTATTGACTCTATTCTATTCATAGCCCTTCGAAGATAGTTTTTGTACTAGATGGGTTTGAGAGTTAATTAATAGATGTATGAATTGACAGAAGTGACAAGTAGGGTGTATAAGGCCTGTAAAATTATACACAATATATTCTCAAACTAAATTTTATGTGAGTATAGGGAACAGTATCGGTTAACCGGTTTTGACCGGTTAAAAATATTTTAGCCGGTTAACCGCGCACAGCTCTATATATAACCGATTTCCATAAAATTTCATAGAAAATTGCTCGACTATTTTCTCCATATAAATCAAGTTTTTTTAATTGGAACGGTAGTTTCAGAATAATAGAGCATTGGTTAGCCAATGCCTTAGACACGATGAGAAAAGCTGACTACGTGCCAATTAAAGACTGTGCTGCAAAAAGTTAATGACGATTTATGTATACATTCTAGGAGAACGATGTCTGGCTTGGGCCTACTTAAAATTGGAGGCCGATTAGAACTTGCCCGTAGAAATTTTGCATGCCGATTCATTATCATGAGCATATTATTTTATTTTACTCAAGAAATTTTATTTACATTGGTATTCGTCTTCTTTATTTTAATACATCTTTGATAGCAATTGCGATTAATTTTATAAAAAACTACTGTTCTACTGTGTCAGGGATATAATACTCGTACACTGTGAAACTCATTGTACACGCCAAGAAATTTTGATTCACAAGACCCTCCCTCATATCATGACATTTTGAAATAGCATTAACCTCAGAAACGCTGTAATTCCTGCTTAGTATTAATTGCCGAGAAAATATTTTATACATTCCACGAGGTTTAGCATGCAGCGCTTTAAGCAGCTTGAATTCTGCCAGTTGCGGCGCTTTATAACAAAAATTCTACTAGCTACACTACGGCGCTTTATAAAACATATAATTCTATTATTTATACCCTCAAAAAGGTTGGAGGTCTCGCCTGCGGTGCTTTAAAAACCAGTTGCACTCCCAAAAGGCTGGAGGCTTCGCATGCGGCGCTTTAGAAAGCTAAAAACGCTTTATAAAATTATTTGACAGATGGAATGCAGTACGTTGAAATTGGAAAGACCAAAAGCAGCTGCATGAGTGTGACATCGGGATCCCTCAAGGATCAGTTTTGGGTCCTGTTTTGTATGCTCTTGGCCACTTCAATATTTTGCAATATTGGTATTAAATATCATGTTATGCGATATGGTGATGATACAGCTCTGTGCTTCCTTATTTTTCCTTAACAAAGAGCAGCATCCACATTCAAACTGAATATAGAGTCAGACATAGACTTGACTGTGACCAATGATAAGTTCAAAGACTTGTTAATACACTATACCGAAAAGAAACTATCAATTCTTTCCATTTTTCCGCGGTCAAACAGCTGAGTCGATGGATGTTTTGGGGTCACCTTAATCTGAATTTTGATTTTAATTTCTTCGCAATCAACTGATAATTCACTGCATTTGAATAGAGTTACAAGAATGAATGAAAGGAAGCGTATTCAATCTTTCTTATCGTTTTGTCCTACTGACTTTGCAATTGCAGGTTATCATTGGTACAATTTTTTCTTGTTATCAGGTGGCCCACAATGTCTCTGATCGGTGCCGTTGATCAAGGCACAAGCAGCTCACGATTCCTCATCTTCTCTGCGAACACCGGAGAACTTCTTACCTACCATCAAGTTGATGTTCGCTGCATTCACAAGCATGAAGGCTGGGCTGAAATTGATCCTCAACATCTCCTTGAGACTGTCTACGTTTGCATCGATGGAGCAGTAGAGAATCTAAATGCTCTTGGGGTCGATAAGAAAGCTATTCGAGCCATCGGGCTGACAAATCAACGCGAGACTTTCGTCGTTTGGGATCGAGATTCAGGGAAACCGTTGTACAACGCCATAGTATGGTTGGATGTTAGAACTGCTGGTACTGCAAATCAGCTGATTTCTAGAGTTAATGGAAGAGACAAAAACTATTTCCAGGTACGTTCCACATGCTTGATGCGTTTCCCGCTTTAATGTCGACATATGCTTCATTTTTGAAAAATAATAATTGTAGAAATTGTTAGAATGAAACATTCTCATTTACAATTAGAGGATAAAGAGTAAGGGAATGCCAAGTTATCTTATATTAGTTTTACAAAAAATCAATTCCAATTAATTTCAGGCTCCTTCACGATGCTCTCTTCAGGGAACTAAATATAAATGTTACATTAATATTTAGAGCTACATTAATTGTTAAAGACTTAAAGATCACCATCAATAAGTTGAGTGCAAAGGCGGAAGCTACTGTAGCAGCTTTGTGTTAAGGACCTGGGCGCAACGAACTGTTACGGACCCATCATCCTGAGAGATACTGAACTTTGTGGGTCGAAATCTCGATGACGGATGGCGTTCAGCTGATGACTCAGGTCCTTTTTGGGTGCAGCAGTTGCTGTTTCACGTAACTAACCAGCTTCTTCTAGGCTTGCTAAGAAAATGGTAATCCTTACGATAGTAAGCACGGTACTTGGCATTGCGAATAATCCGGTCAGATTAGCTATTGCCGCGTAACTTATTCTCTATGAGCTTTATACGAGTACTAAGGTCTCTGGTATGTATCTAAGAGCTTTGTCCAACTGCTCTTAGAAATTCACTGAATGCAACACCTTAGTTTGAGAGATTCGGATAGTGAGAATTCCATGGAAGTATGCAACCAGAGAGTTGCGGTTCAATACGAAGACCAGCTTCAATACCAACACTAGGAAATTGTATGGATGAATCAAGAAAGTTTACTTGATGTCCGTTGTCAGCATCATATTTGAATTGCATGTGGCTAATCATGTTGTTAAGAGATAATACTAACTCGACTATAGTAATGCCTTGGGAAATAATAATAATATCATCAAGATATATTCTCCAAAGTCAGATACTAGAAGAAAATTGATGAATTGAGAAAAAGAAATCTATATACTATTTTACTTTTCTTTCTTTGCGAAAAAAGAAAAACAAAATAGTACAATAAAAGGTGTGGCCAAGTATCTAAAATGAATCTATATACCTGTAGGCCTATATGATGGCCACTCCATGTGCAAAAAAGTTTTCTTCCCCTACCAGCGGTATGGAGCAATACAAATAATGTACATCCAATGGAGACAATTTCACACCACTTGGTTCATGATCAAAAGTTAAAAGGATAATGATGAATCCACACGAGCAGAGACGTGATGAATTAACCGATGGCAGATTTTCTTCCAGGTGTATCAATTGCAGGGACAATGCGGTGTCCACGCAGTTCTCCTTCCGTGTGGTCTTTACGCAAGCAGCATAAATGGCTAGGAATGGGCTCACTGCGGGCGTATGTCTTGATTATATTATACGTGTCGGAGCTGTATTTTGAAGCAGTCGGAGTTGTTGATTTTTCTTTTGATGTAGGTAAAACAAAAGACCTTTCATTATAATTTGTCTTACAGCTAGTTGTCCACCATTTGAGGATATGTTTCACCATCCATTTCAACAATGCGTTTATTTTTGTCACTTGGCACAAAACTATGATTATAAATTATTTTGACTAATTTGAGTTCAGCATTACTTGATGATTGCTTCTCCACTCTTGATTAATATGTAGCGCTTTTCAACACACCACGAAGGTCAGAGACATTTCATTGGATTTTTCCAGGATGTTTCCACTGAAGGTTGTCGGCAATATGATCCGCTTCAGCTTTCAAATAATTTTTTCCTTGTTGTACATGTACGAGTAGTTACGCGCAGGAACATATGAAGATCCCTTCATCATAAGAGATGATTCTTCATCAGTCAATGTTTTTGTGATAGATTCACAAGCCCCACGCATTTCGACTCAAATGATGCCCTTGATTGAACAGCAAAAAACTCAGTGTATTGTGTGTCTCAGTACTCTGTGATTAAATTTTCTACTCTTCCAGACGCGCATTTTATACTTGCGTATGATTACATGTACTTGTCAACTTCACAGCCATCATTATATAAGTGAATGTTGTCGTACTATTCGTTCCCGAATTTTAGAGCGTTGTCCCAGGTTATCATTCCCTGTCTACATGCATTTGAGCATGGAGCACAATTTGCCTAGAGACAGATTTCTGAATTCAATTATTGACACATTATGCAGTTAGGTCTTCATACCAGGTCAATCAGATGTAAAATGGAAGCGACGGAGATCAAACATCACTCACCTGCATGTACTATTAATGCTGTGCTGTGCCAATCCGTAACTTGATTCCTCGTAAAAGGCTAGGCCGAAGCATCGGATTGTATATTTTGATTATTTTTTCATAAAGACGGTAGTGTAACATTTCCAAGATAATTTACATTTATCTGCTGACTGATGGATTCCGACCGATGCTCTCTCAGCAATGTAGAATTTGTTTGCCAAGTACAAATCGGTACATTTGAAATTATTTACATCACCCGACCCTGTTCAAGCTGACGCGGAACTGAAATAGCGTCTAATCCTAGAACTAATATAATGTGAGTTTGATATAGTTCCCAAGCTTCATTTCTGAAACACGACTTTTAAGATAATGAGGATGCTGTTGAGTTTTAAGTAGCAGTAGTAAGTAATATCAGATATAAATTAAAGAAGAAGATGACAGAAGTTGGAGATGACAGCAGAAGCAACAGTGCTCTGTTGTACAGGGTGAAGGAGACATTGTGATGTGATGTATAGGGATCGGAAAAATATTTTTTTAAATGATAAATATTTTTTTAAATATTTTACTGTTTTGCCTGGATTATAAATATTTCAGTTTATCAATACTGATAGTCAATATTTACTACTTTGAATTACTACGATATTGATAATAAAGAATAAGTCTACTCAGCGATTGTAATGAATGACTTTGTTTACATCGAAACAAATTGCCTACTGTTGCCGTCATCGTTGCCATTCACTTGCCAGTTTCATTGGTGCAGTCTGCGTTCCAAAGAAACCATCGCACAAAAACAACAACGCAAAAAGAAGTTACTATGTCACGTGCTGATGTCGATCGTTCACGCCTACATTCGAATTGCGGTGAAAAGTGACTCAGTCCCTGACGTCGCATTCACTTCCCATTAAATAGTGATGTTCGTCTGCAGATTCGTACTTTGACAGACAAGAATGTCGGTATCAAATCAATGGACAGAGACCACGCTTCAATCGAAATGGCTGCGACAACTCGGTTTAACGACAGGTGATATGAAATTTATTAGCACAAAGACTGCATATTGCAAAGTATGTGAATCAAGCATAGAGGCCGTTCAGAAGGGTCAAGTGATTCAGCATATCGCATCAGTGAAGCACAAGAAAAATCAGCGAATGAAGACGAAAAGAACAGCAACTCAAGCTCAACTTGAAGATGGTCTCGCATCTGGTGCCAAGAAGTCCAAGGCATTCAACCTGAACAAAAGTCTGTGTCAGGTATTGTTAGCTGCGAATATCCCATGGTCTAAACTCGAGGTTCCTATGTTTCGTCAGTTTCTTGAGGAATGCTGTGCTATTTCTATCCCTGACGAGAGCACCTTAAGAAAAGGATATTTGGACGCCTGTTACACAGACGTTCTCACAGAAATAAAGTCAAATATTCGAGATCAACCGATATGGATAGCCATCGATGAAACCACAGACGTCGAGGGACGATATATTCTAAATGTAGTCATCGGAAAACTATCGAGTGAGTCCTTCAGCAGACCTGAACTTGTGCACTCTATTGGATTGGAGAAAAGCAACGCAGAAACTGTATCAAGGACAGTGAATGAAGTGTTGACCAAAATTCTAGCGAGAAGCCCTGAGAACTTCAAACTTCTGTTATCCGATGCTGCTGCCTACATGGTGAAATGTGGAGGTCAACTCAAAATCTTCTATCCAAAACTGCTTCATATTACGTGTATGGCTCATGCTTTTCATAGAGTCTGTGAACGTATTCGGGAACTCTTTCCTCGCGTTAACAAAATTATTTCACTTACAAAGAAAGTGTTTGCAAAGGCTTCTTCCCGACGACTAGCATGGAGAAATAACAATCCGAGTCTTCTGCTACCTCCTGAGCCTATAATTACGCGTTGGGGCAGTTGGGTTAATGTGGCTCTCTTCTACGCTGAGCTTTTCGAGGCCGTCAGTTTAACAGTCCAAACTTTCGTTCCGGAAGAGTCAGAATACGTTCAAAAATGTCAGCTTTCGTTGAACGATGTGGGATTGAAATCGGATCTTTCATATATTGCTGCGAACTTGCAATTTCTACCTAGTGTTATTCAAAGACTTGAGACGCAAGGTTTGAGTCTTGCTGAATCCTTCAAAGTGATATCCGATGCAGAAAATGCGATATGAAGTTTACCCGGTAACACAGGCGCAGTCGTATTGAACAAGTACTCAGCGGTGTTCGCCCGCAATCCAGACCTTAGTGAACTACGTAACGTCGAGTCGGTTTAATCACAGGCTGTGGAGCTCTTCCAGAGAACATGTCAGCGAAAGAAGCAGCTGTCTGCAAATTTGCCCCGGTTGCTAGTGTGGATGTAAAGCGATCGTTTTCCATGTATAAGAATATTCTCTCCTCAAATAGACGTCGCATGACTTCAGAGAATTTGACGAAGACATTAATCTGTTATTGTTTCTACCGCTGATGATTCTCAATTGTGAGATGACTTGAGCAGTGATGTTGTGTGAAAGTTACATTCTTTTGCGATTTTTTTCAGAATTATAGGTACATTGACTCAACAGTCAGGCTTATTTGTAATACCTTTGTTTGTATATAGTAGTGCAAATTAAATATTTTGATTATTTTTGTAAGTAAAAATTTAAATATTTCGTGGTGGATGATTAAATATTTTTCCGATGCCTAGTGATGTACAATGAATATGTCGTGTTCATTGAAATATGAAATAACAAATTCATTAAGCAGCTAACAGGTTTGAGCCAATAAAAATAAATAGCGTAAACTTTGTTGTTACACGTTGTCAAAGACGAGTTATTGGAAAGGGCAGTAACAGTAACAAGCTTGTTTTCGTCGAATACGGTTTAACGTATTTTTTGATATTTTTTTCAGTAAAGTTTATATAATACTGCGTTTATATAATTTTTTGATATTTTTTTCAGTGAGGTTTATATAATACTGCGTTTATATAACACGTAGAAATTGAATTTGCCAAAAGTATATGTAGACAAGATTTGAATTCAAATACATGTACATTTGTACTCGATCGATTTTGGCATTTCATCAGAACTCAAAAACAAGGGTGTCCGCACTCCCTGGAAAACACATGGAAAGTCAATTTTACCCTGGAAATCGTGGAATACACCTTGAAATTTTGGATGAGAAAGAAGTTACCGAACTCAATGAGACCACTTCTAGTATTCGAATGATCTTATCTGAATGACAACGCTCTCATGTTCATCCTGCTGCATTTCATTATAGAGTAGACTTAACAAATATTGTGCTAATTGTTGCATTTCATTGTTACGTCTTACATTTTCGTTATTGATTGTTATACTCTTACTCTACCTATATTTATCTATATATTTTATATATATTATTACTCTAACTATATTTTGTTCTCCCCAATCCGCTCACTTTAAATTTGTTGCGATCGACTATATTTTCAATTTTTTTTAGAAATATACATGTAGTGTAGCATGATGCATACTTTGTACGTACTATATTGATATTTTTATTTAGAATCACCTACGCCTTAAAAAATTCAACCAATTTCACGCCACCTTTAAATCCCTTTTCGTCAATAACGTTAATTTCATGGTATGCAAACTCATTAGGCATAGAACTTAGGTTAGGTTTTCCCGGAATTTTTACTTCAAATTTGAAGCGTGAATTTGAGTAAAATTTCCTTTCAGAAGGCCTGGAAATTTTCGTTCAAATTTGACCCCTGAATTTTGGTAAATTTCCCTCGAAAACACCTTGAAATTTTCATTCAAATTTGCGCGGATACCCTGAGAAACGTGCATTTTTCACAACGTGAAAGTGAAACGGGCGAACTGTGATGGCAAATAAAAAGTTGATGCGAGACGATAATAGTTCGTGAATTAAAATGAGTAGGTGACAGCATTTGCAAATATGCAACGAATTGGATGTCCATTCTGGGACGAAATGGCTCGCTGATGGAAGGAGAGGACGAATGCATGGAATTATCAGTTACAACAATTTTATTCATTAGATTTTTGTAAAATTTGTAAACCAACTTGTAAAAGTTTGCATGATTTATATGATGCACACCGTCAGTTTAAAGAAAAATGCAAGCGAATGTCAACCCATTTTCAAGCATGATTTTCGTGTTGAAGTTCCGGTATAATAGGCATTGAATCCGGTATTGAAGTATAAAAGGCATGTCCATGTGCTTATATTTGTTAATGTATGTCTTTGAGGCGTCAGTAGATGTACAGATGTATTTGACAAGCTGAAGAAACATGCACCAATGAGTGCAGGATGATCTCGACCAGGAAAACTGGAAAATGGTCATCTCTTCTAGAAACCTAGAAACCGGAAGAAGCCGGGAATTTAGCCAAAATAACCGGGAAAATTTGATCTATCATGTATCTAGCATCACTCAATGAGAATTGCCACAGAGAAAATCTCAGAGAGGAAACTTTGATTTCTTTGCGGTTAATTGTTGATCGCATACACTCATACAACGGAATATTGGAGATCCCCATCACGAAGCAGATGCTGGAGTACGCATATTCTGCTAGGCTTCGCTGTCGGAGGGCGTTGGATAAACGAAGAAAGGAGAGACGAGATAAACAAATTAACGAGGTGAAAAGTAGAGCGGAGAGTGAATTTGAGGAACTGCAATCTAAATGTGTTGCGCTCCGCATGCAGATGTAGACAGAAGATAAGTTGTTGATGGAACAGATGAAGGACCTTCGAAAGACCATTGATGAGTAACATTAAACCATTATCATGCCACAACAATATGAGCTATGCTTTTTGTTGTAAAGATGCAGCATCCATTAGCATTGAATTCCAGTCATATACTATGAATTGTTGTTTGTACCATTTTCCACTATTTGATATCGCTTTCATAATTTCATCTAAACCCATATCAGAATTTCCAATAAACTAGGAGCACGACAAGCGGCATTATGAAATCAATTTATCATGGCACATTTTGTTCATTCGTTTTCCATTGTTTGTTTTTATGAGATACGCAGGATTGATTAGATTTTTGATTAATTTGATGGTGATAAATTGCATTTTGAGAGGTCTTATGATTATCATTTTTAACAGTTTGTTACACTTCGTTGTTTTTCCTATTGTTTTGCTAAGAAAAAATGTTATTGTTACACCAACGATGGTTTTGCAGTATATAAGAAAAGTGGCATTGAAATGAATGAATATGGATGATCTTCTGGAAGGATACATGGAAGAAGTATGTCCTCATTCATAGATTCCGTATTTCTTACGCTTGATTGAAATCAATTTATGTTTAAATAGGGAATTTCATCAAGTCAACGGGGAACTTCGACCGTGATAAACCAGAAATGACTTTAAGTAAAGAAAATAAAATTAACTCATAATACAATGTAGTATCTTAAGCGCTTTCGATTATTCTAATCACAAAATAAACAAAAGGATTCAAAATAATCTTGCACTGAAAGTTATAGACATTCAAATTACATAGCTATGAAAAGAGATCAAGCACTGCTTGTTGTATTACCTCAGAAAATGAAGATCACTTGTCGTTCTTTGAAGGATCCAATTCCTCTCGTAGACCGATCAAACGTGTGCTACAATTTCAAATGCGACTGCGGATGAATTGGTCGGACAACTAGATGTCTTGGTATCCGAATCAAAGAGCACTATCCCAAGTGGGCAGCAACAAGATTGAGAGGCCCAAAAGAACAAAGCAGCTCCATACGCAAGCATCTCTGGGATTACAATCAATTCTCCAGACACAAGATCGAGTCCTATTTCTCTGTCGCTGCATACTATAGAAATGTACAATATGTCAAGATTACTGAGGCAATTTTATTAAAACGATTCAAGCCCACATTATGTGTCATGAAAGAATATGTTAGTGACTTCCCCCTGCCGTGAACTTAGCCCCTTTTTTGCTTTCATCCTATCTATGTTAATAATCTGTAGTCCAACGTCTCGATTTTAGTATGTTTGCATATTTTTTACCTACGTGATCTCTTTTCATAGCTATGTAATTTAAATGTCTATAACTTTCAGTGCATGATTATTTTTAATTCTTTTGCATCAAAATTTTGAATCCTCTTACGATTGTAGTCATCGAAAGCGTTCAAGATAATACATTATATCATCAGTTTATTTTTATACTATTTAAGAAAAGGCTGCTTTAAATTTTTGAAGAAAACGACGAAATTTGTGCGATTTGACAGGGAAAACCCGAGAATTTGACACTGAGATTGGCGCGGTCAGAGTATGAATTCGGCACTATTCCTTTGACAGAAAGCCGAAATTCATAAGTGCGTTTCAAGCATGACACAGGCGAATCCAGTTTATTCTTCAGTTTTTAGGGAAAAAATCCACTTTCATTTCGTAGCTTCTTGATGCGAGTAAATGGAACCTTGAAAAATTCTGTCCCGATCAAAGGATGTTTTTTCAGTTATTGAGCATTATAATACATTCTGACATTAAAGGAAGATTATTATTCATCAAATGACTATCCTTAATTCAAAGATCTTAAATATCTGATCTTTAGTGTCTAAAACCATTTATACGCACTTTTGCGCAAAGTCCGCCCGAGCTTCTAGACAAACCAATAATAAAGTGACTCCTGATTTTCAGCTTAAGCACCTGCTCAAGCAGCAACTTTCAAAACTTCTTTCTACATAAGCTGGAATTTTTGTGTGTGGGCTAAAATCAAGTCAGATTTTCATGTAGAATAGGTGCATTGGAATTTGAGGATTTACATGTATTAGTGGCAAGTATCTACTGTAAGTATCTACTCTCTACTGTCCTTTGCATTCAAATTTCGATCTTTTGCATTGAAGCTTCGAAAATGGTTTTAATTGATATTTTTCAATAGGATGATACATAAGGGCACTTAAAACGAATTTTAACATACTTAAATGAATGTGAGGATCCTGTTCCGACCTTTTTTATTGACAACATGATTTTGACATTCACTTTAGTCATGTTGTCAAAATGAAAGCTCGAAATATAGAGATGGATATTTCAACCTTGAAAGAAATGCACGTTGTTGACCAAATTTCTTAACTAGAAGACTTAAGTCAGATACAATTGAAGTTACAAGTCACATAAATTGTTTTTCTGATTGCTTTCTGTACGAGTGTTAAAATATTTGCGGCTTGTTGACAAATTTAAGTCCTGACAATTGCGAAATATACTATTACCTTATGTAGTCCTATCTGATGTCTTCAGATGAACTATATGATCTGATATCAAAGAAACATCATAATAGCGTTCCGTGATCGCACAAAAGATTTGGGATTAGGATGTGCAGTAGGTTATTTATGAATTTGACTGAGCAAAAGTTGTAATTTTTCATTATTCTTATTACATGCATGACTTGAGCTCGGTGCAACAAATATATACATAGTTCTTGCGTAAATAAACATGTGTAAAAAGTCTAAGAATCACTGTTCAACTCAAGAGACAAAAAAATGACCAAAAGAATGAAAGAAGACACTTCAAAGAGTTATGCTCGCCAGGAGAGCTCTGGCAACTGATCTTGCCAGCGTCACGCCCAGGAAGTCAAGTATGTAATTGCGGATCAATCAGTACCTTTCGTTTCTACACATCCGATTTGATGTTTCCATTGCTTCCGGGCCCCAAACACCGTAAATGGTGACCGCCATGAGTACGCAAATCTATCCTATCCTGGCACACTTTCCGTCGTTTACTTTTCTCTGCTGCTGTCAGACACATATCCGATGCTGCACTCGCTCCCTGAATAAATTCAGAAGTGAGTGGATGTGCAAAATCGATTTCAACAGCAGCTGCCTGCCCTAGTGACCAGTCTGGGATGAGAATGTCCGCTGGCCTGTCTGGCCAATCTTGGATTGTCTTCCTTTTTGGCAAAAACGGTGGATGGAATTGCGAATGGTGTTATGTCGTCTGACTACGTCGGGGCCTCGCTTACTAATTGTACCGTGTACCCCAAAATCATCCACAACTTTGCCAGGACACAAAAGTGCAGACTGCATCGTAATTCAACGAGAATCTCAGGCGAAGTTTCAGCAGTATTTGGGTTTCATTGGGCTCCAATCGTTGGCCCAGACCTGGACTCGGTTTCGCTTTAATCCATGCAGATGCCTTGCGGCTATTAGAAATGGCGGAAAGACGGGTTTTATTAAACCGAGGATTGATTCATTTCTAACAGCTTCTTCTCCAGTGAGTCTTTTATCTTCTCTGATAAAAGCTTTTGAGAGTGGCAGCTGGACATCAGCGACTGCACTTCTAAATGACAGGAAGAATCAGTTCTCAAAATATACTCTTCGATGATTTCTTTGATATTAGTCGATGGTGAATTCGTGTATGAGATTGATGACAAATAGGCTGCCGATGAGTGCTTCTCAACAGATCTGATTCCAAGTCCTCCTCGTTTGGGACTCAATTGGGCCTGTAAACGAGCGGCATTTGTCAAGCCGATTGATACTGAATCCTCCAAACACCGCCGCATGACATCCGCATCAAATTTGGCGAACTGTCTGATGACACTCTTTGGTGGACAGCAGCGTGCTATGTGACTAAGCTCACAAAAGTCGCTACATAGTCTCAAAATATGCAGAGCAATTTGAGGATCATTCAGCTGCACAGCAGCATCCAGGAGACGTTCAGCATCTTTTATTTTCTTTGATACGAATGCACACAAAAGGACTCTTCACCGATAGGTGCTCCTAAAATTTCCATGTTAGACTCATGAAATTTTCGCACTTGTGATGGGAAACAAATGAGATCTGTTTTGCTGTAGAGTTCACACTTGTGTAAATTGAGACGAACACCAGACCATGTAGTCGCTTCATTAATTATTCTGACACACTGTGAAATGACGTCCCTACTTCCACATAGTACTCCATCGTCTATGTACCACATATTATGAGACAGTTCTTTATTATCATTCAGTAAATTGACCAGTGGATTTAAATTCAATGCAAAAAGAAGCGAACCAAGAGGGTCTCCTTGCTAATCGCTTGTTGATGATTTCAGCTGACACATCGGTTGCCATAACAATGGATCTCGGCTATAACACCATGTAACCCAAGGAAGCAGACCCGGAATGTTCTTGGCGCACTCTTTTAGTACACATTGTTGGAACACAAAAATGCATTTGCCATGTGAATCTTCATAATGACAAAATCATCATCCTGCCTTTGTGTATTAACGATGTCACGCATCTGATGGATGACTCGTTCCACTCCTCCAGAGCAAGCGACTCCAAACTGATGACCACTAAAAATTGCGCTCGCCTCCGGTGAATGAACACTGCATGCGCATTTGCCGACTTATCTTCGGAGAATTTCCCCACTGTAATAGTGTATTCTTATGCGAGGTGTATTCTTATTTACTTAATTCAGTAAGTGAAGCACCTGCAAAGAAGGGGGCGGCAGTAATGTATATATGACCGGACCAGGACACCTCCGGAATCGCAACCGGAATCACTAGTAAAAAAAAATAAGATACCTCAAAAATGCAAAAAAATGTATATATGACCGGTTCAGGACAACTAAAAAAAATAAGATACCTCCAGAATGCAAAAACGGAATATTTCATATACTGAAAAAAGACCTATCAAAATAAAAAATAAAATAATAAAATCAAAAAATAAGTTTTAAGCTCGTTGGGATTTTTTCATATACTGAGAATGAGTATAGGAATATTTCATACACTGAAAAAGAGTTTTATAAATAAAAATATCATTAAGGATAAAATTTAAAAAAAGTTCTAAACTCGCTGGGATTTTTTCATATACTGAAAAGAGGTTTCAAAAATATCACGTAGTCGAAAATTTACGTAGTCCAAAAAAATTCAAAAATTTACATAGTCCAAAAATTTAGGTAGTCTTTTCACATAGTCTAAAAATATCAGAAGATTGTATTCAAAATATTTATTAAAAAAATGGAAGAAACTTCGAGAATATATCCTTCGTTAATAAATGAACGTAGTTCTACTTTAATGGACATTGAAAAGATGAGCATTGAAAAACATAAAGATAGAGTACGTTATATGAAAGATAAGGAATCACAATTATTATTAAGACTTGAGCATTATAAAAAATTAAGAAAGAGATGGTCTCAAGTTAAGAATGTAACACAAGGTATTGGAATATTTTTAACATTAAGTTTAGGTGCTTTAACAATTGTTATTTCTTCTGGCGCTCTTTCAATTCCTGTTATTGCTACTGCTTTAACAGGTACGGGTGTTTTTACAACTTCACTTGTTACAATGTTAGATAAATCTTTAATAACTAAGAAACGAAAATCATCAAAAAAGAAACATCTACATATTAAAGAAGTTTATGATAAACTACATTATTACTTTCAAAGAGTCTGTGATGATAATGTTGTTACGTTAGATGAGATTGAAAAATTTGATCAAATAGCTAATGAAGTCAATCAAATATCATTTCAATTACAGTCAGAAAAAGTTGATGACAAGAATAAACAGGATGGAAAAACTTCTATTGAGGAAACTGATAAAGTTTTTTTAGAAGAACTAAAAACTTTAAGCGAAACTTTCAGCAAAACTTTAGACGCCAAAGCAATAAAAAAATAATTTGTTCAGTAAAATGTTTTTGTTGTATACCAATGATACCACAAAATTCAAGTATTATATTTTTAAAAAAATTATGAAAAGAATATGAAAAAATATAATATAAAAATATAATATAAAAAATGGATAAAATTAAAGCTGATAATCAAAGAAGTATTCAACAATTAGATGAATTAATAAAACAACAAAATATTATGAAAGAAAATCATAAACAACATAGAATGTATAAAGCTGGTATTCAATTTGATATGTTAGAAAAAATGCAGCAAACCGAGCAAGTAAAAACTGATTTTGAAAAAACCATTGAACCATTTAAAAATCTTGAAAAAAACTTACAAATAATGATAAACAAATTAATATAGCAGATCCAGTACAGAAAACTATATTAGATGACTATGGATTACTAGAATCAAACATAAATAAGAAATTACCAAAATCTATGCAATTTGAACATTCTATTTCATTTATAGATGGAAAAACAATACCTAGATTTTATCTCGGACAAAAAAATATATTTCCACAACCTTTTCGAGGTTAAATTTTTTCACCAGATAAATCTCCTTTTAGTTTAGATAGAAATTTTGTTGGTCTTTTAAGAGGAGCAGATTTAAAAAATTATACTGTAGATCTTATAAAATATAAAGCTATGTTAGATAGAGTTGGTGCAGTAAAATCTCTTAGACGTTATAAACAATTAGAAAATTTATCATCAACGGGAGTTGAAGTAGGAAAAGGTTTTAAAACAGAAACAACTATATTTTTACCAGATGATCCACAAGAATTGCTAAAAAGATTAGAGATTTTAATATCTGCAATAAAAGAAGGACATAATTCTAGTTTCAATAAAATTCATGCTATATCAAAAAGACTGTTAGAAAAGAAGATTCTAAATGAAGAGGATTATAAAAGTATAACTGAAATATGTTGTTTTTAATTTTTATAAAAAAATATTAAATAAAATTTTTATAAAAAAATGTTTAATAAAATTTTTTTATAAAAAATGTCTTCGAGAGAATAATCATCAGCAGAACTAGAAAAAATTAATAATCATTTAGAAAATCTAACAGAGATTTTGGGTTCATCAAAATTTAGTGCGACGTTAAAAATTATAACAACTACTTCATCACACACTTGTAATTTAGAACCCATTCTACATTTGGAACAAAATAAAAATTATCAAATTGCATTGACTAGTTTCTCCACATTTAACACGATTCAAAATGTTATAAAAGATGTGAATGATCAATTTAGATATTCTACTGATAAAGGTAAAACATGGAAAATACTAACTTTTCTTCCTGGTCCTTACGAAGTTGAATCAATATCAAATGAAATTAAGAGACATTTAGGTATGCCATTTAAAGATAAGAAACAGTTACATTTTGCAGTTGAACCGGCAGTTAATAAATTTTCTCTTACTTTAGACGAAAATCATCAAGTTGATTTTAATCATGATAGATCATTGTCAACACTATTAGGATTTAATAAACAAACCTATAGTCAAGGTCATCATTTCGGTGAGAAGATTCCAAAAATAACTGAAGTAATTTCAAGTGTTGTACATTGTGACATTATTGAAGGAGGATATATAAATGGTAAATTGTCAAATTTAATATTTAGTTTTCCAGCTTTTACTGCACCCATTGGCTATAGATTAAATGTATTTCCACAAACATTAATATATTTCACTATTACAAGAAAAACTATTAACAGCATTAACATTAAAATCACTGATGAGAAAGGAAAGGAAATAAATTTTGGAGGTGAAGAGATTGTGACAGATCTTTCTTAAAATTTTTGTATTAAAAATGAGTGAAGAAATTTTTGCAAAATTACCTTTAAATAAAAAAACTTAAATTTAATCACCATCCGAATTCACCTAATAAAGTTTTGTCAGTTATTTGTGGAGGATCAGGATGTGAAAAAACATATTTATTATTTAAAATTTTAACGACTCCAAATTTTTTGGATTATAACAATCTTATAATTTATACAACAACAGCAGAACAACTTGTTTATCAATTTTTAAAATATGGATTTCAAAATAATCTTACAAAAACAGCAATTGCTTCATTATTCAAAGAATATGAAAAATCTGAATATGAAGAAGACATAAGTTCGTGGTGTGAAGAAGCAGCAAAAAATAATCATTTAGTAGAATCTAATAAAAATAAGCATATAAAGATACAATTAATAGATGATAGTGGTAATATGCAAGATCCTAGTAAACTAGATAAAACAATGAAACATTGCGTAATTTTTGATGATTGTGTTAATGATAGAAATCAGTCAGTTCAGAGAAATTATTTCACAAGAGGTAGACATAACAACTGTAGTGTTTTTTATTTAACACAAAGTATGTATTCATTAGATGGAAGTGTTATTAGAAAGAATGCAAATATATTTTTACTATTTGAAATAGATGCAAGAAATTTTGTGATTTGTCAAGAGATTTATGTACAAGAGATAAAGATGAATTTAAGCATTCGTGTAATAATGCTTGGTCAAAAGATTATGACTTCATTACAATTAATATTGATAAAAAAATACATGATAGAGTTATACAAAATATTTTGGCGGAGTGATCGAATAATTTATTTTTTCTGGATTAAAATTTTTCTTAATCTTTAAAAATTAAGAAATTTAAAAATTAGAAAATTTAAGAGGTAAAGTAGTTATTCCATCAGGTAAAATTTTTCTTTTATCATCAAATGGATCTAATGCTAATTTATGTTCCTCTTTTAAATACATTTTATGTTCCTTTGAATTTAGTCTATAATTACATGATGTTTTTATTTCATTATTAAATAATGCATTCTTATAATCTTGAAATGTTATTTGGTTATCCACTCATGCCTTTGAAATTCCTTTTAATGTTTTAGATGTTTTAGAATTTGTGTTATAACAATAACATTTAGATTTTAAAAATACAGCATCTGTTATGTACTCTTCATTTCCTTCTAGTTCATCTTTTACTTTACATAAATCAGAAGGATGAATGATATCTTTTATTTTATTAATTTCTTCATCAAGTGAAGAATTATACGGTATTGTTAATTCTAAGAAAACGCTATCAGTATCTGTAAAGTGTAATTTATAGTTTTCGCCATAAGCAGGTGCTAAATAATCATCTATAAATCTATACATAAATAGTTTAGCTAATTCTAATATAGTGAATCCTATGAAATTAAACTTATCATGTTTTATAATGTTTCGTCTTAGATGCACTGCACATAGTTCATCACTGAATCTAGTAGTTTTTTATATGTAGGTTTCCTTGTTAAATTTTGATATCTATCTTTATCATAGACTATTTCAATATTTTGTCTATTACGTACATTTTCTAAATTCTTGCCATAAAATGCATTATTCATTAATTTAAAGAACGCGTTTCCAAAATCATCTTTATTTCTTTTAGCTATTTTACGTGTTTCAATATTGAACTCTATATAATCTTTTAACCACCTAGATTTTCTATGCACTAGTTTCCGGTGAATTTTAAAAAGAATCATTCCATGATCTAAATGCCAATCTAACATTCTTCCTTCAACAACATACTTTCCTTTATTACTTTGTGTTAAAATAAGTTTTTTTGTTGGCCTGTATTTCTTAGGAATTAAAGATTTTTGATAATCTGAAAAATCTTCTATATTGGGAATTTTGTTTTCGGGACAGAAAGGATAATATTTTGTTGCGCCTTTTATATAATCAGGGTATGCTAAATCAACTTCATATATATAGCCATAATTATTTTCACCATCTAATGTAGGTTCGTATTCAAGAATGGTACTCTATTCCATTTCACCTGTTCGTAATTCTTGTATCATGCAAGAAGAATATAAGCTATTAAAATCATAATATAACAAATAGTTTTCTCTCATGAATTCATCAACTGCTGCTTGACTCTCTTCATTTGATATAAGTCCTTCTATATTTTGATCAAACAATTTTATAAACTGATCGCTTTCTTCTGGAGATAAAGGTTTATATATTCCATAATCATCAGGATTTACTTTCTTATTATAACATTTAACATGTCTATTACCTAGAACAGATGAAACACCACCTCTAATTCCAGATTCCAAAAATAATAATTTATCATAAGAACTTTCTTTATAATATTTAAGTTTAACATTTGTATGTTTCAACCCTGCTAACCATGTTAATCCTGATGTAGAATGACAACAACATGGATCTATTTCGTAATATTCTACACACATGTTACGAAAGTTTTCAAAAAAGATCAGCAAGGATTAATGCATTTATCTGAAGATATTTCATTGTATAATCGTACATTGTTCTACAATTTAACTCTCCAATTCTTTTCAGCTTCTGCATAATCTTCTTCAGATAGTTGTGATTGTTTTAATGTTGATTTAAATTTATCACGTGAAGAAAGTTGATGTTCTTGCATTATTTCATTTATTCTATTTATATCTCCAGTTAAATATTCGTAGGGAAAAATACCTTTTATAGGTTTTTAATTATATTTATTTAATATTTTACATTGTTCAGGTTTCAAAGTTTTTCCCATGACCTCTAATGAATAAGGATTAAAAAATCTAAATGCATCTAATATTCTAATACAACCAAATTGCATTGAAAAATAGTCTTCTTCTGTTTTACATAGTACGTTTGTTCTTAGTTGTTGTAATTTTTCAGATGAGAATAGATCTTTTATTATTAAATGGAAATCATATTTAGAACCATAGTAGAAATATTAAGGTACAAAGTTATATCTAAATTTATTAGCATTAAGACTACAAGAGTTATGTACTGCACCTCTATATAATCCATTTAGATGATCATGATCTTTTACTTTATGAGTTGTAAATTCTTTTCCACAGTAATAACAATTTTTTTCATTATCAAATTGTACTAATTGGTCATACGTTAATGGAAGCATTGGTTTATTTGTTTTAAGCAATTGTGAAAAATATTTTTGTAATTCTTCTATTTTCTTTGTAAACATTTCTGAACTATCTTCACCATAGTATTGATAATATTCTGATTTAAATAATTCAGGATAATTTGAATGAATGTACATTCCCCAACATAATGGTTTTTGTTCAAGCAAATGCTTACCAGAACTTTGTGTCATGTTAACATCATATGCTTCAAAATCACAATATATAATAAAGGGTACTTTATTTTTGTAATACCATTTATTATATACTAAATAATCTTCTTTAGTAAAAGTATTTTTAACTGCTTCATTTTGTTGACAATTCTCCAAATGTCTATTCATTTCTTCTTTAGTTCTAAAGCTCGTCATACATTGGAGACAGGGAAAATTAGCATTTTCTGAAGTTTTTGTAAATATAGAAATATCTTTACACAATATGTAATGACCTTGATAATATAGTATATTCGCTTGTGCTGGTTGCATTAACTGCTGCTTTAACATTTTTAACTTTTGTTGATATTCCTGTTGTAATATTTCTAACTGTTCTTGATATTGTTCATGATATTTTTTTGAAATTGTTCTTCATATTGTTTCGACATTGTTCTTCATATTGTTCATGATATTCCTTACTTAACATATTTATACCCATATGATATTCTTGTAGATTTTTTTGTTGACAATATTCTTTATATTGTTGTAGATTTTTTGGATGACATTCTAGTTCATTAAATTGAGAATTACATTGTTGGTAGACTATGTATGATAATTTTAAATATTCTTTATCTTCAAGATTCCATTCGTCTTCAATATATTTGCGAAATAATATAGTTACTTCTTGTTGATATTCTTGTAGATATTGATTATGTAACATTTGTAACTCTTGTTGATATTCTTGTTGATGTTGTTTTTTATATAGTTGCGGTAACATCTTTAACTTATGTATATATTCTGACAATAGAGACGAACGTTCGGTTTCGTACTCATAGGGAAATCCACATCCTTTATAGTTATTGTGATTAATCATTATTGGTGATAATGTTTTTATAATTTCATATTTTTCAGTACATATTACATTTCCTTTGTAAATAATATCATGATGCATGTAATTTCCTCTTTCATTGTATACTATTTCTGTTTGGCATAAATTTTTGTTATTCAAATAAAATTCTTTAAGTTGTTATAAACAATGTTATTAACTTCAATATCTCCGGGATATAAGGGAGTAATATCACCAATAGAAACATAATTCACATTTAATTCAAAAACATTAACTTCTATTAAATTTTTATTCTTTTTATGAAGCTTTATTAGCCTATTATAATCATATGGAAATTCATCTAGGCCATCAGTGAGATCAAATTCATTTATATATTCTTCTTTATTATAATGACTTAGTCTTTCTGTGTGATATTTTGCAGGATGTAAATGTGCTATAACACTCCACAGAAAACAATATTCATCTTCATTCTGTATGTTGATTATTTGTGGAGAACTGAAAGGAAGGGGTATGTAACTACCACCAGTATTATTTTTATATTTGTCAATTACTATTTTCTTAGATAGTATTGCAGTAAATCTCCAAAATGATTCACGCAACTGAGCTTCAGTTATAGCATCTTTTAATTTATTTATCATTGTTTCAAATATGGGTTGTATATCATTTACATTATGAATTTCTCTTCTGTGTAAAATGTCCTTGTACTATTTCTTCAGTCATTCCATCGGATCCAGTTTTTGTATAAAGTACTTCTACATTCATATAACATTTGAAAGATTTCTTAAATATATTATAGAAGTTTGTTAATACATCATAAAAAGTTTCATCGGTTTCATTATGTTCAACAGATTCATCAAATAAATATTTTATATCTGTTACAGCTTCGTCGGTTTTGTCAGTTTCATTAGATAAATATCTTATATCTGTTTCGGGCGAAGTACTAGAACCTTAGATTTCCCCAAAAAAATCTTCACTATTAAAAACTTTTTTATATTCCGAATGTGAATAATCATCAGATATTTTTTTAGCTTTTATATCAGTAGGTAATGTTTCTAGATATTTTTTGTAATTATTTAGTTTTGATATATTTCCTTCATCAGCTCGATCTACATTTTGTAAATGCATTCTACTTTTTAAATGAGATTGATAACTTCTTTTTGTTTGTAACTGTCTTTTACATAAGACACAATAAAACTTGGTATTTTCCATTATTTGTTTTTTAAAGAAAAAATTTGTGTTTTAATTTTAGATAGATTAAAATTTTTAGATGAAGGCAAGAATATTTAATTGTTGCAATGTTTTTAAATCATAGACTGTTAAATGTTCTTTATTAATTAACCACCATAAATTATTATACGCCAAAAATACTCTGAAACTTCGTAAACAAAGTGGAAAACCATTTGTTTTAGTGTATCTTGATATACCGTTTTTTATTTTGTGATCTTTGACAAACTGCATATATTTGTGATGGTAATGAAATTTAACTTCCTGTTTAGGTGTAAGAGGATTTGTAGGATGATAATCTTTTAAAACTGGCACATGTTCTATTTTATAAATTTTTTCGTGCAACTCTTTGTCGTGTAACTTTTTTCTCCAAGATTCATTTATCGCATCCATCATTTTTTAGAAAAAAAATTTGTATCTAAAATTTATATCTAAAAATATAATTAATTAATTATAGCACTCACACCGTTTATTATTGGTTTTTTATCTTCAATTGTTTTGCTTCAGCTAATGTAGATTTGGCATCAGATATTGGTGTTGCTTTTTTCAAGGCATTTCTTACATCATCAATTCCAGATTTTAAACATTTTAATGTATTTTTATTTTCTAATATACTAGCTATTGGTATACCAAATTTTGCATTTAAATAATTATCAAAATAAAAATAAAATGTTTCAGGAATAATTGTTAGTGGTAATTTTGCTTCATTTTCTAAAAAGATAATTATTTCTTCTATATACTGAGGTGTTAAATTTTTTACTTTCGCATACATTCTAATATCAAAGTCTTGAGAGTTATTATATATTTCACGTTCAGTATCTATTAATATATTCAAATCTTTATCATACACTTGCATTTGCTCAATTATAGATTAGGACAAAGTGTTACATGTCGCGGAAATTTTTTCTTTAATATAATTTTTTGACAACCTCTAGACTTTACTTTTTCTTTTAAACAATCCTTACACTGATATTTACTATCATAAACTCTGTCTAATGTTGTAGAATTTATACAAGAATTATAATGGTTATTAGTTCCTTGACTTGTAAAATATTTATTACAGTTACGACACAGCTGATCTTTCATTTTATATTTTATTTTATCTTTTTTAGCCTCCTCTGGTTGCTCACATAATTTTAAATGACGTGCAAAATTTTTAGACGTTATATTATTATTACAACCAGAACATATTTTTTTCGTATTGCATTGCATAGATTGTCGTGCATCCATAGATTGCCTAGCTTGAAGAATTTTATTTTTTTGTGGCATGTGAACTTCTTCCTGATTTTGATCTACATGATTATTCTGTACTACCCTCTGTCCTAAAAGTCTGCGTGCATAGGAATTAATAACCTACAAATGATAATTGCGCTGATATACCCGTATATTTCGGATGCTGTTTCAACTATCAATATGTTTTCGTAAATTATTAACAAAATTAATCGATCTAATATAATTTCATGCTTTTGAAATATCAATTTTAAACACATTTCAGGGATTTTCTGCGTTGCACAAAATAATTCTTTGACAAAACTAGTGAAACATTTTTATAATTACAGATGCTATTTATCAATAAATCATATGAACAAGATACAATAACTGTATACAAGTCTAAACAAATCTATTTCCATCCAATCGCAACGAAATTTGTCTCCGAATTTCCTTTTGTTCAGTAATAAATTTCATAATATCTCTTCGACGCAATTGATCCCAAACTTCCATCACTGCATTAAATAAAGTCTCCCGATTAATAGGGTCGCAGATGTCAACGCGATCTGCGATTAAGCGAAAAAGTCCTTGATCCAGTGGATTTACATCGGGACTTTGTGGTGGTTGTCGGAGAATTTGAATAGTAGGATGATTAGCTATCACTGCCTCAATGGAAGCCTCATCATTTTCCACAACATGAGGAGTGGCATTGTCATATTGAATGGTGGTAATACCCAATCGTTCACATGCAGGTAGGATTTCTTCATCTAAAAGTCGACAGAAGAAAGGACCATCATGAGAAACATCCTTCCAGTAGGGATCTCCTCGACGGTGATACCGACTATTGCGTTGATATGTTCTTCTTTCAGCAACTGGCCATAGGCAAACCTTAGCATTAGGGGCTGCAGGACTAACAACGGCCACGAACATCATTTTCGGGACATGTGATGGTGGATGCTCAAAAGAAACTGGAGAACTACTACGGCGGTAAATATGCTTTTTCCTACGAAAACAGTACCACCACTTTTCGTCGAGAAAGGCAGTTAATCTTGAAACACGCGGATAATTCCTCGCGAACTCAGCCCGTCGTTCAATATTCTGTTGAGATAATGGAGGCCGTGCGACTTTTCTGCAAATCTTCATCTTGAGTGCCTTGCGAATTCTATTCGCTACATCATGTGAGCAATTAAGTTGTCTACTTAATCTTCGACAAGTGCTGTTCCGTCGTCGATCCGTTCTAATAAGCTGCTCAATTTCAAAATGCAATGCTTGATCCTGAACTTTATTAGGTCTCCCGGAGCGCTTTTGGGATCGAACATGCCCTCGTTCTTGGTATCTTCGACGCAGCGACGATGGGTAATTTCGGCTTATCTTATACTCTTGACAAAATCTTCCAAGGATTCATCACCTACATTGTCTTGTATTCGCTGATACCTAAGTAAAATATCAAGTCTATCAGATTCCGAAAGCTCACAAAGTCGGTTGATTCTGGCCTTCATTTTCATGCGTGTGTTTTTCATCGAATGTGTGTTGTACATTTATTAGTTTGACCAAACACGTCAATACCTGCAGCCAATCACGACATCCCGTGTCAATCTATTTATAGCAGCTACGCAATAGCTATCTGAGGTTGCTAAGACTTCTACCTAAACGTCGAGAGAATGATTTGAAATATATGCACGCAGACTTTTAGGACAGAGGGTAGAGGATTATTTGGAACTACAAGATTATTCTGTACTAGATGATTATTTGCAACTAAATAATTATTATTTGGACCACCGTTATTTTTATTATAAAGATTTTGTCCTTGTTGAGGTATCAACAAATGTTGTAATTGTTGAATATTTGACGTAGGTTGAATTTCTTGAACAGGTTGCATATTTTTGAATAGGTTGCATATTTTGACCTTGTTGAGGTATAAACAAATTTTTTTAATTGTCGTGATTGACGAATGTATTGCTTATATGTCATAGGTAGTAGTTGTTGCATACTTGACATAGGTTGCATATTTTGTTGAGATTGTTCTATAAGTTGACCACATGGTGTATGTATCATATGTGAATATAATAACGCTTGATTTGTAAAACGCATATTACAAACTTGACAAATTTGAGTCATTTTTTCATTTTTATGTGAGAAAAATTTATTTTCTATTTTCATATGAAAATAATTTTTTATGACATATCTTTTATTGTTAAAAATGATGTTACCAAATGTTGGTGGAGGTGCATATATCCCGAATAATCGTGAATTAGAAATAGAAATAGAAAATTATATCATGAAAACTGGAGACGTTTTATCTGGTCCATTACATCTTTCTATTCTTCCACAACAAAATAGAGAGTTAACAAATAAACAATATGTTGATACACAAATCAATGACTTAAAAGAAAAATTATATAAACGATGTTTTGGTTCCACTGATGAATGAATTAAAGTTGCTAAAACTTGATGACAAATCATTAAACGAAAAATTATTAAAGCTTGATAAAAAGGACAAAGAGCTAGAAGTAAATATAGCAAAACTTTTTAAAAAAATTTCAGAACAATCAAAAATTTTAATATTACTTTCTATAAAGTTAAAATCTCTAGTCATTAAAAATAAACATTAGATACAACTATTGAAAGGACAATTAGAAAATGAATTAGAAAAACTTCCTAAAAAATTTTTAAAAATTTAAATAAGTTACAAGCTACATTCCAAAAAAGTGTTGATGAATTGAGTTCTAAAATTACTCAACAAATGAAAAAGATGAATAGAATAATAGATGAAGTAAAGTCACTTAATCAAAAAGTTGATAAAATGAAAACTCTTAAAATCAGTTTAGAAAATGAGATAACTTTTAAGATTTAATTTCAGTATCAACTAAACGAAAAGAAAAAATTTTTTTGTTATAAATATTTTTCCCAAAAGTTAAATTGAATCCTAAAAATGCCTATAATTTATAAACACAATCTTAAAAATTTTGCTTCAAATCAAAAAATAGCACATGAACCATCTATGAAATCTGTTTACCATTATAACAATGTACAAACTATTTAAAAAGAAGGAGATGGTGTAAACCGCGGAGCTGGAATATTTTCTGGCATCAGTGATAATATAGGAAGTATCGTTAATGTTGTTAAAAATAATAGAGATTTGATTACATCTGCTGCAAAAGGAGCAGCTGCTATAGGTAGTACAGCTAGTGTAATATCAAATGCTGTTAAGTTTCAAAACGAATTAAAACAACTAGAAACTATTCGCAAACTTAAGAATGATTCTGAAGAACTAAAAAAATAAAAAAACTTTCAGAGGAAACAAAAAACAAAATTGCTAACATAGCCGCTGAAAGTAAACAGGAGAAGAAAACAATTGAAGAAATAAGAGGTAATGGTTTGGCAAAATTCTAAAATATATTCGAAAAGGAAACCTAAGAAAATATTTTTTCTGGTCAAATTTTTTTTTATAAAAATGTCTTCCTTAATCAATCATTCAGATCGCTTTATTGAAAATAAATTTAAATTAGACGATCCTCCGTTCGTCAGTTACGATCAAAAAAGAATGACTATATAAGAATTGCTATGAATCCCGGATCTTCTAGTAGAGGAAATACTGGAGGAGATTTAATCCTTGAAGTTGATAATCAACAAAGTTAAATTTAAATTTGCCTGATTCCTTTTTGCACTGTGAATGTTCTTTATATAGTGATGCTGATTTTACAACACCATTACCAGATACCGATAATATTGCATTAGAGAATAATTTCTTTCCAAGATTATTTACACAAATGCGTTAAGATGTTGCAACTCGAAATATAGAAACAATAAGTGATTCTCCAGGTGTAATTGATACAATGCTTAGATTTGTAACAATTGGGGAAAATAATAAAAAGCTTGAAATCGAAGGTTGGTTTCCTGATACTAATGATGGAATAATTGTAGATGATTTAACACACGCTGGAACAGATGCCGCAGGAATTGCGAAGCATGTAGAAAATATTGAAAATCATTTAAATAAAACAAATAATACTGCATATAAAGAAAGACGTGTTTTTAACAAGAAAAGTAAACAGACAGTAAATTGGTCATTGTCTCCATTATTCGGATATTTAGATTATGATAAAATATCATATCAATTAAAATTTAAATTAATAATTCATCGCACAGCAAATAGTGAATTCATCTTTTATGGTAAGACTGGAAAAAAAGCATATTTAAAAGTTGATAGACTTGAATGGTGGATAAAACATATTACTCCTAGTTTAGAGGTTGAATTAACTATTGCAAAAGATTAAATACTAACAAACCAATTCCAGTAAATTTTCTAAAGCGTACTTCTAGTTCTGTAACTTTTTCTGAGCAAAGATTTAATTGGCATTTTACTAGAACTTCGAATACTCCAAGATATCTATTACTAACTTTCCAAAAAAATGATTCTCTAAGTTTTGATAAGAACAACAATCTTTTCCATATTAACACAATTCGAAGTTTACAAGTTGCTTTAAATCAAACTCGATATCCTATTGATCCATTAAGAATCGATGATACCAATAATCAATTTATGGAAGGATATGATGCTTATAGAAATCTTTGTATAGAATTTGGAGTTGAACCACAATCAACTCCTGGAGATTGGAGACATTTATATCCTGTTTTCTGTTTCGATTTAAGTGTACAATCTGAAGATATTGTTAAAAATGGTTGTGATGTAGCAATTAATATTGAAAAGAAAGATTCCACAACTTCATTGATGGCTTATGGTTTATTGCTAGAAGATGTAAAATATTCTATTGAAATTCTTAATGGAAAGATGGTTAGGATCGACTGAAGCCTCTGAACAAGGTTCTATAGGTTAGTTAGAAAAAATTATTTAGAATAAATTATTAAAATTTTTTCTTAACTAGAATAGATTAAAAAAATTCTTGGATTGAAATTTTTTCATTAAAAATGTCGCAACCGAAATGTAATAATAATAAAACTGTTGAATTAAAATTACGTGACATTGTTGACAAAAATACACCTAAAACTATTACGATTAACAAAAATAAATATTACATAAGTAAACCAATGATAGAGAATATTAAATTACAAGAAGAAAAGAATGGTGGAATTCTCCCATTAATTCCACTAATAATAGGTGGTATAGCAGTTGCAGGTGGGACAGCTGGTATTGTCCAAGCAGTAAATAAAAATAAATCAGAGAAGGCAGCATTAAAAGAACAAAAACGTCATAATAAAGAGTTAAAGAAAGTTGCTAGGGGTGAAGGAATAGTAGATAATTTTATTAGTAGATTAAATTTAGTTGATGAAGGAAAACGAGTTATCAAAAACTTTCTACATAATGTTGATGATTTAATAGAAATAAAAGAAACTAAAGATGGTTCTTGAATATATCTAAGTCCTATTATGATTAGATAAATATATTGTTATAATTAGGGCCCCCAGAAGTCAATAAAGTCAATTTTTTTATTATGAGTTCCGGTGACCAGAAATGTCTAAAACCGGTGTAATAATGGTCTATCTGGTCTGTTGAGAAAGTTATAAAAGTCAATAAAGTCAATTTTATTGTTTTAGGTCAATAAAGTCAATTTTATTGTTTTTGGTCTATAAAGTCAATTTTCGAGAACTATTCGTCATATTATTGTATTTTCTAGAGACAGATACAAACAATGTGTTTTTATGTTTATGATACGCACAAAATTTTCTTTGTTGATGGCTGAGTGGCATTTGTGAGACGGCATTATATTAAACACTCAATGATATTTAAGTTCTTCAATCGAATACGTACAAGGTCACGGGAGAACGAAGGTTGTCAATTTGCGAACTCTAGATGATCATGTGATTCTCAAAAGCGCATCGGGAGTACTAAGAATAGCAATGACTGGTAGCTATTATACATGTAAGTACTCCATGGTGAAATCAACGACTACTGGTTTTCATCATTTCCATTTTTAATACTCCCTGGTGGCAATAAATGGCGTTGCAATCATTGAAGAAGTCATTGTGTTGACTTGCATTGAGTTGATTTAAATATTCGAAAGTTCATCCTTCACTATCGCTGAGGCTTTCGACCAGTTGCAAGCCATGAATTTTGCAAATGACCCTTGTGGTGTTGGACAGTACATAACAAAGCGATTGAGTGCAAATGACATGTCGTCCATTGTTGGTCTGACACGGCCGGAGGTGTCACCAAGCATTTATGGATTGTTACAGAAGTGTCAGCCCTCGACTGCTGCGATTGAACGAAGCTTCTCTATGCTTCAGAAACTACTAGCCAAGGACAGGAATTTTAAACCTCATAACGTGAGGCAGTTTCTTGTTTATATTACAATGGTAAGTAAATGACAATATTTTGACTATGATTGAACTAGTCGTTTTACAATAAAAAATAAATCAATAAATCACTGGTTCTAATCAAACTCCATGGAATCATACGCGTTTTAATGTGGCACGGGTACATATCCCCTCATCTTCCAAAAATACATTTTTTAGAAATCACTACCATCATAGGTTGGTTTGTCCCCCCTTGGTTAGATCCTAGGTATGCCCTGCATAAAATGAATGGTTGAAACTCTCTAAAAATGGTTAGGCCTATAAAGTCAATTTTTCCGATTTTTAAAGTCAACTTTTCATTTTTTTAGGTCAACTTTCTGGGGGCCCTAGTTATAATGTTATAAATATATTGTTATAATGTTATAAATTTTTTTTAAAAAATATATTCTACAAATTCCGAAAATTTAATTAAATTAAAAATGTCTAATTTAGATTTATTGAATTATCTCTTAAAAGTACATTCTGTCCATCGGCTGCACACCGGAGGTGACATACAAAAAACATTAGAAAACTTTCCTTGATTTATTTGGAGTAAATATTCAAAAGTAAAACATCTTCCTGGTCACTAATATACCGGTCGAGGAACTCGATTAGATATAAGACTAGATGAGAATAATAATCCAAAACCAGGTGAAGAACCAATAAACATACTTGATGCAGCAGCTTATAGACACGATTTAGCTTATCGAAATCATGACCTAAAATCTTGTCATGAAGCTGATAAGAAAATGATAGAAGAGTTAGATAATATTCAAAATCCTACATTTAGAGAAAAAATTGAAAGAATGTTTGTTAAAAAAGCTTTACAAGCTAAAATATTGTTCGGTCAGGGTTTGGACAAAACTCATAACTCTGAAACCTACGCGTTCGAAATTCACAAGGAATATAGAAAGCCGAAATATCTATTGAAGGTAAAAGTATTTAATAAAGATGATATTTGGAGTGCTGATCTTATTCATGTGCCGAATGAGTCTGATTTTAAATACGCATTAACCGTTATAGATTTGTATACTAGATACGCTTGGGTGAAGCCATTAAAGAATAAAAGTTGTTTATCAGTTAAATATGCGTTTGAAGAAATATTCAAAGAAAGTAACAGAAAGCCAAAGAAATGGTTGATAAAGGATCTGAGTTTTATAACAGAAATGTTAAGCCATTATTTGAAACTGTTTATTCCACAGAAAATGCTGGAAAAGCTGTAGTAATAGAAAGGCTTAATAGAACGTTAAAAAGTAAATTATTTAAGAAATTTACAGAACAAGGTAATCAGAAATGGTTAAAAATATTACCAGGAATTGTAGAAGAGTATAACAATAAGATTCATTCAAGTATTGAAGAAAGTCCAAACAATGCTTCTAACGATCCAGATTTAATAAGAAAGAAGATATTTGAAAATAATTATGAGAATGAAAGTAATGTTAATTAACAAAAGCGTAAATCGAAATTTAAGATTGGTGATAGAGTGAGAATATTCAAATATAAAAATAAATTTGAAAAAGGTTTTGTTGGATATTGGACTAAAGAGATATTTGAAGCTTCTGAAAGGAATCAAACTTATCCGATTACTTATGAAATAAAAGATTTAGATAATGAGGAAATCAAAGGTGGATTTTATGAAAATGAATTACAAAAGACTGAACTTTAATTGCAAGTATCCTTTAGCTAGCCATTATTCAATTCGAACATAATATCTAGAAATGGTACTCCTTTTTGCAATTTGTATAAAACGTAAATACATAATTGTCCGCAATAAGTAGTTCCTGATTTTGAATTTGAAATGTATTATAAATTCTATTTCCCAGTATTTCTTTTACTTCATTTGTAGGGGGAAGTCCGTATGAGTCGAACCAATAGTTTTCTTTTTTATTTTTAATACCTGCTGACCAGTGAACTCCTTTTTGTTCTAATGTATGGAGATTTGTTATGAAGTTCAAAGGAATCGGTTTATTTTTAATCAACTGTAATTCATCTCTCATTAACACGTGGAAATTTTTTATTCCTAATTGATTTGCGATCTTATTTGAATCGAAATTTGTCGTGGTTTGTTTGCCATATATTTTTAAGAACTCAGTCAGACCAAAAGCTCTTGGAGATATCTCAGTCAGATTTTCACCATTCATTTAAATGAAATAAATTCTATTAACTGACAACGTTTTGACTGTCAACAATTTATTAAATGAGATACAGTTTATAAGCATCAATGAAATCCCTATGACAACGTTGACGTGACAATTGTAACCTTCTAAAACAATAGAGTTCAAGTAAACCAATGAATCGCTGCCATTTTCTGAGCACTTCTGGATTCAAAAACGGTTTTGGTCGCGTTTCTGGATTTGCACGGAAAACTGGCAGTTCATTTGGCAAGTGTATAAGTGCGGGCAACAGCTGCTTGTTCTGAAATGGAATGTTTCATAAATGCGGGAAGCAACTGTATTGTTTCATGAATGCGGGAAGCAGCTGTTCCCTACAATTGGGCGATCATCAGAGTGCAAAGCAGTAGCAATAACAGGAATTGTAAGAGCGCCAGAAGATATAACAAAAGTCAGAGCGCCTTAACTTACTGTTAAAAATATTCTAATACCTTGTGTTACATTCTTAACTTTAGTCCATCTTTTTCTTAATTTATCATAATGTTCTAATCTTAATAATAATTTTGATTCCTTATCTTTCATATAACGTACTCTATCTTTGTGTTTTTCAGTGTTCATCTTTTCAATGTCCATTAAAGTAGAACTACGTTCATTTATTAACGAAGGATATATTCTCGAAGTTTCTTCCATTTTTGAGGTTTCCATTTTTTAATAAATATTTCGAATACAATCTTCTGATATTTTTAGACTACCTAAATTTTTGGACTACATAAACTTTCGAAATTTTGAGACTACCTAAATTTTTGGACTACGTAAATTTTTGAATTTTTTGGACTACGTAAATTTTCGACTACGTGAAATTTTTCGACTACTTAAATTTTTGACTACGTGAAATTTTTAGACTACCTGAAATTTTGATATTTTTTGGACTACCTAAATTTTCGACTACGTGAAATTTTGATATTTTTTGGACTACGTAAATTTTCGACTACGTGAAATTTTGATATTTTTTGGACTACGTAAATTTTCGACTACGTGATATTTTTGAAACCTCTTTTCAGTATATGAAAAAATCCCAACGAGTTTAGAACTTTTTTTTAAATTTTATCCTTAATATTATTTTTATTTATAAAACTCTTTTTCAGTGTATGAAATATTCCTATACTCATTCTCAGTATATGAAAAAATCCCAACGAGCTTAAAACTTATTTTTTGATTTTATTATTTTTTATTTTTTTATAGGTCTTTTTTTCAGTATATGAAATATTCCGGTTTTGCATTCTGGAGGTATCTTATTTTTTTTAGTTATCCTGAACCGGTCATATATACATTTTTTTGCATTTTTGAGGTATCTTATTTTTTTTTTACTAGTGGATCCGGTTGCGATTCCGGAGGTGTCCTGTTCCGGTCATATATACATTACTGGCGAATTCTTCGCAAGCCACGCCTGAAATCATGTGGTTTGGATTTCTTAGGCGCTATAATTTGCGATATTCCTACGGAAGTGATTTTTTTGTTATTTAGTGATTCAAAATGATGAAATATCAGGACATGCTCAAATATTTATTTAAGCATATTCGAAACTTGAATGCAAATGGTCGATCCAGGATCCAAAGTGTACCAGTGCATTTGAACTAGGCAATTTATTCGGCTCATTCAGTTCCTCGTCTATTCAGTTATTTTGTTCGTTCATTCACTTCGTCCGTTCACTGTAATTTTGCGTTATGTCGTTCAGCTCAGCAGAACAAGTCAGTTCATTCAGTTTGAAAGGCCCTTGTTCACTTTGAAAAGAAGCAACGTTGTGAGACTTGCTCTATTTTTCCATATAGACAATCGAAGAAGTAATTATACATCGTGCCTATCATCATATCATGAGAAATAATGATAGGCACGATGTATAATTACTTCCGCAATTTTGAGAACTACCGCACCTGATTTACCTATGTCTTACATGTCGATTTTGACATTCATAAATGTACTTCTACAGGGTCACCACCAAATTCAAAATGCCCTAAACTATCCCGGAATCCTGGAAAGGCGTCAACCTGGTGCTGTAAAATTCGTCAGGTAGTTTATAAGTATGTATCCTAGCATGGTATAACTCGTAAATATTCGAAGTCACATTAATTATTATCTACATAAAACTATGATAATTGTTAGCCATGCATTTTGAATTTTCCACCCTTTATGCGTGAACGTTTAATCACGAAAGTTTGTAGCAATTATTGCGATGCATCAGCTTGGCTAAAGATCATCATCTTTTTATACAAATCCAATAATTATGCAATACCCTTACGATGAAGACTCCTCCCAGTTTCTAAGCTAAACTGAGAGGAACTCAATACATGATTGAAGATGCCTAACCACAAAAAGTCTCATGCAACTTCATGGCATCTGGTGTTATTTATAGTCTATGTAAGTAAATGCTTTCTCTTAAAAACACGTAAGTAGGTATACGTTGATCTTAAGTAGTTTTTATCTGAATGCCATGTATTTTTTCACTTTCATAAAATCATTTTCTGCTTTGCAGTTGTATATCCTATCATAAACTATCATCATCAGCATGTAGAATTTGCTTATCTGTGATGGAAATTTTTTGGGTATTATGTGCTTTGATCGATCATGAGGTTTTGATTGCGCACTAGGATCATGTTATAGACATCTTATGGAAGAATTCTCGTCATATAGACCAAAATCAGTCACAATTTCTTAATGCAATGTTAGTGAAGCAATCAGTATTTGTCATAATGCACTGAGTGAAATGAAAATAATTGTTCTAAAAATTCCAAAATGCTACCATTTTACTTCGAGGTCTGTTACATTATTTATCTTGGACGTGAATAGGAATGGACGTAACATGTCTGTCTTATGCACTTGTGTTCTCTATATGACAGATGCGGAGTGGTGAATAGGTTTCTTTGTACTCCGTTTTTGTCAGTTCATTTAAGCTCGATTTATTCTCGAGTAGCAACATTGATTCTCAATGATAGTCTAGCATCACAATTTTTAGATTTTACAATTAAATGGTAAATAATACAACAACGCGCTGATATGATGAATGTACAGCAACTCATGGTATCTCAATTATACTGTGCTCACTGAATATGTGATTCTGAGGCAATAAAGTGTCAACTATTATAAGTAAGTAAGCAAATATACGCTACTTACTTACCTATTTATGATAAGTAAGATTTCCCTCACAATCACAGATTCAGTGAGCATGGCATAATTGAGATACCATGAGAACCATAGAGTGCAATGATGTACCATGAAAGCAGTTGTGCGAAATGACCATTTGTGATAAATGAAAAATTTAAATGTGTTCTTAGTCAGGCTCATTTAAATACAGTGGTTGCTGCATGATTGAAACATTGTTTTCCAGAGTCGTTGCGGATTACCAATTGCCACTTATTTCTCTGCTGTCAAACTTCGATGGTTATTGGACAATATCCCTGCTGTGGCTGAGGCTCATGACAACGGTAGCCTGATGATGGGCACTGTCGATACATGGCTATTGTATAATTTTACTGGACGTCAAGAATATGCAACCGACGTGACAAATGCCAGCCGAACCATGTTGATGAATATTCACAGTTTGACGTGGGACAAACAAATTTGCCAGTTTTTTGGTGTCAATCACAAGCTTCTACCTGAAATTCGATCTTCAGCCGAGGTATTCGGTCAAATGTGTGATGGTGTGCTGGAGGGAGTTCCTATTAGTGGCATTCTTGGCGACCAACAGGCAGCATTGATGGGTCAAGGTTGTCGGAGACCAGGTCAAGCCAAGAACACGTACGGCACCGGATGTTTTTTGCTCTATAATACTGGGGATCAGGCTGTATTTTCAGAACATGGATTGTTGACCACTGTAGCATGTCAAATGGGGAGAGATGCCAAACCGACCTATGCTTTGGAGGGTTCGGTCGCGATTGCTGGCGCAGCTGTGAAATGGTTGCGAGATTCTATGAAGATAGTCGAGTCTACTGAACAAATGGAAAATCTTGCTAGATCCGTAACCGATACACATGGGTGCTATTTTGTTCCTGCCTTTTCAGGTGAGTCTCATCAATCATCAGTGCGACTCAGTAGCTTCGTTCAACATTAACAGTTTCAAAAGTTATACGAAGTGTGCTAGGTCAGAAAAAAACACGTTTTTAAGAATAATCCATACTAAGCTAATTTTACACTATCAATCAATTTGTTAATTCAAATAGGAATTACTCTTCTAATTCTCGATTATTGTGCTATTTTAACGCCTAATAGTAGAGCTTTATAACTTAGTAGATGCGAGCTTTGCATGGCAAGTGCTGTTATGCTCCGAAACTACAGATTTCTATGAATTAGCACGAACCTACAACTTAAACCTGAATGAAACTAATGTAAATTATAAAAATAGCAACACACATTGATATACTCAAGGAATGTATTTATTATCATGAGGCAACACTTGGTGGCAATCAGAGAGCGAAGACTTAGGTGGTTCGGTCATATCAAGCGTTGAAATGTAGATGAACCAATCAGGCAGGTGCTTGACGCGATGTTCGAAGGTTCCCGTCCTCGTGGAAGACCGAGGAAGACATGGCTCCAAATCGTGAATGGGGACATGGTGGAGCTGGGAATATCTGCGAGTGATGCTATGGACCTTTCTCGATGGAGAAGTTTCACATCGTCCAGCCCTCAACAGAAGAGGAAAAGAAGACGTTGAAAGGAGAAAGAAAGAAAGTAAAGCAAGTAAGGAGGAAGCTCAAAGAGCTTTGTTGCATATCCCAACAGCTAAGATTCGGCTGTCAGGATCCCCTGCAACATCAGCCTAGTATAGTCACTGAGAAAATGCAATAAGAATAGGATCAAACTGCCAACACCAGAGCTGCAGTGGCAAAAGGCCCCTTTTAGTTGCCTCTTATGACACGCAGGGTACCGTCGGTCCTATTCTATTCAGTCCCGGGAACCGCACGGGAAAGACACGAAGGTCTCATCCTCTTCTGTCTTTTGGGCCACTGTAGTGCGTTTCCGTAGATCGAGGCGGCTTCGTTTCAAGAAGTGAATAGGCCGCAAACGTGTGCTCTCTTTTCATCATCCGGCTTCATAACTGAACAGCTCATGTGTCTTCCTCTGTATCATTTGACGACTGACGCGAAGGCTCCGCTTCCGTTGGCTAACAATCCAAGCAATCTGCTCTTCTTCCATGCGTTTGCATTCAAATGGTCTCTCTCCGCCTAGCAAACAATTCACATTTTTCTTCTTCACCAAGGTTCTCGATTTGCTCTCTTGCTTGCACCATTCACGGATTTTCTTTACACAATCGGTGGGAGTTCGAGCCGCGCTACGCTTTGATTGCAATTAAGCAGTTATTGCAGCTTGATATTTTTCCTCAACAGAGAAGGCACGTAGACTTCAGATTTCAGAAACTTCGCAAAATGAAATGACTTGAATGCACAGAGAAAATCGAATTTATCAATTTCATTGCCTTCAGCTGTCGAGTCCCAGAGATACTGACTAGGGGGATGCTAGAGGGATCAGCGTTGCGATCCGAGACAGTGACTTTGTCTCAAAGGTTGCATGATAGAATGATTATAGCGCATGATTAGTAGTGACTCTTTTACAACCAATAGCACATTGCGTTATTGGCCACAAAAAGGGGAACATCTATCCATCCACTTCATGTAATCTCTAAATTGCATGGTCAAAGTTCTACGTCTAAAGCACTCATGTAATGCCAAAATTTGTCTGATGCATTCGCAATGGGGCTTATTCTAACTGTTAGTGACAGAAGTGTCGTTTATTTGAGCACTTGTGTTATATTCGGTCTGAACGGAGTCAGCTAACCACTTATGGGCTGAATTACTTTAGATGGCAACTTTCGGCATTTTTGAAACTTTAAATGGAAGCAACTCATTGGACATAATCCATTAGTTGCAAACACGTAGCACATCTCAACATTCAACACAACAAACATGTTTAGATGTTGAATCCGAAATTGGAGTTTGGTGCAGGTTTAGGTGACACAAACTCTCGACCTGCTGACATTTTAATTCCATTATGGATTTTGGGTCGGCCAGCCGCTGGACGCTTGAAGGTTGTGCATCCGCAAAACATCACACATATTGCTGATGCGAGGACAACTAAAGGATCAGCAGGAGCTTCAGCTAAAATGAGAAAAATACAGGATAACGGACCTGAATGCGACAGTCAAGGTTGATCATGCGTCCCCTTCGCTATTTCCGTCTTTGGCGAACTAGGTGAGCATGCTAATGAAACAGTTGGCCGTATGGCGACCCAATCGAATTCGTCGTATGGGAAGCTAAGTCAACTATTTTGACTAGGCTCAGCATTACGCTCATGAGAGCTAATGCCCGAGCTATAATTTCTATATCGGATTTGGGCCAACATATTTCTTTCATAGGATCTGCTTCATAGTTAATCTCCTAGATTTTCTAGCTAGAATTTTTTCTCCGTTTTGTAAAGTGACCTTTTTAACTTATATAACCTTCTTAACTTATATTTCTTCGATGTTCTCACAAGTATAATTTTAGTTTTTGAATCAACCTATTTAAATGTCAGGGATGTTAATAATACTTGGACATGACGATGAACGCATCAGCTTTCATTTATGAAAATGTTCAATAAACAAGCCGTCCCAATGTATGCACAGTTGGAGTCTCTAATTGCACGGTCTCATCAGACAGTTAGACTTATTAAATTAAACCTTATTAGTATCTCTTCTATAGCACGGTGTTGAGTTACCTTAAGTTAATATTTATTTCTTCGCAACATTCATCGAAGCATGAAGTAGCCATGAATTATAGGTAAGCGCAGTCATAATCGCTGTATCTTTTGAGATGGTCGGTCGGCGAATTAGTTTCATAGTGAGTCTTAATTAGTTTCATTTATTTACGGCAGCTATGGCTTTCATGTAATAAAGTTAAGGAACGCTGCTAGCAGTATGATACTCTAGTCTCATTTCACACATAATTTTTGTCTCTATTTCACAGGTCTCTTCGCACCGTATTGGCGCTCCGATGCTCGTGGACTGCTAATAGGATTGACGCAGTTTACCAATCCAGGCCACATTGCTCGAGCTCTATTAGAGGCCATCAGCTTCCAGACGCGAGAACTGCTAGATGCAATGACCGCGGACAGTGGAATCGAGTTGGAGGCTTTGCAAGTTGACGGTGGCATGACTAAGAACAAGCTTCTGCTGCAACTGCAGGTACATCATCACAAATTATAAGATAAACGGAGTCTTACTACTTCGTAGACAATTTTCTAGAAAATATCGATCCCATTCAATTAGCAATATTTCTTTTCAAATTTTACTAGTATGATGTTGACAATGACAGGTCAGAGCCTTTTCACAATTTTCTTCAATAGGTAGACTTTAATTCTCAGCTGAACTTCTCTTTATGGACTGGACGTTTTGGCTTTACATGTACGTGTATACTGTGCTGCAATCTTCAGTGAAGCGAAAGAGTCATCCATATATTTGACAAAACGATGAAATTGCAAACATGAATTTAGAATTTCTGCTTTCTATTATGGAAAGGTTTGCTGTTATGATGATGGTGGTCATGGAGTTCTGCAGTCAGCGGCATAATCGTTTCAATTACATCTGTACTGAACTGACTATTGATGCAGGCTTTCGATTACTGCGCCATCATTCATATATCTGATGTCTTCAACATGTCAGGTTCTCGGGTTTTCAACAGCAGTGAATCTGCAGAATGCCATTTCCTATGCCTTTCAGTGGATGATTTAAGGTGGAACTATTATGCGTGAATGGTCCCGAAGTTAATCACAAGTCATTGAAGCCTGTCATCGAAGAGTGCGATTCCGACACTAACAGGAAACAGTCGTCAAGGCTGAAATCTAAAAATGGATTGTCTTCGAAGCTCATGGTATGTATTAAGCTCATGTATGCTCACATGCTGTCATGTGAGCTTAGAGCGCATACGCTCTGTGTCTCTCAAAAAGCTATTTTGCTCGCACGGCACAGCTTCAGAATCAGCTTCCGTAGACGACGTTCACTGATCACCAACACAATCTCGATAAATTCAGCAGGCGTGCGAACAGGTTTCTAATGGGGGCAACTTAATCAGATTGGAAGATCTGCTACTTTGCTTCCGTTCATTTTAAATAATATAATTTATTGTTTTTTATTAAGTAACCCCTTTATTCATGGTTCGTACCTGTTAGCAGATCGTTGCAAAATCTTCACTGGTCTGAAGCTCTTTAAACGAACAGATTTATAATTCTTGTGACTTGACTTAACTCTATTTTGTGTTCTATTCGTGAAATGATTGGCATATTTTGCTTGATTCTTCATGATGCACAATGGAATTTTTGCTGTGGATAGCTGGCATATTTTGCTTGATTCTTTCATGATGCACAATGGAATTTTTGCTGTGGATAGCTATATTTCTATTCCCATAAAGAGTTCTATTAATTCCAGTTGATGAATCAGTTGAAATGTCAAATGTTTCGTTATGCATTTACAGTCGGTTGGCATACAGATTGCTACTTAAGAGTCACATCATCTTTTAGAAATACACGCATTTGAAACTTGTGCTGTTATAAGTTAGGGTATGAACATGCATAAAATGATAAGCCGAATTGTTTTGCAATTTCACCTATGACCTAACTCATTTTTGTCGAATTCTGAGACAGTGTGCCTGCCACCAGAAAATGATGGGCTTTGATAGATGTATTTGTGTCTCAATCGAACATTTCCATGAATTTTCGCTGTTGTAGTATCACTTGCTCTTTTTTTAGGCTGATCTGGCTGGATTGCCCGTCCTTTGTCCTACAATGGCAGAAACAACGGCTCTCGGCGCAGCGGTTGCCGCAGCAATTGGTGTTGGACTTAATGCTGATTCTATGACCGGGCAGACCCTAGAAACATTCGTCCCCTCAATTGATCCGTCCGTGAGAGACGACCGCTACCGTCGTTGGAAGCGTGCAGTTCATCGTAGTATCGGATGGGACTTGAATGAAGATGATTGGACTGCCTTGCCAGATGTTGGGGGTAAAATTTCCACAGCAGATCCGGAAAAGGCCCAAGAGAAGATTTACAGAAATACTGCATTTGCAGCTTTCTTTCTTGGAGGTCTTGTAACGATGTATTTGAGTGCTCTGTATCGAAAATGACATTAATATCGATGCATGCTCAACAATAGATTAGGCCATGTGTTAGTCAATCAGGAAAAGTTGTGATGGCTTCAAATTGAATGTCTTGATCAATCAGGAAGTTGATTGGTCAGATTTAGGATTATCAAAGGATTGTGTTTGAATTGATGCAAATGATATGAAATTTTTGATATATGTCAATTCAAGTGAGGACAGATTACTTCGCGAACTCTTTTTGAAGATCTGATTTTTTGTATGAAGGTTTGAATGATAACAGTGATTTGGTTCCCACCGCTATTATGAAAGAATTGTTTTAACTCCTATGAAGTTAATTGTTTTAACTCTATGATAATTAGAACTTCAAAGCTCTTTTGGAGTAATTTTATTCGTAATGACTGTTATTCTTCAAATTTATATTTTAGACTAGGAATTTCTTTCGTTATTTTCGATTGATACCTGAATTTGGCAACATGCATCCTGTGAAGTACACAGTTGTCATTCATCAGTTGCCATTTGATTATTTAACTTGATACTTTTTTGATTTCAGATATTTTGTTACTCGATGTTCGGTGCACATACCCTACATATATTAATAAATAAAGAAGAAATAATGTGTCTTTTTCTTCCTTTTGAGATAGCGCAATAATGTTGGTTGCTTGACTTAAGGAAGCCCAAAGCTCAGAAAGCTAAGGCATGGCTTCATGACGTAGGTGTTGTAAGGTACAGTTAAATCTACTATCATACATATCAAACAACATTCGAATGAAAAATTCATAATTTTAAAATGAGCTTCGAATAACTATGCACGTACATTAGCCACCAGGAATCCTGAACCGAATGTCAGATTTAGTTTCGGGTGTTTATTAAAACTTGACGATAGTTGTTATAGTTGACGATATATAAAACCCGCAAAAGGTTCAACTTGGAAAATTTTCAATGTAATCAAGGATTTTTGGCCAAGTGTTAAGCTTGTTACTTATATCTTAGGAAGGGCTACATCCCATGACATACGTATTGAGCAATCATTAAAATGAATCTCGAACAATTGACTCCCTCTTAAAATGGTAATATCTCGTGTCTCACCTATGTCAGGCCTATGCGGTGTCTGATGATCATTATGATATATGCAACATTGCAATTCAGTACATGCGGCACCATCAAGAATGATATTCTGAGAGGTCTGGCATGAACTCGGAGCGTTTTTTCAGAAATTTTCATGAGCCTAATTTTTCAAATCAAACATGCCACTGTTTTTGCCAATAATCTTATATTTTTGATCTTTAATTCTGTTAGTGAACTGCTATGTTTGATGCATACAGTTGAGCAGGAGAGTGATAAAACATGCGTAAGGGGTTCTCAATGTGGCACATGTTGAAGGGGCCGAGGCAGGACTAATATGGGTATGTTTGACTCTTTCAGTCTCTGGCTCAGCATCCATTGCTTGACAGAACTTCAAATTCGATAGAGAACTATAGCCATGGTCATTGTTTATCCGCATGCGGCAGCGCAGCTTATTTGAAGAGGACACACGCACTAAGAAAGCTACAAAAATGTCTAAATATGACCGCTGAATTAATGATAATGAAATCAAACGCTTAGCCTCTCATTCTGTGTAGATCGATTGCTCGAGGCAAACGAAAACTGTCCCCTAATACAAGGTGACATGCGACGCTCAATTACGTGAAATTCACGCGTAATTACACATGACCCTAAACATCCGTGGTTGCTGCAACATATGTCGGCAGTCCTAGGCCTAGACGTTGCGTCTCATGTCTTTGCATGTGTCAGAGGCTAAACAATGTGATAGGACCTATTGCTGAGGGAAGACAGAACATGCTAAGCGGTTCATCCGTGGTTCAAGCGGCACCGCGGACAACCTAGTAGACAACGCGTAAACATACAAACGCTGGCCCGCGCTTATCTATAAACATTCCCCATGTTTTAACAGCATCAGACCACGTGAATGCTGACTCTTAGTTCAGCGCGTATGTACGCCCGTAGAAGCATAAACTGACCTTAACCACGAATGTTTGGGTGCTCCGTTATTACGCGTGGCATGTCACCTAGTAACTATATGCAGATTAATTAGATTTAAACTTCACCATTCAGGCCCACGATTGATAGTTTCCGAGTAATGTGAATCTAAGTAAAGTGCCCCACTCCTAGAGCATCACTCGGATGGGCAATGCATTTTCATCATCACTATTGCTATTTCTGGCATGTTTGTTTTCCACAGATATACCCAGAATCCATAGGAGATTTATAGAAACTCATAAATGGAGATATGAATCAGTGCAAAAATTACAAATTAGAGGATGACGGTTGGTTATATATTAAAATCACATTTAATGATGACATAATGTAAATACACGATCTTATCATGATGGAGCTTGTGGACAGCGGTAGCTGAAACTTTCGGCAGTGAGTCAACTTCGGAAAGATCAAATTTGCAAGGGATGATGATGATGATGATGATGATCACATAACAGAACTTGAAAGCGTTGCCAATCAATTTCCATCTATAGTCAAGTGGAATGAATGATACATAGTCACATCCACGGTGTCCAAATAGTCCCTATTATAGGGACTGGTCCCTATTGGTCCTTATTTCGGGCCCAGGTCCATAAGATATGGACCTGTTAAAAAAGTTCATAAAACTCCATAAAATCTGTACAAAATATACTCTTGCTGAAGTAGCCTACGAAAGGATTTAACATCAATCAATACGCTCAGTAATAATAATAATATACAATTATCAAACCTCTAAGCTCTTATACTTCAGATCAACTGGTTCTTATAATTTCATCATGAATGTTAAGTTATACTAGAGAATATAAAAGACAGCAACCGCGCAGTCATATAGCCTACGTATTCATCTTGCTATCGAGATCACGTTAATGCACATGTATACATGATTGTACGTTATATAACTTAATTCCTCATTTACAAGACATTCGATAAAGACTGGCATCAGAGACTCCTAAGGATGCTTAAGTCTTAAGGAGTTGCTGGCCATCGTCCAAGCTTGTCAGCAGGAGTTCCTCAAGAGTCAATTTTGGGACCCACTTTTTTTCTACTGTACATCAACGACCTCCCAGAATGAGTAATGGCAGCCCCTATCGTGCCAGAAGCTATCTTCCACCACAGACTGTCTGCCATCTTTACTATTCCACTATTCGTCCTCTGATGGAGCATTGTTGTCATCTGTGGGCCGGCGCCCCACAAGCACATCTTAACCTCGTCGACCAGGTTGAGAAACGTGTCAAGAACCTTATGGGTGAAAAACTTGCGAACGAGTTTCAGCCGCTCTCCGTCAGATGTGATGTTGCTTCACTCATCAGTCTCTTCTACAGATACTATTTCGGTGGAAGTAGCTCTGCAGTAAATGAGTGCGTACCCAAACCTAAGATCTTCTTCAGAAGCACACGCAGAGCTAATGCACTCACATGATGTCATTCGAGCTTAGAACGAGCACGTACTGTGAGTCGCTCGGAAAGCTTCCTTGCTCCCACGACACAGCTTTGGAATCAACTTCCCCAGACCACTTTCCCTGACCAATACAATCTTGATACTTTCAAGAGGCGTGCGAACAGGTTTCTGATGGGGACAAGTTAATCAGATTAGATGGTCTGGTTTTTCTTTTATTTATTTAAGGTAATACAATTTATTACTTTTTCATTGAGCAACCCCTACATGTAGGTTCGTTCATGGCTCTGTGCTAGGGGTAAAAATTCTGTAAGTAAATTATTAACACGGCCAGTAATATAGCTTTTGCTTTTGCTGCAGAAATCCATTATGGATGTAGAAATATCACAGAAGAATCACATTCAATTGTATCTTTACACTATCTCATACTACTAATCTTTACCACGTATCAAAATTTGTATCAGCAAGTAGGCCTACATGAACATCTGTCCATTATGTATTATATTTATGATATTCAGACTACTGCAATCCAAGACCAAAACGCACACTTGCATGAATTTTGACGTGAGAGCAAAACAGTTTCTTGAGGTCTTCTGTCTTAAGCCTCTTCTATGGATGTGCATTGATACTGTTCAGTGTTTAGTTCACCTTGTGTTTTATGCCTTCTCGTAAAGATGGAACTTTTTTAGAAAGATTTCGTACCTCATATGTTTGTACAAGGTGCTATCGACCTGTTGAAACTGTGTGAGTTATAGACAAATTGTGTGCAGTAAGAAAAATAAATAGGCCTATTGTCTTTTGTGTTCACTTTCTTTTTATGCGTGTTATAAATTATGGACGAATGTAGCTTATTTGTGCAGGTTCAGAATCGATAGCATAGATTTGTGTAGCGACTCCTTCATAGAGTACTCTGCCTCATAAGATTTTGAGTATTAATAGGCCTATGTCACAAGTTGCTATTTTGCAGCTGTTTCCATACTCTGAATTTGCAGTAGGCCTGCATCATTCTGTAACATTTTTGCAACATCTTCGTTGACTTTGTTGAACGCTATTTTATTGTGATGAATTGTTTCAAAAATCATACTCGTGATTTCCCAGATATTTTTGTATCTTCTTTATTTCGTGATCATGGGGAATGGTAGTCTATATCTCTCTGACCACTTTGAAAATACAAATACACCGATATGCTATTCAGTCGCATACTTCGTATCTGTTGAGTATGTAGTCTATCCAGTACCCACATTTAAATTCCATGCACAGTGTGAAGCTTCATGAATTTGCGTTGTCAAGGGAACCTGTTTATTACGCAATGGTATATTAGGATAAAATGAATAAATGTGATGTATAAAATGTATAAAATATCTACATTAGATATTTTATCGAAATAATTGATGTCTATCGTGCATTTTTAGAGGAGACCAAAAAAATTCAGTCATTCTCGTATATACTTGTCCCAAAAAATAAAGGTGGAGGCCTCATTTATCGGGCATGTTGCGCTACAGTCGGGTCAGAAGTCAATATAGCCTAAATACATGACTATTTCTAGAGGCCTTATAAAGGTTTTCGATGATGAAATTCGAAGTCCTTATTTTCCAAAAATTCGTTTGGCCAGCCTGGTCACACCTACTAGAGCCACAAATGATGCGGTGACATTAATCTTGAACGAGGGTCAGCATTCTTGATTGAGAAGGACCGAGACTCACGATTCACTTATAGAGGTGTGCAGTACTCCAGTATGTTCCTGATGCATGCCATGTAAATCGAAATGACTTCAATCTTTTCAAAAAATGGCTTGAGACACCGAAGAACATGTAGTTTTGGGAATGTGCTCTTTTGGATACTGTTTCGATATGTGATTTTCATGAAAGTTTTCGATCAAATATAACACCGAGGCATCTCAACTCATCACCAGATCGAAAGTGACTCAAGTCAGCGGCAGAATGGTCAGCACTTGAGAAAAGGCAAATGATCATTTGTTGGCATTTTCAATTTGGTCTGTTGACATTCAAAGTCTCTTTCCAAACATTCCGTAGACGAGACCATGCATAGACATTGTCTGTAAGAGGTGTTTTTACGGGATTTTACACAAATTGCAATGATTTTTGTCCAAAATGTTACAAAGTAAAATTTGGGACGAACACTATTTCATCGAACGCGATGCATTTGTTCACTTGAACTCCTTGAGGCCGATTTAGCCGTTTTACGTGGCATCCTGTCTGACAGTGGTTATCCGTCATGGTTCATCAGTCAGTACAGCCGACCAGTTTGTTCGCAGAGAAAGCAAGCACTGCCGAATAGAAGACCTTGTGGTACAATCTTCCCTACACTGGGCAAGCAGTTAATAATCATCCATCGTGTTGATCAGCGGGCCTATCCCGGTGTGGTTCAGAACAGTTACAGTTGCGCATGTTGCTCCGACGGATCAAATCCCTGCAGCCCAAAAAAGCAATACTGTATATGAATACAACTGCGCGACACTGTCTGCGGAGCAGGTTATGTAGACAGAACAGAGAGACCTTTCAACAAGCGCACCAGTGAGCATCTGCCGAAATGGTTCCAGGAGGGACGACAGCGACCTCAAAAGCTAATCTTTCTACGCCATAACGCAGCGTCTCATGCCCTGCCAAGACAGACGTTCGACAGTTTTTTTCGTATCCAAAAACGTGAGATTCCAGTCTTCGCCTTCGCATACTGTATGTATTCGCTTTAATAAACTCTCATTGTGTGTCCAAAAAAAGAGTTTCTGTTTGATTGTCAGCTGATTCCACAATAACGGTGTAGGGCCTATATTTATAATTTCTCCTTTTTTCTTTTTTTCCTCATCTTATTTATTTCATTTGAATTTTATCTATTTGTATCTATTCAGCATATACTTTCCGTTATAATTTGGTTGTGATTTATAATTTTTACCATTTTCCAATTTCTTTTCCATTGCTTCCATGCAATCAAATTACATTATCTCACTTACCTTGATTGCATCTTTTTAAGCATAAATGGTCATAAAAATTGCTGCATGAATTTACAATACCGGTACCTCATGTCTTATACAATGCCTTTTAATCTCAATTCTAGGAAGAAATCAATGTCAGAGGATAATATATTCCAGCATTTCAAGAATTTTGGTAAAGATGACGAACCAAATTAGTTCCAGTTACATATTCATAGTACAAAAACAACGCTTGATGGTTTATTGTGAGTCAGCCATTCAAAAATGAGTTAAAATCATTATTCCTTCCTTATTTAAAGACAACAATGTCCAATCTTCCAATTATAGAATTGAAAGAGACTTCAGTAGTCAGAGTAGAGTCCAGTTCATACAGCATCAGTCCATCACTTCCTGGATATAACACGTAGACGTTTGTCAAGAATGGCAGCAAGGAAGTTTAAATCCGAAACACATGGTTCATTCTTGAACATTTGATCCTGAAAGTAACATATTGCAAACCGTTAGCTGCATGTACGTAGCCTATCAAACGCTATCAGTTGTTCTTGAGCATCAGTGTAGGTTGCATGACAGTTGCATGATCTGTATTAATACGGTGTATATGTTGGACATGACAAAGGTCACTGAAAAGTTTTCGACGAAGACATGAAAATATGGCACTGCTTTGGACGCATGACTACCAGTATAACATACATGATAGTTCAGTCGACTTTCCACAATTTCCCAATACTGTGTATATCAAGTTTATTGTTTATTTTAGCACCTGACATATTGTTGGTTTGGTAAATATTCGTGCAAATTGTGATTGCACAGGAAATTTTTTCAGAGTTCTTCATGTATTTAAGTACTAATTGCTATTAGTAATTATAGTTGTTACTAAAGAACAACTTGAAAAAAAGATTTACGCAACATTTGGAAAGGGTATTTCTATTTTAGAATTGGACCTGTTGGTCGATCACCTACGAGGTTACCGACACCTCGTAACCTAGAAACTACTTTACACCAATAGTGCTAATTTTTTCATTAATTTGATAGTGTAGATAGAAAAAAATCATATTCGAATAGTATTCGCGTCTGATCAATGTTCAGCGTAATTAGGAATTATAACTCGGTTGAACATAAGTCCCCTAGGCGAGCGGTATTAGCCAACTTTCAGAGTGATGAAATAAATGCTTGCTAGAATTCTTATGATAGTGTTTGTTACGATCCTTCTGATACGAATAAAGTTTTATTCGTTCCACTCAAGTAAATAGCATATCAAAGTTGCACTTACCCATAGGGCTGCTCTTGTTGAATGTGATAAGACACATTCTTTGTGTTCAAATGAAGATAGTTGGTCTTTCAAAGATGCAGAAAGTCTTGGCATATCATTACTGCGTTTTCCCGGTCTCCAAGCTGGAATAAACGCACAGAAAGTTATAGGCTACTGTGAAATCATTAGGAGAGGGAAATTATTTTTCAGTCACGTAAGTCAATGAGATAGTGTAGTATCATGTTTCAACATAGGCCGACTTACTGATCGTGTAATTGACAATAAAATAGCGAAAGAAACCGATAAATTACCTCAATTTCGCATTAAAATGAGACAATCAGTCTTTTAATAATGCACTAAAATATGCAAATATTTAATTAATGCAACGATATATTTATATTCGAAATCGTCTCGAATTTTTTATTCGCAAGTTTATCGAAATATTGATTTATGCAAATTGATGTCATGCTAAGCTTATTTTTTCGTCTACATGTACACGTAACTTTTTTATGCTCTCATCTGAATTACATTTTTCATGTCAAAACCTTTTTTTGCATTGATTTCTCTTTAAAATTCATCGAAGTCTGTTCTTCTTCATTAAAAAAAATTATCCACCTGATACAGCAAGATAAGGTTTTATTCAAGGCGATCCCTTAACGACGGAATAAGATAGGTTCCTTAGTCCCCACGGTGTTGTCTTAGACTGGGCGCTGCGCCAGGCGAGGCCACTGTGACTCCGCGAGAAAAATAGACAGTAATTCAGCATGGACATTGCGCTGTGATACATTAACTCTGGTTGCAAGCGAATGATTATCGGGATAGCGGTTGGCGCAGTATCAAAGTAAATGGCACTGTGGCAGCATGCAATGTAATAAACTAAACTTTTGGAGCTTCCTGGGCGGCCATTGCACGGGCGTATAGAATGCAAAAGTTGCACATAATATACAAGCCACGAAACCGCAAGTAGAAGCCGTTTTCCACTGGGAAACGGGTTTTTGCAGATGATGTGCAAAGTCTTTCACTACACGGCTTTAGGTGCGTCAGACAACCGTGGACAATTGAGAGTGAGACACTTGGTAGCCAATCACTGGGTGGGCTTGAGTTGAGACTAGCGCACTGTCAAATTGAGACTTTTAATTTGGGGGGAGCAAACGCGCTAGCCCTTTCAAAACACTTTGGACGGTCGACAATTAAGAATTCGTCAACATAAACCCAAGGAAAAATGGGCCACCCGCTGCATTGGGTATACAGGATTTCACGAGAAAGGCCTCAGAGGATCTTCTACCTTCGGGATAATTCATCGGTAAACATATAAAAAGGTAATGCCTGATCCCCATATCTCGAGTATTAAGTGATCAAATGAAAGTTTCGTAATGCAAGAATTTATGTTTCGCGATGTTCCGACCCCTCTTTGCCAATACAGAACACCGCTATCAAGACATCGCCAAAGTGGGGGGGGGGGAGTTGTGACCTTTGCGTTGCAAGTAATCCTACCAATAAGGGGTGTCATTTCCCAACGTCTGGCAATCCCGAGATCCAAGATTTTCGTAGAAATAATCTGTCGGCTAATTTTGAATCATTCAACTATCGTAGAATATTTCACTCTGTGCCAATAATGCATAGGTGCGGTGCGAAAAGGCAGTCCTTATTAAGGCTAATATGCAATGTCTCTTTTCAACTGCTTGTGGTTTGCCCGGTTTGCCTTGGGATTGTTGGAATTTGATTATAAAGACCTTCATGTATTTTCAATTCTATTGGATGCGTTTCCTGTTTAATAGTCCGCCTTCCTTGATGCATGTAGTACAATAATATTATTATAGTCATGCCTCAAGAAAGGCGGCCGCGATCGAGTCAAAATCCACAACAAAGGACTACGAAGATCAGTCTGACCAACAATGTGAACAGATTACTTCGAACTTTGGGACACTGGCTTCAAACGTACGCAATTACGACGGCAAATCGCCATATCATTTAATTCATGATCATGTGCGAAAACGATGCATAATCGGTAAGTTATTTGCATACATAATGTTCGGTAGCCACAACGAGTTTCTGGAGGGAACGAGGCCGAAAATGAAACTTTCACGGAATGATATACACCCTATACCTAATACGAATCCGCGCGTCTGCCAAGTTCAAGTTAGTTCTTCCTCTTGTCAGACACCATCAAAGAAAAGCACATGTTAATCCAATGGGACGCTGATTGCAGTTTTTGTCAAAAATGAAAATTTTTCATTTATCAACTAAAATGTACTAAGTCTAGAGCCATAATCTTTGACATGGAATGTCTTCAGGTCATTTCCTATCATGTGTACGTGATATTATCATGCTTCTTCAGATCGTTGATCTATGCGAGCATGTGGTTCAATGTAGATACAGATGAACCAACATATTGGTGCTTACCGACAGTAGGAGGCTTGTAAAATCTAAATGCATGTAGCTTCATGGATATATGTTCATGAACCTGATAAGAAATGACGTGAAGACATTCCCTGTCAAAAATTATGGCTCTAGACTTAGTACTTTTTAGTTGATAAGAGAAAACATGGAAAATTTCATTTTTGTCAAACAGTGCAATCTGCGTCCCATTGGATTAACATGTGATTTTCTTTGATGGTGTCTGACAACAAGAGGAACTAACGAGGGCTCGGCAGACGCACATATTCGTAGTAGGCATAGGGTGAACAACATTCTGTGAAAGTCTCATTTTCGGCCTCGTTCCCTGCAGAAACTCGCTCTGGCTGCCGGACTAAAAGTGATGATTACACGAATACAACAAGGACACAGCACTTTGAAACACTTGTCAACCACTTTATGATTGGATTATAGAATCAGTCACATGTGCAATTCTAGGCTCTTCATTGGCTACTCATGCCCCAAACTTAGTTCCCGGCTGTGTCACGACCTTGAATCAATTTCCATTCTAGTCAACTTCAAATAAACAATCTATCTCTATGGCTGTGATTTACCGAAATTTCTATTTTGTGCTCATCTTCATTTTCGTACGTATTAGATGGAAGGCTCACTTCGTAAGACTATTAGTCCGGGAGCTAGCGTGAAGTTGTGCAGGGAACGAGGTAGTACATAAAACTTTCACATAGCATAGTACACCTGTAACCTACTGCAAAACTTCGCGTCTGCCGGATCAGATCATTTGCTTTTCAGAAATAGAGAGGATGACACAATCCTATGTATTTCCAGTGGTAAAATTGTGACATTTAAGGTGTTGACTCCATTTTTTCGAATTTTTACTCATAAAAGTTACACAAATTGGTATTTTGTTAAACTGGTTATTATAGAAATCATCTACAGATCATGATCTTTCAAATGAGTTATCATTCAGTGACAGAGGATGAAGTAAAGTGTACAAACAGACACTTTTCGTTAAAGTATATCAACAATTTTCCTGAAATTTCTATGTTAAAATTTGCAGTTACACCAACGAAAAGTGTCTGTTTGTACACTTTACTTCATCCTCTGTCACTGAATGATAACTCATTTGAAAGATCATGATCTGTAGATGATTTCTATAATAACCAGTTCAACAAAATACCAATTTGTGTAACTTTTATGAGTAAAAATTCGAAAAAATGGAGTCAACACCTTAAATGTCACAATTTTACCACTGGAAATACATAGGATTGTGTCATCCTCTCTATTTCTGAAAAGCAAATGATCTGATCCGGCAGACGCGAAGTTTTGCAGTAGGTTACAGGTGTACTATGCTATGTGAAAGTTTTATGTACTACCTCGTTCCCTGCACAACTTCACGCTAGCTCCCTGACTATATGGAACAATAATAGGCTATTAAACATTATCCATAATCGGTCTATTGTCATGGTTAAAAATAATGATTACAAATTACAAGGGTCAATGAATGCACAGATTTGTGCTATTCTTAACGGCAATTACTGAAACAACTCTGCGTGAAAAGTTCAAAAGGTAAATAATTGAGAAAAGTTAGTAAAATAAGTAAATACATAGTAGAAAAATAATGTCTGTAGCTTCTTGTACATTTTGGTTTGCTAATCAAATGTCAGATCCTGCTCTTCCGTTTTTGGACAAAATTGAAACCACAACAATTGTTAAATTCCCTGCCAACTAAGTACTAAATTTCAGCAAAAACTCGTTGTGCAGCAATTCTGACGTACAAAAAATATTTTGAAATCCTGCCGCATGACAATTGCAGATTACACCCATAAATGAAGCAACGTGCTTTTATCAAAATATGGCAATCTGCATCAGGAGTTTCTATGGTAGTTTTATTGTTTTCACGTTTTAGTTCTTTAAAAGTATTTTCTATTCTATATTTGTCTAATCATCTTTTCTGCGGATGATGTGATGATTGAAATGTCTTAGCTTAGCATAGCAGAAAATATGTCAAATCAAATGCCAATATATCCGTATATCTACCGAAGCCTGTGTGATAACGTATGCCCGTGATAGGGCTGTGCGTGGTCCATCGGTTCCGACCGGTGCACCGAAATGTGCGAATATGATTAATTTATTTTGTCTGTTAGTTTGTCTTAGTCACAGCAAATATGGAGTAAAAAATATTTCAATCAGAGGCCAACAGTTCAGTTAATCCAATTAGAAGAACATTATTTCATTATTTTGTCAATTCAATTCAAACATAGAATTTCTGTATCATGAAAATCAAAATTTTTAAAATATCATAAGACAATTGATGCATTTCCTGGTGTTGGTTAAATCAAGTTCATGATAGATTGTTTCAGGCCACGAAATCTCACTTACCGTCGACCTCAGAATTTCGGAATCTCATAGTGAATGCTGCGTACTCTGGCACTTCTTTCTAAGTTCTCAGCATTCCACCGGCTAGCGATCGTCCGAAATACTTTTCGACATCCGATAACATTGTAGCACCACAGAGACACCACTTGAAGCCGTGCAATGTCAAGATGTTGACCCCAATTGCACTGTGATTTGTCGACTGCGGCGACATTGTTTCGAATCTTTCTACATTTCATGATGTTTTCAGGTATTTTGAGCAATAATAATCAAAATATCGTTCTCTACAGGTGTTAGGAATCATTCAAAAGTTCAGCAAAACGTGTCTAAGAATGGAGAAAAATGTGATACTCAAAATCATTAAACTTGTTAGTAATGAGTTCATCAGCAGGAACTCGACTAGGATTCGCGTTTCGGCCCCTAATTCCTGAACGCTCAGACCTGTTCGAGTGGGGACCTGCACATCTATTATGTACAGACTCAATGACACCAACTTTAAATGTTGATACAAATAAAACAAAACAAAATATACAATGAAAATTAAATATAAATAGCGGAAACTATTCAGACTGAAGAAAAATAACATAATAAATAATTAAATTGAAAATAGATAAGTAATTACGATGACAATGAACTAATTGCGGAAAAAATTAGAATAAAGGAAAATGACATAATAAAAGATAATTGACTTGAAAATAAATAAATAATTGCAAAATTATAATCGAAACTGTTATGGTATTACAAGTAAGAAAGGTTTTTCACAATCGGCAAAAGGACAGTGTACGAAAGTCTGGAGTCAAGGGATCCGGAATCTTTCATACTTGTAGTCATAATCAGTAGTTCATGTCAAAGTCGATAAATTCGTTGTGTGGAAGGATTTGTAATCATGCATCTTACCATATGTTCGTAATTTAAAGGTCTCCATCATTATCAAAGCGTGCTGTAATTTTTCTGGCAGCATAGAGTCCGAATTTTCTCAAAATCGTGTCATGTCTATGCAGCGCTCTTTCTGCAGATATTATTAATTCTTTGCTGCTGCATCCCCTTGATCTTAGCAATCTGAAACTTTTCTTCGATTTCATGACGAAATCTTTTAATGAGGAGCAGATGCGACCATATGAGCTGACTGCTGAAAACGTTAACTCCAATTTTGTGGGGCATTCTCAGGAGATGTCAAAAGTGTTAGTGGAAAGTTGTAGTCGTCCACTTTGTGATATACAGAAGTCTTAAGGCCAGTGCTGCTAACTTCCAATTTAACATCAAGATAATCTGCTTCTTTATTATCAAGTCCGCTTGTGTTGGCTTCTAAGCTACGAGGGGCGTACCAAAAGTTCGTGACGTTTGTCTCTCCTATCCATAGACGTCCATTTTGGCGCAAGTGCATACCTAAATATTATTTCTTGTAGTTCTGATAATTGCTTTTCACACGAAAAACATTTAACTTCCATTTGTACAAATATTTATTGACAGAATTAAAGGCATATCAAAACTCTTTTATCGATTTGGTCACCTTAAATTTCAATACACTTTTCCCATCCATCTCTTCTCAAGTTTCTTCATTCCGTCTTCAAGCCAATCTTGCGGAAATTTCCTCAATGAGGCTTTAATGCTCACTTTATCTCTCTCACCATTGAATCGAATATCCCCGATTGCCTACTTCATCTGACCGAAGAGATGAAAGTCACTAGAGGTCAAGTCAGGGGAATACAGTGGGCGAGGAAACAGCTGCCACTTCAGCTGCTTGATTGTGGTCATCGTTTTCGCTTCTTGGTCCCCTGCGTTATGCTGCAGACATGAAGGACATCGCGAAATCTTTTCCTGTCTTTTTTTACGGCAAAAGCTTGCGCACGATCTGTGAGGGGCTGCTGTAGTATTCGGCATTGATTGTGTGACGAGGAGGGCAGTAGTCAACATGATTCACATCTTCGTAATCCCAAAAGACTGTCGCCTGGAACTTGCCTGCAGAAGATGTTGTCTTGGCGTGATCCGGTGTGTGCTCACCTCGCATTATCCATTGCATTCATTTTCCTTTTCGTCTCTATTATGGCAAGAAGTTCGGCAGCGGAGTTCCATCAACCGTAATGAATCTCCTCCAAAACCCTTCGTCATGGTCTTCCCAGAAGACTAAGAATAACAGAGGAGTTGGTGACCCGGGCGCCTTTCTGTTCTGCAGTCAGCAGCCTTGGCAACCAACGACCCGAAACCTTGGACAACTCAAGGCGGTCATGGAAGATAAGCTCAAGAGTCCCACGCGACAGCTGGCCAGACGTTTCCTCCACTTCATCAAATGTTGGACGTCTGTCAGAAATGTTGGAAGCTGCCAAACCAAATCTTCATTTTCTTCAATGGTTGACTGGATGGATGGCCACAGCGATCACCGTCTTCCAATGACTTCAGTTCCTCTGGGAACATTTGCTTGATGGTCGCCCTTGCAGGAGCAGTGTCTCGAAGACTGTTTTTAGACGCTCAGCCGATCGGGTTGGTGTTTCCCGTTCCTTGGACAGAAAGAGCAGACAAGATCTCCAGTTACGATTTATGAAGCCCGTCATTCTGACAATAGTAAAATTGCTTCACTAGTTACCGGCTTCAGTTCGTGTCTCTACAGGTTTCCGTTCAACCGACAATACCTCACATGTAATGCACATGATTGATAAAACATGACAGCGATCAGTGATCAAAGAAAAAAGTCGAATTAAAGCCACAGTAATCAAACGTCACGAACTTTTGGCACGCCCCTCGTATCTGGATAGATGTTTGGTATCATTTTGCCAAAATGCTTGTAATTGAAGATGCATTTGTCATCGATACATCTGGTGGTCTTGGACAGTAGTTGTGCTAATCCAATCTTTTTCTCTTTCATCAGATTTTGCATGTATCTAAATTCGCAATGAAGAAGGAAGAGATCTGCGAGTAATGGACTGCAGTTACCTCCCATAGGAATCCCACATTTTTGTTTGAATACGAAGTTACTGAATGTAATGTATTTGTATACTTCGTTGATGATGAAATTGATTGCAGCTTTGAATTTTTAAAATTTGTGAAACCTCTATATTGCTTGTTTGACAGGAAGGCTTTATCAAACTTGATGCAGAGAAATTTCCTATTTGTGTCGTTGAAAATGATGTCCAGTAACTCGTGGATATGCTTAATGACTTCCGCTTGATCTGAATTGGCATATAGTGTGGAGAAGTCAAAAATCTGGACGCCATAAACTGTGAAAGATTGCGTTCTGGATAAGAATTCTTCAGAAACAATTAATGCCCGTGTTGTTTTGAATTGCCAAACAGTATCTCTTGAAATGGTCTCTGATTACTGCCAAATCTTTATTTATTTTTACTGATAACTGTTTAGTGCTACAATGCTTGGCACCTGCAATGAAGCGGAATTTATAAGGAGATTTGTGCAGTATAGGAAGCCAATAAATTTTTGGAAGTTTCATGCCAATCTCTTTGCAATTCGTATTGAAGTGTTTACTTATGAAGGATTTATGATTACTTATGATTACTTATGATTTCTGCTGCGCTTTTGTCAGTAGTTACGTATGTGCCATTGCCAGTAGGTGGCATGGTATTCAAGTTGAATCCCAACTCGGCCATCAGAGTAATGAGGTAAAATTTCTTACAAATGAATGCATAATAATTGCTGGCTTTGTCAACTGAAGTTACTACGAAATGCTTATGGATGTAGTCGAGACAATCATTAAGGCTTGAATCGTTTTTAAAATCTTTTAGTGCTTCAGCCTTATGTGCTTTGTAAAATCTTATTTGTTTATCGAACTGTGCCAAATATAATTCTGCTGCAAGTCAATCTCTATAACATCTGGCGTTTCTCAGGGTTCTGCTTTAGGACCCATGTTGTTTAATGTTGCAACCATAGAGGAAGTATATTAGGTATAGAGTAGCAACTCAGGCTTAATCAGCTCCCCAATGTGTATGCAATTTCGATTTTAAAAATGAAATCGAGTTGTGACCCACTACCAAATGTGAGATATACAAATTTTTATAGTTTTAGAGAAGCTAACACGGAATTGACTGATCACAGCATCAATACAGAAGAAAAAAAGTATTTCACTAATTATCCGTGTCATGACAACCTCATGTCCATTAAATTAGCTTCCATGGAAGTGACTATTACTCTTGCTCAGCCTTATTAATAAGAGCATTTTGTAGGTAAAGCGTGATCATATCCAGAGCTGGAAAAATTCCACTGAAATTTTTTAATTCCAATACCAATTCCAAAGCAGAAATTTCAATTCCAGTCGAGACAGTTCAATTCCAATTCCAATTCCATAATGAGATTCAATTCCGATAATTGCATGACGCGTATAGTGTCTTATGTTAATGTATCTAACGTTTGTTCGTTTCAATCTAACCCACTTGTCCTTACCCTATCCTCGTCGTTCCTATGTGTGTTTTTATGTTCATAGTTCATATTTCTTGTGTACATGTACGTGAATATATGTAACCGGTCAGCCTACGCCATTTTCGTTTCGTAAACAAGATATTCAATATCTCGTGAAAAAGAGAAAAGAGAATTAACGGTCAGCAAAGAATCAAACGCTGAGAGAGAGAGAGATGCGAATAAATCTATTAATAAACTGACAGAAGAAAGAAATTCAGTGTGCGAATAGCGTGATTGTTGATGAAAGAGAAAACGACGATAAAAATGATATCATGAAATCTGGTTAATGGTCCATGTTAAAAAAGAAGATTAAAAATTCCGTGATAAGAACGAAATGTGGTCGGGTCGAAAGCTAACGAGCAGAGATTAAAGGAAACTCTTTCAATTTTCAAAATGAAAGTGGATTTATCGTCAAGTGTCAAAAATTTGTATAAATTAGAAACGATGAGAAATTGAAGCAACAACAACTACCAACAACAGCACATACGACATCTTCAGTAGCTGTTAGAAGAACTCCGGGCTCTCGCGGTGTAACTTACCTACAGAAGTAACAACTACAACTGCCTACCAGCGAACAACAACACAGCAGCGTTTACGGCAACACATCAACGAGCGCGATTGAAGATTGACGGTATAAGTGACACTGATATTTATGATGTTATTTTGGTATAAATGAGTCCGGTCGAATTGAAGTGAATTCAACATTAAGAAGTGAACTGTAAATGAAAAGTTTTTCTTTTATCGTTGCGCATCGTGTCTAAATAACTATAGTCTTTAAAATTAATATTGTTAATTGTTGTGATTGGAAGTTGAATAATAGTTCATGTAGTTGAATAATTAATTATTAGAATAATTTGTTGACACTGTCTATATTATGATTTGAACTGACAGGGTTGCTGCCCTTTAATGCAGCGTTAATTTTCCTCTTTCCAAACCAATTGCTTTTCGTGTGTACAACAATTAAGTTAATCTCCAATTTTTGTGCTTATCCTATCAAAAACTAAATTCGACAATTGCTTTATTTTAATTAATTATCTTACTTGATAAATAACGAAATAACAGATTGAACAAAGATGATTGTATTTTCATTGTCTGCTTAATCGCTGAAATAACATTGTCCGCGGCTGTAGGCCCATCGAAGTCACAAAAAACACCCTTTATTCAACAATAGAATAAAGCTACCTCTGTCGATCTATCTCTCTCGTATCTCTGCGTGCAGTTAACACAACGGCCGAGTACTGTGATTTCAATTTTGTACAAATAGATTTATCACAGGTCTATCGAAAAAGTGGAATTGAGGTTCATCAAGGTCAATTCCAATTCCAACTCCAATTCCAGTAGATTTCAATATCGTCGATTCCAATTCCAATTCCGACTTTTCCAACTCTGATCACATCACAAACTACCTGCCATTGAAAGAGCAAAATACCATGATCAAAGACAATGATCATAATTAACTTCAAAAAATGTAAGTGGTTCCATAATGCTTTTCAGATTCAGGTAGAAAGTGAAACATTAATTTAGTGAATCATAAATTCATATGAGTGTGAAAATGGAGTTAATCCACATATTGTAAATACGTGTCGTATAGTTGAATTCTACCTGTATTATCCATTGCTTTGGCATTATCATCTTAGCCATTTAAAATTCAATTTTGCACAGTGATTTTTATTGATCGTAGAATTATACAGTCTGCCAGTTAAAATTTTGGACAAGAATCTTAACTTTACATCCATTTAGCTTAGTAGAAAAGAGCCATTAACAAAATTTGTTACGATAGCAAAGTTGAAATTTGAGCCAAGAAACAGAATAAGTTTTGAACTTTTGTATGAAGACTTACATTATAATGCGGCTGATGAATTTACTTGATAATCAGCTTAATTTCTGTTTTATTAGGATGCTTTTCAGTAAATTTTCAATTTTTTATTACTGACCAGTTTCATAATACTTATATATTAAAGTCTCAAGTACCAAATCGCTGATAAACACCGTAACAATTTGCAAAATTTAGCTTTTCAAAAATTTATCAAATATTTTTTGAACAAAGGGAGGTAATTTGCGTAAAATACTGAATCCAAAGATATTTAATTGTTTAAAAGGGCTAGATGAGAAATAGATGCCTAAATTTGAACCCATTTTAGTACGGTCCTTATCGTGGCAAAAAAAGCATTATGGCAATGGTGCGAAATTGCTGTTTTGTCGGCTGTACGGTGTGCAATGCGACAAAAAGCCTTGGAAATGGCACATGATGTAAAGCACAATTCACTGATACTACATGATGAGTTTCAAGAATATTCGTTCAGTAGTTTCTCTGAAAAAAATTGTTAGAGATGAGAGCGGTAATACAGCAATTTAATGCAGTACTATCAATTTGGAAGAAAAATATTCAGATGAAGACTGATGGGGTGTTGATGAACACTCATGCAACTCCCTCTGTAGAAAACATGACTATTAACAAATTCAGTGAGAATCCGAATATTACACTGAGGAATTGGCTATTAATAAGGCTCAGCCATGTCAACAACGCTCCTCGAGCTATTTACCAGGCTGAAACTACAATATGAATCTATGTATTGCAAATAATTAGCAGAGGGCATTTTAGGTCCAAGTGGAATCGATCATCGGATGTCTGTCAATGTGCATTGTATAACATACGTAGTTGTTTGTTTTTATTTGCCTAAGTCAATTTTATATCAAATTTTCTGATAATTCATACATACTTTTTCTGTTGTATCATGTAATTTCTTAGATTAAAAATTCTTCAAAATTACATATACACGTTAGATTATTCCCAAGCTTGGCAATCGCGTCTGGCACCGGTGGGCACATGCAACGATATACATGTACAACCATATCCAGGCTTTGAACTTATTGAAAAGAAACAATCTGCATGATCAAAAGTAAAGACGCGGTTCATTTTTCTGTTCAGAAAAGTCAGTCATGTATTTGGTGAATTGTAAATGAACTTCACTCTGCTTTTATCTAAGAATGAAACAATTGGTTTTCATTTGTGCTACTCCTATATAACATGCGCTCTTCAGATTTAATAATCAAATGACATAGAATAATGCAATAAAGTCTAATTGAAATAATTGTATCAACAGGATGCTCTTATCTACAACTGCGTTTTGGAAAACATCTGAAAAAGTAGAAAAGACTATCATTTGTTGCATTTGAACGCTGCATTTAGACATATATAAAAATTTCTTGATTTATCATTAAAAAACGGGTTTTAGTTCTGTAATTACTAAATAGAGGCAATCGAAAAGGATTATTTGTTGCTCGCTTACAAATATTTTCAAATTCATGCAATATCAGCTGATTTTCACTGGTTTCGTTGCACACAAGGCAAAAACACGTCTATTTCCTATCTAGCCCTTTATAATATTAAATATCTTTGACTGAATCTTTTGACTGAAAATTTTCACTGTACGCTGATATTCTTTTTGAGTCAACACTCTACCTACTATATACTTACTCTATGGTTGCAACGGGCAATCTGTTCGCACTTCACAATTTTACATGTATGATGAAATACCTTGATGATATTGCGGTTTGCAGTCCTGTATTAAGAATAGACAGAATCATGATTTATTTGAAGACCATGATAACGTGTTGCTATGTGCTAAAAAATGTAACCTGTAATAAATGATAGCAAATCAAAGTGTATTAATCCTAGTGAAATGATTGCACTTGCAAGTACAATGCGACACTCGATTTGGAAGTTTTATATCTGAGCTGCAGATTACCATTGATTAGGATTAATTTACGTCAGGTTTTGTTTTTATTATCCTGTTGATACGTCAATTTGCATTTGAAACGGGAACGCTTCATCACATTTCGGTAATTCTGCTGTCAGAATGTCAAGAACTCGAAGCGTTCATGTTGCGAACGCTCATGACATTCTACAATTTAAATGTCACCTGACGTCTTACCTGGCCTGTCTTATTATGAAGCGGATGATTAGCTTCTTGATCGGTCAAACCTATAGAATGGAAATTGACTCAAGGTCGCGGCACATCCGGGGAAACTGAGTTGGGGCATGAAGAACCAATGAGAAGCATAGAATTGCACATGTGACTGACTGTAACCCAATGATTCAGGCGTTGATAAGTGTATCTAAGTGAAAATGAGTGCGATTTTGTGACTGTTGTGTATTACATGAACCTTTACTTCCATTCTAGAGGTTTTATTGTATAATCTATTTCTATGGCTAGATGAACTGTAGTGTTGTTGCACGTACAGCGCACCGGTAGGTCACAGGCATCACAAACAGATGTTTTTTGTCTAGAACTCTGACATGCAAAATAAGTAAGTTAGAGCCCAGGATAGTCCACCGAAAATCATGATTCTGTATGTCTGAATCATTCTACAAATATGTCCTCTACGTCGATCTCTACCTGCAAGCTCGCTGATAGATGCTTTCAGATAACCTACTAAATTCTTGTATATAACTATAATGCCGATGAGGGCTGTATAAAGGCGACAGGCTTGTATATGCGCATCCTGAGCTTGATTTAAATTTTGTTTTTGGTAAAGTATCATGTTTTAATATTTCTTTTACTCCATGTTACTTGATTTCTGTTCTTGCTTGCTGATCAGATATGTCAAGACAAAATAATTTCTCGGAGTAAGCTCTATAGATCTGAAAGACAATAGATCTAGCTATAAGTAGTCATGTAAGCTACAATTACTTCAAGACAATATTTAATGCTGTACTTCCATTGAAATAAAGCTAGACGCAAAGATAATTAAATTCTAAATGTGATGCAGCACATTAGCTGAATTTCTGAGATAGTAGCATTTCCTCGTTTTCTGGCAGCAAACGGCTTCTGAGCAGCGAGTAGATGACACCAACTTGGTTGAACATCTGTTCACTTGGAGCACTGCTTGATAGGGTCGCTATGTGTTTTCTTGCCGTTTAGCCCAAAGGAAATTAACCGGTCAACCGTCAATGAGACCGGATGAACATGCTAGAAAAATTAGAAGTTCTTGACTTCACTTGTGAGTCAATTTGTTTTCGATTGAGCCACCTTTCACCATTGCCGCGCCTACAAAATGCGTTAAACATTCAATCCGAAACGCAGACCAAGGTAAAAATGCTCGATGAGAGATTCTCTTCCCATTTCTAGTTCTAGATAGACTCAAAATGTTAGGATCTGACTCCGGCTCCGCACAGATTCAATTTTATTAGATCAGGCTATACGAATAAATAAAATTTCAAAAGATCCTGCTCCGGATCCAGATAATGTTAAGCTCTACTCTGTCTGATTATAAAAAAGACAAAATATGTCAAACAGAATGGATGGAAATGAGGATGGGAGTCCGTAATCAATATGTTCTTGAAGTGGCCCCCATACGAGGAAAAGTAAATCCGATCACTGAGGAATTGGTCTATTTCATTGCATTCGAAATGGATGGATATAAACCGATCCGTTGGAAGACTGGCTGATCGAGCATTCTTGCCACAAATGTGTCGCAAAGAAAATGTGAATGGTTCAGAATACCAAGGAATGCAGGACATTTCAAATTTGCCTTAATTCTGTCCAAATTACAATATTTTTCTTCGAATAGTAGAACTCGATCTTGACATTTCAAAATAACATTCGAAAATGTGTCGGTCGATCGATTATCTGTTATGTAGTAAGCATGTTATCAGAACAATTTGCAAGGCTACAAGACAGATAAACCTTAAAATGTCAAGCCAGAAGAGAGACCTATTGGAAAATGCGTCTACAATCACAGAAATTGTATGCATGCCAAAGTTGATAAATGTAAATTAGTGACATGAATTTCCGTGATTTTGAGCAGCGAAATTTTCAATAGTTTTCTTTTAGTTTGACAAGTTCTCAATGATGTATTTTAAGGTTCCATTTGTCTTACTAACTGTCCTGAAGATGAAGATGTGTCGAAGATGAAGATGAAAATGATCGATCAACACCGGCTATGTTTTATTAAGAATTGATTGATCTTTACAGAAACGAGATTTCTGCGTAAAAGCGTCACGATCTCTCGTCGTCTGATCAACTACAAGTACACGTGTATTATATTAATGTCATTTGTCATTGTATGATGAGCTTAATGTGATTTGAACATTTTAACAATTGTCCTCAAATATTTTACGTAAGAGTTATCATGTACTCACCGTTACTGTAATGAAATGTTTGAGCAGAGGTGTAGCTGCAGTAGATTGTGACGAACAGGGTAAAGAAACAGACGCAATATGAACTGGTCATGATGTATGCTTGGAAGGACGGACAGCAGAGTAGATTGCTTGTAAATAGCTATAAATCTAAAATGAAATTCCCGAAGGTAAATTAAGAAACATGACACGACGACCTTCTTGTTCATTTTACCACATCAAAAGCAATTGACACAAGAAAATATTTGAAGACTTAAACACGACATGCTAGCTGTAAAAGTCTCATGAGATGCTGTGGTTGAATATAGTTGACAATTTTATCATTTCTGGACATTCCTAAAAAACAGATATCTTTATCAAAGAGTTTCTCATTTCGCGTGTTACTCTTTTTGGTAATTTGATATACCAGTAGTATCCGGTGTTATAAATGTCAAACATGATTTCATGTCAAGAGATAATTTGTTTACCTTGAGGATTCCCAGGACTCCTCAGCCACAAAAGAGGACCTCCGATTTCTTTATACAATCCCAAAATTGTATGTGGCAAATGTCGATGATTGTCAGCTTGAGGAAACTATAATTTCTTATGTCATGTGTGTCCTCAAAATATTCAAATGAATGATTAAGTGTCATGAGCATTTGAAGCATGAAAATTGCATGAGCTTGATGACGAATGTGAAATTTCAAATATTAGTACTGCATATTCGAACACGGTAAATGGATGAGCTCAGTATTCGAGAGATGTATGCAATAAATGTATGTCTATTATGTACAAATCTCGATGTGGTTGTCATATAATCAGGAATTGTATTAGCTACGTGTTCGTGGTTTTATTTCGGTAACACTCAATTTGCTCATTTGATGGGAATGTATATTTGGCATACAGTTAGAGTTGAAATTTCATTTTTAAATAATCCATGCATGCCACTCCATGCTGGTCATGGTCATGACAATTCTTCCCATCTAAACAGGATTACCACAGGAGCATTACCCCTACATTGACTGTCTGCGCTTCGATTCGTTAAAAGCAGGTCACATCAGATATGGCTGTAGAGTCTAATATGTCCAAAGGCTTTTTATTTTTATACTTCTTTTTTGTGATGCGCTAAATAGTTAATGGAAGAGGAAAATGCAAAGACGGATACTAAGTAAACTTACAAACTTAATAAGGTATATAGCAGCTTCGACAAATTTGTGAAAGTAACACTTGTATAGTTAAAGCATATAGTTAAAAGTATTTTTGGACAGAAATGGATTTGTCCATATTGCTTCAAAAATGTCATCAACTCAGCACTGCCAGAGTCAGACACGAATGTCGTTCTAGAAACTGCATACCTTTAATTAAGTTAATCATAAAGATTGCAGAGTGTCAGTCCTCCTGGGCATAGAATAGAAAGATATCCTCAGACTTGAACAATTAAAGCACGAAAATTCCTCGGCAGCCGTATACTCTGCGTTTCGCCCTACAAGGAATGGCCCAAACTAGCTTAAAATATAAAACCAAACTTATATTTTAAGCTAGTTTGAGCTATTCCGAGCCCCACTGACGAGCCCTTGTAGGACGAAACGCAGCGTCTACGGCAGCCAAGGAATTTTCGTGCTTAAATTTTTCAAGTCTGAGGACTTCTTTCTATTTTAATTAAGTTAGCAAATTACATGTACTTATATACAAAATCCAAATAATAGTAACTCCAACTATTCGAAATTTGCACTTCCTTGTCTTAGAATGCTCAATCTTACATTTCATTAATTGACTTAATTTGGGTTGGGTAGCAAACATCGATGAATGAAAAATGTAAATGACATGTTTGCAACAATCACATGGTGACATTCAAGTGGCAAAATTATCTTTAATCTGAGCGATTCATTAGTCATTCCTTCAGCTTGGATAGTTAATGGATGTTTAATGCTTGGAATATACATATCTCGCTCTCCTCGAAATCTTTCAGGTTCTAAAAAAGGGCAGTGCATCAGACGGAATGTGACATATGAATTTAATTAGACTGACCAAGGAATGCTTGTCTGATCAGAAACATCATACTAATTGTCGTCGTCGTCCAAAATTCAATCACGATATGCGGCGATGAATATGTAGGCGGGCTAAGAAACATAAGGAAAAAATATGTCACTTTGCTTCAACAATATCGTAGTGACATTCAAGCATTTTTACGTCCATGCAGCGATTTTAATGATTAATGAAGCTTATTCGCAATAGTAAGGAGAAAATTTATCAGTGAAAGATCCTAAATAAGCCATGAATTTCACTACTGATCATTCTGTACATTTAGTGCGCTTTGTGATTCTACTGGATTTTCACCCATGGCCTCCCGTTTAATGCGCTTTATGATTATGCAGAAAAGAAATTCTTTTAATCACATCTAAAAAGACAATGGCCATCTGCGAGTCCACATTCATTATTTCTTTGTTACACACAGACTGTATTGATGATGTCAACCTAAAAAGAGATAGAAGTGACGAAATTGTTTCCATTAGCGTATTATATGCTGTTAAACTTGACCGTGTAACTAGTCAATGTTTTCAACACTTCAGATTTAGCTCATTTGATAAAATTGCATAGATGAATTACCATAATTATTTGTCGCAACACACCATGGTAATCACAGAATATTCAAAGTCATCAAGTTAATTTTCAAAATACACAAATTAGAAATAATGATGCATTATAAAATCATTATTAAATTATAAAATAATATTTCCTTATTTTCCTAATTCAGTTAGGATTAGGAGATTTATTTATTGGTTTATTATTAATTCGCTGCATATGCAAATGCAGGTATTGATATTGAAAATGTGATATTATCAGTAGTTTATAAATTTGATTGTTCAAAATACATGTAAGCGTGATAAATGAAAAATATCTAAAAATGTCATTGAACTTTCTTAATCAAAATTCCAAATAATGTCTTTCATTCACAATTATCTGAAAAACACTTTATTAATCTTTAATCCAAAAATTTACATGAAAGTCCTATCTCTGAACAATTGCTGATAACAAATGATCAATTCACTCGCGATTACAAACACACATTAGTAAGAACAACTGATATCATTATGAAAATTTGAAAAAAAGAAGTATATCTACTACATTTAGAAGTATCAAACAGACATAATTAGATCAGCATACTTATTATATCACTACAGTTAAAAATCTTTTAAACATAATCAAAACTACGTTTCCTGTTTATATAATCATCTCACCTAACAGCATGGAGAGCTGGAACCAAGTGAAAGATCACGTCATCGAATGCCTTTATACTCTGGCACAGAATTAATTTTGTTGTCCTCCCTGAGGAATATCCAAAATTCAAAAGAATGCTTGTTTTAAAAGATACATCACAATCAATAAATTAAAATTTCATGGAACAGGCGACTCATTATTGAATTGAAACCTTATCCCTTTCAAATGAGAAGGTGTTCCGAAGAAATTCTATTCTGCTTTAATCACATGTCAAAGAATTTGTCGAGTTGGAATTTCAAACTATAATAGGACATTACCCGAAGTTCGGTGTCCTTTTGTTTCTTTTTTGCGGAATTTCCGACACGAGAGAAGAAATGCATTTGATTGTCATCAATGATATTCGATGATATTTTATCTATTATTTTATCTATTACTCATTGCCGTGTGTTAAAAGATGATTTCTCCCACGTTTCTAAACACAGTTAGACCAAATACGCATAATAGAAAATCATCATTATCTCAAAGTATTTATTCTTTCATATATGCTATGTTAGTCAGATGATGTTTATGACACATGGCAGGGAGCAACTGCAATCTGAGTGTTGCAACTTAATCGCTACGAGATAATGTGAGACTGGATGCATGCTGCTTATCCTTCGATCAGTTATTGATTTGCTATTGTGAATAGATTGACAACATAGTTTGGAAAAAAGTTTATTGCATTAAAAAGAATTATCACACTCATTGAATATGCGTCACTGAGAGAGTGTAAATAATTCATTCGATGCGCCGACGTTATTTTTTAAATACACTTAAAAAATATATACTTTAAAATTAAAATTATGTTTATTCTTAGGAATTTGCTGATGATCAATATCAAAATCGTTATCAATATCAATATAAAGTTATTCCATCTACATCAGCAATCATTAACTGCAGTATTCGAAAATTCAACTTATTGCTATCAGATTTTTAAAGCAAGAATTGAAAGCAATGAATCGGGCGTGCATCTTCGCTCATTGATTTCACTTCACTCTACTGTGTCTTTGACGTTGCTGACATAGTCAGACTTTAAATGGAGCGTTGTAATACCTTTAGTCGACATGCTCTTCCTGCTAAAATACAATGCCACTTTGGGACTCGAACTCAACACCTAAAGATCGCGAGGCCAAGCACTGAACCACTCTGCCACGGAGACCATTCTATCAGTCGCTTATTAAAGAACTATTATTGTTATATGGATGAACATTCTGTGCGATGGATACATGTATGCCGTAAGGAAATGGTAAAATAAGAAGTACTATAAAATGCTGTAATACGGTGTGTAAAAATATTACAATATTCGATGTATATTTATAAGTATTCAAAATATGTCAAATAAGTCTTTTAATGCTACTATTAACTTGAGTCATCTTGCATACAATTTGTAGCGACTCTTTTATGATACAAGATTATTTTCTATCAGACCAGTTTGTAAGCCAGTACTTACAATTATGACGATGCAGCCGCACCACTTGATTGTTATGCAGTAAAAGAAATTTTAGATAGAAGTGTCATCCTTAAATCGAAATTTTCAATCCCAAAATTGACGAGATGAAATGTGACCTATGTTCATATCTGCAGATAATGGGCTTTCAAACTCAAGTTCTTGTCGAATTTTATTAAATTCATCATGATGTGATTTAGAATTTTGTTGTCAAATTGAAAAGAATGTATATCATAGAAAACTGTTGTGTATTTAGACCTCATTCGTAGAATTTTCATGTCATAAATTTAATGGACAGATCCTGTCAACGATTAGTTGTCAAAAATTCAATTATGAAAGCAAATGATTTTTTGCAGTTTCAGGAAACAAAAGAATTCTACACCCTCGTCTTGAAATGAAAGCGTATTCAGCAAATTATTAGGTTTTTAGAATGATCATTACTTTTGCCAAGTTTTCAACAAGAAGTCCTTTTTAATGCTTCATTCACAGTATTCCATTAGGTAATGTTGCTTTTGATACTCAAAAATAATATTTCATCGATGACAGTTCAGTGTTAATTTTTATATGAAAGACTTGATTCTCATTGTGTTTGCAATTTAATTCTTTTAAGTGCAGCCGATGCTGCCTTTAAAGGTGATGCCCACTTAAAAAACAACACTGTATTTAAGCTGGCACGGCCCTTATCAGAGTGTTAAGTATAAAGTTTTTAAGAAATTCAATTATGAAATCAAATAATTCTTGCAGTTTCAGGAAACAAAGGAATTTTTCATTATTGAATTCGCATCTCTGTGATAGTTGCATTGCAATGTAATTCTTTAAAACTAGATGAAAAAAGTGATTAAAATTTTCTCAAAAATGTGCAACAATGATTTTTAAAAGTCATTAAAAATATAATACCTGAAATTGGCAGGAATCATAGAGAGATTCGAAACTCACCGCATTCAGATCGGGTGTAGTTATGCAGCCTTCTGACGGTAGTCACTGAACGTAACTTCAAATTACTTTGTAATTATTTAATCCGGTGGGCCTCCTCCATGTTTCATGCTCTGCCTCATGTTTTCTATTGATTTATATGTTATAAATTAATGATTCGGAAAATAAATTTCGTATTTATTTCGTGCTAGACATTGGCAGCTGGACTTAGTGTAGTGCTCGTGTTTCCATTGAAAAACTTCGTGTCGTGTTGAACGCAATTTCGACGACTGTAGACCATTTTCATTTTTGTAATAGGATGTGTGTGGTCGCTTTGGGTGATTCTAATTGACATATCATACGCAGACGTTTCTCGAACCATCAAATGCAAAGTTTCATCTTTCTTTGTATCAAGTGCCTAACTTACATTATATTTCTTAATTGATATCTTTTCTATCTTATCGCATACATGCCTACCATTTCGCATCTGTGCCAACCGAAGTACATGAAATGTTGTTCAAATGTTGAGAAATGTGGACTTTGCTTGATAATGATTCCTCATATTAGACGAAATGGCAGCTATTCAGGTCCCATTTTTTTATCGAAGATGCAATTCAGCATTTGATTATTCTATTTACATTATGCTTGCAAAAAGCAGAATTATTACTGGTGCACAAACTGAGACGACATGTCAGCAGCGTGTTAAAAAGCAGCATTTATTGAATACCCTCAGAAATAAACTTAGTATGATAATTGCGTATCTCAAACTTACCCTGAGTATGGTTACATGCTTCCAGTGGAAAAATGTCAAAAATGTCAGTTGTGCATTGTTTTTGACAAGAGCAAGTTTTAAAGTACCTAAAAATTTCATTCGTATTATGTATGGTCTTCCTCACAGTCATAGGGCAAATACATTTTAGATTACTGCTTCCAGACAAAAGAAAATCTCATTGCAATTGCTGATTCTGCCGTTCTTATTAACTGAATGTTGGAACTCGTTTCAGTTATATAATAATATTGAATTGAACTGCTCATACTTGCGAAATTGTAAGTTTTTTGCTTTATGATTAGGAAAGCTCATAATGGTTGATGCTACCAAATTTTTATCAAAAGGAACCAGACAAGTTATTATGCCTTTCGTGCCACCTTCGGTGGACATCATCATGCGAATGTGATTTTCCGTAAAAGGTGGAATGGCCTTTTTTAAGTGCCTTTTTCATAGATGTCCCTGATGTCAATAAGTCCAATGTGAAATTAGCTATCGACCATACTTTTGAAATAAGAAGATATCTTTGATCTTTGGATCTTTGAATCTAATTGTAGCAATTACTGTTGATGCACAATATGCCTCGCAGATTGTCTCTCGAAGAACGAATTTTCATTTTAGAAATGTACTGGTAACTGGGTAACACCACGAGAGGAATTGAAAAGTGCCAGAGATCCTTCAGCTCTCCGCCTCCTGCTAAGGCCACCATCTATCAAATCAGAGACAAGTTTGATGCCACTGGCTCCGTGAAAGGCTCTCCTCGTTCCGAACGCCCAGTGACTGTCAACAGTGAGGAAAATCACGACTAAGTCTCTCAAGCGCTAGTCAAAGCACCTCAAACATCAGCTCGGCGGTGCAGTATAGAATTCAACATCAACGATGCACAGGATCGATGCAGTCCATTCTGAGAGACATGAATTATCGCCCTTACGTGCATCGGCTGATACACGGTCTCATGGCAGATGGTCATGATCGCCGTTTACAATTTTGTGAGATACTTGTAACCCAGTGCGAAGCGACCCCTGATCCTCCTGACAAAATCGTGTGGTCAGACGAAGCTCAGTTTAAGCTGTCGGGCCATGTCAATAGGCATAACTGCATGTATTGGAACTCCAAAAATTCTCACATAACGATCGAGAGGCATCCAAATGAGCCTGGTGCCACTGTCTGGACCGGCATTCCAGACTAACGTTCGTGAAGCATTCTCTCAAATTCATGATGATAGTGACTTGTGTCAGAGGATATGTAAAAGTGTCCTCTCTCGGTACAATCAATGTAGTGAGGCAGCCGGAGGGCAATTTGAACATTTGCTGTAATGTTTGTGTTGTTAGAATTTTGAAATTTTTATGAAATGGAAAAACATATTGATCTGAAAGTAATGCTTGTTTTGATGCAAAAATTCGATGGGGTAATCAAACAGATATTCACAGAATAAATATAAGTGAATGATATCCTGGCTCGTATTGAGGATATCTTGTCAGCAGACTTTATCTTGCCACTCTGTATATCCTATTGTGAACTAGGATATGAATATCTATGATCTAGGCACTACATGTACATGTGCACACTGGACTTTAAATGATACAGGATTTTCCACTAGAGGAGGCTGTTTGTTTAAGTTTGCATTCTTTCTCTTCCAGGATTCTTCGAATTTTTTTAACCACGTATTTCAATTAACCCATAATCAATTTCATTCATTATCGTTAAATTTTATTTGTATTGGTAGTTAAAATGCCAGATTATCGCCTAATTCATACCCTAGGAAATACCAGATATCTGAAATAGATAAGAACTGTAGATAAATCATTGACCGAAATAATGACAACTAAAATCTTCAAAATGATGATTCATTCGAGTTCCAAGTAGTTTCGTAACTTGTAATCGTGATACAGAGAATGGTCTATTACTCAGTTATAGCATATATCAATTATGCTGTGTATGAATAAGTTGTGCAGTATAGGTCACTAAATCAGACGAATTCTGATGTAACTCCCTTTTCAAAGCACAGTTTTTACTTCATCATCGATTAAATAAATCACCAGCATACAAAGAGTGAGATAAAGATACTCATCAGACGATTTGCAAATATTGACTTTTTCCTTTTGTACAAATAAATTGCGTCTAATATCAAATTATCAAAACTTTAAATGAAATGTTTTGAATCTCTACTTGAATTATCAATCATAGAAAAAATTATCTTATGATTCCTCACGCCCGGGCAAGCCCGGATTGAGTTTAATTGCTGACTCGACGCTTGTTTCAAATGCAGTAATCTGTCGAATTGTTTGAATGAAGTCTGTCGTCGAAATGAAGTGATCTTGAAAGTTTCCCTCGAAAAAGTACTTGCAATCGAAATGAAAAGTTAATGATAAACACTGCGGCACATTGGTTAAGTGATTGGCCTTGTGATATCTTGGTCCAGGGGTAGAGCCCGAATGCGTCATTGGAAGTTGGCAGGAAGGGCACTCGGGTTAAAAGCAGCACAATGCTCTGACTATGTCAATACCGTCCAAGCCTCCGGTAATGAAGGACGTGAAGCTTCACCATGTTTTTCATAAGAGGGTGCCTTTGATTAGCTATTGAACTCAAAGCTACACCATGCTAACATTTTGGATTCATCATCTTGGAGTATGGCACATCAGGATCATCATAATTCGAAAAAACCTCATTTTTTCTCAGATGAATACCGTTTTATTCAAAATTAGTGTAGTAAATAAAATAGTCAAAATATCTGTCGGGTAAGTATGTCAAACATACACTGCAATCACTTTTTACAGATCCAATGAGTGAATATTGTTCACTCTCCATGGTGGAATGATTCGAGCGGCGTTCTGAGCACTATGCAGATTACGATATTGATCCCTGAAACGAAAAGGTAAGTAGTAAGATACACATAAAAAACCAAATTCATTGCAAGTTTGATATAGATTTTGGATGAAACATGTCACTTTCGTCAATATAAGTCAAATAGATTATATCTAATATTGCAACTTAAAATGCTGTAGCCATCTTTGGGACCAATTTTGTAATGCTCGTTATGTTCCAAAATGTACATGAAATGCTCGCAAATATTTTTGAATGGCTTGGTACCATTCCTCAGTGAAATGCATCTTTAATTTGATACCGAACGACTTATTAAATAGCAGGTTCCGGTGCATCTATTCAAGAAGCCTTCAAAGTGAGGAAAAAACAATGCATGATCGATGGCACAAAATTGATGACAAATCAACAAAATCAATCATCAACACAACATCACAGATGATTCAAAGCAGTGATATCCAAAGATAAAAGGCAAAAAGCTTTGATGGCTAAATTTTGCATTTTGATTTACATGTATTTGCTATTCTGATAATTGGACATCCACGCATTATATAAATATACTCAACTTATATTGCATGATAAACAAAGGTAGCGAAATCTGAGCAAGTGCTGGATATAGTAAGCTATCTTTTAATGCAAATTTTCCGTAAGGACTTAAGATATAAGCAGCACTTGAAAATCAAGAAAGCCCAAATTTTGCTTTCTCACTTACCCGTTATTTTCCTCTTAGACTAACTGCAATCGAAATGTCACGATATGACGTTTACCTCTGTCATGTAACTATACAATAGCTATTTTTGTGGAGCAACACCTGCTGGATTTTCTTACGTTTTTTGAAGTTATGCGTATTTTTTATATTTACTATGCATATTTTGCGGTCTGCATAAAACTGTCCCATGAAAACTTTGAATAAAAAGTTGAACAGCGGGAATGTTCTCAGCAGCGCATAAAACATATGTTTCTGTTGAAATGTTTAAAATGCTTTTGTCACGTCAGCTTGAGTGTAGACTGATTTCAGCATGCTTCCAAGAACATTTAGAAGTGTTATTTCCACTCTTTCTGGACAGTTTTATCAAAACCAAATCTCAGAACTATGAATACCATTTTGATCAGAAACCTATTTTGCCATTGAAATCATTCTAATAAGATCAATGGGATAAATGAAAATCGTATGATTTCAATCTAAAACTGGAAGGAGTTGGGATGTTGCTACATCAGACGTGCAGCTACTTCCGGAATAGATGGAATAAATCCATTTTTGATACCTATCTTTTGATACTCTTGTCCTTCTGACGCTCCTGTCATAAACTTTCAAAATTTGCTTGAAGAGCAGATGAGGCTAGTTGAAGCAACACAATTTTCTTTGGAAAAGGTAGAGGTAAATTCTGCTAGCTGGATTTTAAGTAGCCTAATTCCGATAAATCGGAGAGTGTAATTTGTCCAAATTCATTTCTTAATTCGAATTTAGCTTGATTCCGATGAATCGACTGCTGAGATTCTATTTCAAATTTTTACTGCTAATGTGGGTAGGCCGCAATAGCGATGAAATTTTGAAATAAAGCCTCAACAGCTTGGCTTACAGCCCGTTTACGACTTATCACAACCTTTCAGCATCTTAAGAGGAAGTACTCACATTTTTTAGTATTATGAGTCACATTATCAAAAAACACCACAAAGCAACACCAACTTGAGTTCATTGTGATTTCTTTTGAAACTCCACTTGAAATTTTAGTTACAAGTCTACTACGAAGAGCAATGTTTTCCATATGTCCGCAATTGCTTTTACCAACTCATGACGACTTCGCATGACGGATAATAGATTTTCATTGCATAAATCCTCATGATAAATGTTCTGATGTGAAAGTGCATGAACCAACATTCATTCCCATGGTCTTTGTTATAGCAGCACAAATACTGCAAAATATTGTCAGTGATTGTCTCTTTCCTGGAGATTCACTTTCTTCTTATCCTATTGCATAATATATCGCGTATAATTCTAATTCTTGATGAAATAACAGAGATCAGACGAGGTACTCATTGTATTAATCAATGCACTTACAATCTATCTTCGCACAAATTAGATTCCCGGATTCTCATGGGAGTAGGATTAGCAAGAAACAAGCACTCGATTGAAAGATAAAGAAGAACATACGTAAATCATTTTCTTATTTTCTGGAATACGATTTTTATCCAAGAATCATTTGAAACAAACAATGCCGACATACTTTTGATTTGAAATGATTTTGAATTACATTGTTGTGAAAAATCTTAGCATGATGATTATAGAATTAGTAGCATAATTAATATATATTTTAGAATACCTAAGACACTTGCAAATTAGCGATGTATTATTGAAAATTGAAATGGGATATAGGAAATATACGCATTGTCGGTCACATTATCCAGCACATATTTCATGTAGTTAAAAGAAAATTATGTTCATGTACATGTAATAATCAAGAATTTGAACAGATTTTATTAATGGACATTTATGACATTCATGGGAATGCATTTTCTGATTTTTCGCAATTGCGATTACTTATTATCCAACAAAAGCCTTTCAATCACAATCAATTAATTACCATCTCATAAACAGTCTTTCATTCATTAATTGAATTTATTTCATATACCAACACTGACTTGTAAATGGGCCTGAATGATAGCCAAGCACGCACATTAAGGCTTACTCGATAGTTAATACATTACTGATGCATATATGAAATTAAAAAAGGTGTGCATAAAAATTCATTTTTACAGAAAAAATCTAAAAACATACCTGGCAGTCTTGCATTATTGAATATTTTGTTAATCAAATTACTTTCATAGAATATCTATTCATGCAAAATTATAATTTGTCCAATGTATGCATGAAACTTACGTTTTAAAGGCATCAATTGGTTTCTTGGTATACAGACTCAATTCTGGCTCTTGCCTTGGCAGATGCTGAAAGCAATATAAACATTTTAGTAGCTGAAGAAGATAATAGTTTCATAATGAACAGTTGTACAGGTGTCTGCATGCAGTTGCGTCTCAAAAAGCCATCTGCATACAATGCGTTGCGCAGCATAACAATACATATGATGGATTATGAATGATGAATTATTTGATGGGTCGCAATACCGAATCCTTTTACATAAACGGCATTTCGGTATTTGAGCAATGATAAAACCGGTATTACCGGTGTTATGCTTTTCTTTTACCCCCTCAACTGTTTTGCTGATCGGAAAAAGAGAATCAGAAATCTGCGTTACTAAATGACCCCCTAGGTTAAAGAAAGTCACATCATAATCAGCGTATTCTATTTCCGTCGTTTCTCTGTTTCCGCCTGCATGTATTGGTCAACATTAGAATTTCTATGGCATGTACTGTTGCTGTCGAATGGCACCGGGTATCACCGGCGCGGTATCACCGGGTTTAAAATGAAACACGGAAAACAATCTGTAGCATGACTTTTTATCGAGTAAAACATATTGAAGGCGAGGGATGTACAGTATATGGGTGCGGCATGTTAAAAATAGTTACTAAGATTTTCTTTGTGAGGAATGTTTGAGCGAATGAACCACAACACATCTATTGGCAGATGGATGAGAAGCCAAAAATAGAGACCGCTCTCTCCGCTTTCATTAATGCCGATTGAATATTGAGAAGAGAATAGTAAAAGTTGAAGAAGAACCCCGCACCTGTCTCTCTGCTGATGAAATGTCAGTTGATATGACTGGACTGAAATCAGATGGATTTTTGTGCAACGATTGTGAAGTTGCTCTTTCCACATATCCTTCCATTGTCTTCATTGCATCTGATGATATCCTTGCCTACTCTGTTTCTTCAGATGATTGACGATCGATCTTTGAAATTTGTGGATCATTTGATCTTTGGTGCGATTCAATCTCTTTACTGAATCGAAACAGCATGTCTTATTCACAACAGTTCTCTTTTCTAGCATGGATTAAGGGTTGTGAAGATATTGTAGCATGACTGATTGATTTAATGTAGTGATATTGAACTTTTCATAGTTCGATCACTTTTCTCATTCCTTTTTGATTTTCACCAAGAGTTCAGAAGAATTTCGAGAATACACGTCCTTCAAAGATATCAATTCATGATATATATTTTTAAGACATAAATAAAGCAGGAAGACATAGATGAACTATGCTGTATGTGCGAGTATAACAGGTTTAGAATACAGAAGCATTTTATGTCTGACTTAATTAACAGTTTCAAATAGAAAATTTCTGATACTGTAGCTTTGTATTGATTTGTATCTGAGCCAGATCGCAAATTTTCACATTTACGGCATACTTACAGCAACTCGTTTTGAAGCATCTGGCTGTAGATAACGGAATGAATATCCAACATAAGGCAGTTCTACAAAGAAACAAATAGAACAAATTAATTAAGAATGCAGATGTTGTGATTAGTCATCAGTCTTAAAAACATGATATTGAAAATAGTCTTAAAAACTATGATCTATGAAAAAATCACTTCGTCATCGTTAAGTGAACATTATGCTTGTAGCTTTTGTAGAATCAAGAAATAATTTGCACCAACAATAAGTCAACATCGAGATTTTTATATACGAGTATAAATGTATTGCGCAAGACGCACGTGAAATTTTGTAAGCCGCATATAAGATTTACCTCAAAACGAAGTAATTCAAGTTTACTCGTAATTAATCATAATTATCCTTCCGAAAAAATTCTTAGAACAAAGCAGTGACGCCAAAATCATAGGATGATATTTCAAGTCCCAACTTGCAGGTTGAATTGCCAAAATGCGACAAGATAGCAAATCGCAGAGTTATCCCGTACATGACAGATAAAATGAATGAACCGTCACCGTCGGCATCACAGATCCTCGTAGATGCATTACAGAAAACTTGAGCAACATATGAAATTTTGAAACTGGTCCATAGAAAAGAAATTGTTCAAGAAATCAATCATTCTGACAATCTTCTTCAATCTTTTCCATGATTTACATTTTGGTCTTGGAAGTGACAAAAATTCGATTTTATTATTGCTATTCAGGCCTGAGGAACACACGGCAGGCCATAAGCCGCAAAATGGAGTTCCAACATTTAAGTTTCAATGAGAGCTGGCACACAATAAGCCATAAGTCTGGCTTGTGACTTATAGCTTATTCTGTGTGACTGCGGCCTAACACACACACATTTGTTGTTTTATAAACTGCTTTTATTGCTACATATACATATGACATTTCATTTTTCATTTGTAGACGCATTATTGCGTGTATTTAGACATCGTGTTGACTGAGATGATGCAACATTGTGTAAACAAACAAGTCTATTTCAGAAATGGTTCATGGTATCAGAAATGGTGAAAATGGTTTAGCATGCTGATATGCTCATTATTTAAAATGCGTTTGAGGCTGAATAACTGCTCATCTTGCCGAACGATCTTTCAGCATCAATAGATGTATTTGATACGCCGAAAAATTCATCGTCCAATTAATATGAAATCGGCTGCACTCTTCCTTTGACAGTACATGTAAGCATGACATGCGATTACTTGTTGCAGTGGATTCCAGTTTCTTGGATATTTTCCTGGGAGTTTCCTACTCATCAGGGGAGTTTCTGGCAACATCTCATTGCGAATTAATGGAAAATCCTTGTTCCGATCATCTTCACTTCATGAAAATTTGCCATTATTTGCATTTTTCAGGAAAATTTTGTGATTTTTCAAAACGATTAAATCCCCACACAGACCGCAAATTGGACAGAGGTTGTTCCATATTATGACTGAGAAGCAAAGAAAGGTCGCTAAAGAGAAATAGTTCGACCAAGTTTAGGCAAAGGCTTCAGAAGTAATTGTACCCTAATCAATAAGAATACAAACATAAAATTTTTAAGTTGAGGTGTAAGTGTGAATTTTTCATTCCAATATTTCACGAAAGATGCTTAGGCGAATCTAAAGCTACAATTTCAATTGACGTTACCTGCAGATGACGGAAGAGGAGGCACAGGAATGTTGTAACGTTCAGGACACCGATCCAGAAATCGAGACCAATCCATACGATGCTTCCTACAGATATCAACGAATTCTGATTATATTGCTGAAAACATTTTCGGAAAATTAAACTGATTGCAATAAATATTACACATGATTTACAATAATCTCAGAAATAGAGGGCAATTTTTCTACTTACTTTTATAAATGAAATCATAGGAATTTCTTCGATTTGCACTGGCATGTGAAGTGTAATAGTCCTATTCACTCTCACCCTAAAATACAACTAACCCATCTGTATACATGGAATAAGGTGAGTATTATCGACCTGCAGTATGCGCGCATTTTTGATACTCGCACACAATGCTATTGAAATCGGATCCGGGCTGACTGACTTTTTACCGCTTACATGTAGTTCTTGTCCTCTTCTTGAACATTTGGTGATTGTACAGTATGATGATGTAAATGCGCACTTATTATTGCCACTCAAATGATTAGTAGGACTGTAGGATTTGTGATGAACTTTCTTTTGGCATGAGTTCGTGTGTTTCGTTCCCCACTTTCCAATTTGGCGGCATTCTCTTCACATCCTCGTGCACTCAAGACCATTTTAATGAAATAGGTTTCCGCATGTTTAAGCGACCTAGCGGTTCTTTTAGTGAATGAGCGAGCGCATCAGCAAATTCACTTTTTCATCGACTAGCCAGTAAGGAAAAAATGGTAGCAAATTTGCGATCGAACGAATGAGTGGAGAAAATTCTTTCGCATGAATGCTCAGGAAAGTCTATTAATGAAAACAACACAAGCAAAAGGCCTTTTGTGCTGACCTTTTATTGATGACATTGAAATTTGCTAATATTATTCATTACTCATAGATATAACATAAGTTCAAGTCTAACATCGAAAATATATAGTAAAGGATCGCAGAATTCAAATTTAATCGAAATCCGACCCCTTGGATTTTATTGGTGTCATTCATAAAGCAAGTATATGTAGGTCTCTTGTCGAGTATATGTCTACTTAAAAAAGTGTCTGTATACAGTGAAACTTTTTATATCAGAAGATTCAGTTTTTTGCGGAGATAACGTTCCTGTGGTCCAAAAAATTATTTGAGCCGTTTTGAAAAAGCAAACTTTTTGCCAATCCATATACTACCGACATGACGCCGCTTTATAAGTAGTATGAAACAAGTTGGATATCAAAAGGAATGAATATTTGTCAGCAAGCTTCTTAATTAAGCGGGAATAAAGCTGATTATCCAGGGAATTTCATTAACCGAATTATAATGGAAGTCTTCATGAAAAAGTTGAGATCTTATTGTGCTGTTGTGACTGAAATTTCATGTTTTTAATTCAAATTTCAGCGGCATGAATTTATGATTCACTAAATTTATGCTTCACTTCTTGAATCTGAATGGTGATGTGGACCCATCTACATCTTTCAAAGTTAATTGAAATCATTGTCTTTGATTTTGTTATTTTGCTCTACCAGTGGCAGGTTGCTTATGACATGATTCTCTTGAGGTTCAGCATGAAAGCAATAGCAGGTCATTGAGTTGCTAATTTAACAAACACTACCTGTCCAAGGCTGTCATGACGCGGACGATCTGTAAAATAATATCATTTCCTTCTACTTTATGCTATCATGATCAGCCAATTCCGTTGTAATTTCTTCAAAACTGCATAAATGTGCATATCTCACATTTGGAAACAATTCCAACTGTCTTCACCTCGAGTTCATTTCATAAAATCGAAACTGTATACACATTGGGATTCAATAAATGCTGAGTTACCACTCTACCTAATATACTTACTCTATGGTATTATTGACTCTTTACTATAAATTCTTTTCATCGTTCTCACTTGCACACTTCACATAATTGATCGACATTTTCCTTATTGGATATATTGCTGGGAAGAGTGATCATTTAGGCGGGAATTAAGCATGCATATTTATAGAATTACATATTACAGGCGTGTACCCTCAATATACACTCAATGACATATTGATCGTGGAAATGTATACGTAGTTGACCAATTGATATATCAGATCAGATTAAAGTCGATATATGAGTGTTTGATTAGTACCTGTACTTTTGTAGAGCTCCGCTTCTGAAATAGCAAGAGATTTACAGTCCAAACATTATTTAGCATTTGAGCAAAATATCAGTTCAGACAATTTGATAAATACACTGAACTCAATAAATATGTGCTTCTGAGTCAAAGACAGTGGAGGATATAAAGATAAAGCTGGAATAAAATTTTGAAACTATGATAAGTTCAATTGTTACACAAAGTGCGCGACTCTTCCAATTCAAATCAAATGATCCATTACTGTATAAGTCTGTGTTATGAGATAGATGTGTGCACCCCGCTCCCGTGTTTAACTAACAAGTATACCAAATCACTTTTTACGCTTTCAATACAACGTTTGCAATGTATTTCAGCATATTTTGATTTCACTTTTGTGTGATGATCTTCCTCTGCACTACCTTGTGATGATTTTCACTCCGACCAATAAACGCTATCCTTTCTTATCTTATCTTAAATTGCTTGAAGGTGCTTCAAATGCTAGAGATATTTTATTTGTGCATGACAACATTTAGAAGTAGTCGATATCCTCATTGAGGACAAGTGCACTGTTTTCAAAAGTAAAACTTCCGAAGATAGGATGTTTTCTAATACATAATAGAGTTCTGAGTTTTCCAATGAAATACTAGTAGGCAACAATGCTATTTGCTCCATTGCCATTTCACAACTTATGCAGCATATAGCAGGCCTATTATACCCATTTCCTTTTATTGATCTCCATTTTTACATGAGCGGTTGAGCACTGAGACGATTAAGATCCCATATTTGAGTTATGCCACTTCGCATATCTTGGTCACGATGTACAGGCATAGCATTTTGTGGTTCAAATCATATAATTTGTAAAGACCAAAACTGACTAGCTAAATTAATGCATTTGATTACTCAATTCTCTTAACATTTTCTCATTATAAAGCAAATAAATGTATTTTATTTTATTTTTTACTAGAGTAGGTTACTCTATGTTGTTAGTATTAATTTATATCCATTCGTTCATGACTTTTAATTACCTAATTATTTACAGGATTCTCCACTAGGGTAATTGTTTAACTTTGGCATCTTCCGTTTCCTGGATCCTTCGAATTTTTTTGACCGTGTCGTGTCTTGATTCGATTTTAGAATAACGAAACAACCTCTCGAACTTTTTATTTTACTTTTGCTTGATTGATACTCAAACGACGTGGTTATTTGATACATTGCAAGCATTCACTCGACATCATTTATGCACAACTGTACTATTGATATAGACATGATTTTTTTAAACAACAAGACATGATTTCTGTTAAAAATTCATTGAGAAAGCATTTCAGACTTACCGCAGTTCTTCATCCATTCCATAAGCTCGATGAAGGTCGCTGGTGTATCTATCTACATTCTGTAAAATGTAAAAAAGAATTTCATACAATCGCGATTGGAATGCATCCTGACGTGAAATACTTACAAATTCCTCTTTCTTCTGAGGATATTTTTGGTAGAGATTTGGCGATGACTGTGTTACTCTTTTGAGGGGAGCTGTGAAATTGTAAAAATAAAATTATTACTTGCGGATGACCAGACAGCTCTGCTTTAGTATTCAGCGATCTCCAATCTCTTATTGTCACTACTTGAATTAGCCTGCATTCAATCTTCAGTATTGATGGTAATGTGACTTTTCTATTACTCTTGTGATATGAAGACAAAACCGACTGTGAATTGCTAATGCACGACAGTTGTTTCAACTTAACTCTTTCACTGGCCACGGTTTTTCGATGACATCCTGCTGTGGCCCAAGTTTTTGCACATTTTTACACCTGCACAAACTTATTTTCAATGATGTTTGTTTATGTTCTATCATTACAAATGCTAGTCATATGTTATTATATTTAAAGTATTTGCTGTTAAAGGCAATAAAAAGGTGTTAAATCAAATTTAATTGTTTTTAATTGAATTAATTTAAATCAAAAAATTAATCTTAATTGATTTTATATAATTACACTGAATTGGTGCAACAAAAACAAAAAATGCAATCAGATACATATTTATATTTGACATGCACATGTACTTTATAGGAAACACTTTGTCAACTTTGTGTCTAGTTAAAAATACTGTTTCTCCGTGTGGTACACCTCGAAGCATTTCATGTCACAAAGTGGAACATTGCATCGTTTGCAGTAGACTCTGGTTTCTTTTCGTGTACCCATCCTCTTACATACTCTGCAGGGCCTCGCGGGAAACTTCTTGCTTGCAGTTGGAGGGCACTTTCCCTTCGTTATGTTCTTTGAATCCACCATGCAGTCGACCAACCGGATCGTTCCTTGGAGTACGTCGTGGTTGCGCTGGTTCACCAGCGTCTGACGAGTCTGAAGTAAGACCTTCACCCTCGATCAGCTCCTTCACCAACGCAATCTGGAAGGTATACAGCTTCATGTTTGTGGAATTATTTGCCTTGTAGATGACAAATGCGTTGTGTATGGCGAGCTCCATGAAATAGAAGAAAAGTTTCTTTGGCCATTTCACTGTTCGTCTGATGATTGGATAGTACGTTAACATCTGGTCCAGCGTAGAAATTGTATTCCATGATACAAACCGGCTTGCCCGCAACTTCTCCACCCCTTCTTCTAATGTTGACGACTCCCATTTCAGCGTTGTGTTTCGTACTTATCGCTTTCACTGTTCTCTTGTTATGCCATGCCATCACCATTACTCTTCCATTGTCAACAGCAATAGTTCTCCTCGTCGGAGATTGGCATCACGAATCTCAGCAGGTTCTCCTCGATTCTTCCTCATTGTTCCACATGTGTTCCACACATTGTTCCACATCGAGCAACCTTTCACTCAGGCTCACAGAATTGTAGAAGTTGTCCATGTAGAGAGAATAATATTGTCCGAGAAGTCTGTCCATCAGTTGAAATGTAATTTGAGGTATCGATCTGGAAACACCGTCATATACTACAGTATTCCAGCAGTAGGCACTCTCAGAATCAGCAAGCATATATGACTTTATCCCGTACTTCACAGGCTTGAGTGGATTGTAGCACCTGAATGACAACCTGTCTTTCCATTTCAAGACACCTTCATCAATTGATATATGTTCATGTGGTGTGTAGTATTCACGAAACTTCTCCATCAGATAGTCGTAGATTGGGCGAACCTTGTAAATCCGATCCTGAGAATCCTCTGGTCTGGCAGAATTGTCGTTGAAGTGTAGGAAACTCAATGAGTTGATACCGATTTCTGCTCATATGATCTCCAAAGTAGGGTGTATGCATGCAATCATCCGTAGAACAAAAGAGACCGTTCCGGCTTTTGTACTATCCCTGTCAGCAGTGTCAGTCCAAAGAACACTTTCATCTCCGGTATTGTCACGTCCTTCCAACGTTTCATCCTTGAATGTGGAGATAGAGGCGTTTCAAAACTTTCAAAGTATTGCTCAGCGTACAAATTCGTTTGCTCAACAACAATTTCCAACAGCTCATCCGAGAAGAATAACTGAAAATGCCTCATGGCACTTTGTTTCCCATTCATAACCGCTTCTCCGCGTCGACCAGGATTGGTAGCCGAACTGGGGTGTATGTTAGGACTACGGCCTGCTGGACTCCAGTTTGTTGCATGTGGAACATCTTCCGGTTGTTCATCTTCATCCATATCGTCTTCGGAGGCACTTGTATCATAATCAGATTGGTCTTCATCATCACTACTTTCCACGATGTCCTCTTCGCTGTCAGAGTTTCCAATTATTTCTGCCATTTCCTCCACAGAATATGCACGATTTCGTGCTCTACTTGACGATGCCATTTCGATCCTTGCAGAACGACGATGATCACCACAAATAAGTCATCCTGCACGAGCATCGTAATATCATGGCAGATGACACAGATGAGTTGTACTTACATCATGTAGTGTGTGAATTCCTTTGTCACTCTTGCATCGCAAAAGAAAATTACCATAAACGTAGATCTACGTGCTTGGCCGCAGCAGCTATGAATGGTAAAACGGAGATATACGTTTTTGCCAGTGAAAGAGTTAATTGTGCGGTGGATCGAGAAAAATTAAAATATGTGTCATCGCGATGATATTTGTATATGAATGTAATATTGATGCATTAGCGTCAAAACAAAAAGTGGGAGCTTGAACATGGTAGTATACTGTACAATGGAAACGATATAATTCTATATGCATGAGTCCCAGAATGCAGATTCAGTTTTTCTGTCCGCCATTTTGAATTTTCGTCATTTTCTAGAAAGGGGCTAATTGCATGAGGTTTTACCTATGATCTTCGAACTTTTCATGCAAAATGATTCAGAAACCGTCGAGAATATAATGGGAACTTTATTAAATGAAACTACCTCTCCTGGCACACCGTGCTTTGTTTGATGAAGCAAGCACATGCGGATTTAAAGCTATATAAACCAAGCACACTTTACTTGTGAATTTGCTAAATTTGACGAATATGCAATATTTTTTTGTCTAATGCTTGATCCTAGTTCAGTACATATAACTTCATATATTATTGCACAAATTAGTTGAATGTCACTCTGATGAAGGAGGATTCTGATATGTTGATATTGTCTGTATGAATTTGGATGAACTCAAGAATCATGCTCTGACATGCAAAAGTAATTAACACAACTAGTCTTTATAAACAGTCAGTACAATATGTTATGTGAACATGTTTTAGTAAATTTGCATTCAGTCATTTCGAGAACGGACAACTTTTTCCTGTTGTAGATAATCGTAATTAGCTATATTTCACCAAAGTCAACATCGATAATTTCATAGAAATTTCAGATGCCGTTAGGGTCACATTTAAGAATGGATGCGGAGTCACAGTCGGACTCGGTGCTTCTAGCTGGGGTCGATGACGCAAAGAATTCCACGATCGGAGTCTGAGTTGGAGTCGCAGAATTGACACGCCCGATGTCCGAGCTTTTCTTCGGAACCCTCAGATGGTCGAAAAGTTTTCACTCTCATATTTTTTGAATTCAGCGAATTGATCAAGCAGAATTATTCTTTGCTCATTCCTGCCGAAAGGCACGAAATCATACTAATATTTCAGGGATGGCGAAATCCCTTCACACACTGCAATTCTCACCAAGTTGGGGCTCATGATAAAGCGCATAATTTGTATTATATGTATTAGGTCTATCAAACACAAGGCCTCATGCCAATAAATAATTCATGTAATTTTAACTATGGCCACTCATGAATCCAGAAATTTAGGTTTTTGATTATGTTATTTGTCTGACTCAGCCTGCTCCTGTTTTACTTCGTTATTTTAGATTTATCGGCCAACAGAGAGCAAATCCTTGCAAAATGATTTGATATTAAAACAGCAAATTCTAATGAATAATGATGCTAACAGCTGCATTCGTAGCGGACAAAATCACCAATTGTACAATGCTGCCTACACGTACATGCATGTAGAATTCTATCGACTTCATTGTACAGTACCGGCGTAATACATTTTTGTACATCCGAGCTCTCACTTTTCGTTTTGACACTTGTATTCTTAGTCAACTGAGTTGATAGCCACTGCTTAAAGTCACTTCAAAAAACAGGATCCCATCTATTAATTAACAGCATGTATTGTATATTAGATCTTCAACTTATCAACAATTGCTCTAGATTTGATTTAAGTTAAAGGAATGCTATAGGTATGAGAAACGGTCCTGTCGAACTTTGAATTTAGAATTATTAGGTTTCTAAGCGCATTTCAAATGAAGTAAATATATATTTTTAAGTACTTTAGGTTGCTGAAATTTATGTGTCTTTTTGATATTTTTTTAACATTATGGGCGGGCGATTTTGTCCATGGGCACCTTGTCCGGGTGAATTTTGTCCTGGATCCTCGTGTTTCATATCGGATGCTATTTCATGCTGCGTTATTGGATTATCTTAGAGAAACAAATTTTATACGTCCGAAACTAATGTCATTAATTAATTATTGTAAATTTCAAACTAAAGTCACCTGATTGTAATGTGATTGATTGATAACATCACAACTCTGACACAATAAAACTGAACAAGAAAATTTGCTGCCTTCAGAGTTGCGATGACGTAATACGTCGTGCTACACATTAATCTACCTAGATTAGTTCAGGAAAAATCTTTCAACTTACAGTATTTTGGTACCATTGTAATTCTTTCACTGTCAAATTTCCCCGGATAGAAGACATGAGAATTTGGAGCTATATGGACCGGTCTTGGATGAGGATATGAATAAAGAGGCATCTTCCGTGTTCTTGGAAGAACTGGCTCCCTTGGGACCACAGGCACTCCAATCGTGGTCATTGTCGGCAGAAATAGACTACTCTTGTCAAGTCCAAGACAAACTATTTGGAAGAAATGAAATTCGATATCGTGTGCAGCTTTGTGACCGTTGGGCAAAAATATGACGGTTAAAAATTAGTCACCTCTGTAATCTAAGCCGGATTTCCACTGAATAATTCAAAGTAATTTGACGTAACACCAGTAGAATGATTTAAGCATCTCGTGTAGCTATTGACAACCTGATCGTCGTTTGGTTTCTCTTACAAATTTTACGCACGCTCTCATACACAGATAATCAGAAAAGACAATAGCGATTATTTACCATAAAGTTGACTTTGCTCCAATACACTCACAACACTGATTTGATAATAAGGACAACAGTTAATTCGTTGTAAAATGTTAAATGGCAATGGAATCTGGTTTGAGCTGTTATTGCTAAGATATTGACGGCAGATAGAAATCCATGATCTTAATCAATTTTCAGTCGATCAGTCGTATTTTCCGTTTTTTCATTGTTTGAGCAAAATCACGGGGATTGTACATGTGTGTGAAGATTATAGGAATTATAGCTATCTATCGAGGGCATAATTGGAAGATATCCAAGGGACGCGCAGCGCACGAGGATATCTTCGAATTTATGCCCGACGACATATGGCTGTATTTTCTATTCATGCCTGAACTATCATTGATGAAAAAAACTTGTGACGTGGTCCAAAGATGTCGATGAACGAGTAATAACATTGAAATGATCATGTTTAAGATAGATATATGAAAACGGAGGGCATAAATGACAAGTTGAAGCTCCATTGAAAATACATTGAAATTGGCGGCCATAAATCATGCCCGGCAACATTGATAGAATTCTATGAAGTGAAGGCATGAATGGATTTTTAGCTGTGTCATATCATTGCTTATTTACATGTAAGAATATAAGCAATCTATTTAGCACTTTTATTTTCAAAAAAATCAGTTACAAAAATTGCGTTCGCCTTTTACATACCGAATTAATATACCTAAACCTATTGGAAAGAAACAGAAAATGTTAAGTGCATGCACAAAACAATTACAGAAACTAATCTTTAACATAAGCATGTTCTAACTCAAAGCGGCCAATGGGAGGTCTACTTTTGAGGATGGCTTGGGCGTTCCTACGTATCAGAGTTACCGATATTAGACCATAAAATGACTCTCTGCATTCTGAAATCTTCGAATTAGTCTGGGTTGAAAGTCTCCGTGTTATGCGCTCCACAGATTTCTTCGCCTCCTCACCGAACCCTTCATATGCACTCACTGCAAACGGGAGACAAACACATCCCAGTTCGCGACATTTTTCGCCATTTTTAGCGACCTTGCGCGCCTCTGCAGCTCTCAGCAATTCATGCACTGTAGTGCTCGCTCCATTCATGCTTTCTTGATTGAGCGGATGGACTACGGTCACATCAACTGCTGGTGGCCTACCGAGGAACCAATCTGGTACATATATTTAGGAGTCCTTGGGCTATGGCTAAACCTTTGTGTTAATCGATAGCAATTACCAACACCATATATCATCAAAGTAGATAAAACCAGTGATGCTTTTTGATAGGACTTCGACTCCGACTCCGCGGGTTGATAGGACTCCGGGTGGCAAGTATATAAGCTTAGTTTTTTGAAAAATTAACTGGTAGCCTACATCACAGATCAGTATAGGCTTACCTGAATCGATATTTAGTGATCATTGCATCAATTATCAATCATTTTCGATGAAAGTTGATCAAATTTCGCTTTAAGGTGGATGCATGCGACTCGGCTCCTCCCATCTTCTTGATGTGTGCTTCACACGGTTTTTCTCCAGTCTCTATCAGGCACGAAAATACCCATCCTTCTCCAAAAAATATGAGTACACTTTCGATTTTAATATCCGCTTTAGAGGAGCCATCACACACGATTAACGTGAGGTAGTGATGAAAATTTTCCGGAAAATTTTGAATCAAAATTTTCCATGGAAAATTATGGAAAAAATTGGAAAATTTTGGAAAATATTGGAAAATTATGGAAAATTTTGGAAAATTTTGAAAGCTTTGATTTTTTTGATAGGCCTTATAGTTTGAGCACTTCCACTGCCGAGGCAGCTATACGTACCAATAAATTGGGTCTAAAACTCTTAATTTCATCATTATTTCGATTAAAGCGATCGTAGCAACACGAGTTCCGTCCGCGGACTTTTGAACATTCCTTTGCCACCAGTGGCTTGCGCCATTTTGTTAGCATTTTTAGTTATCACACAGCTAGACACCGTTTGGGATAACGTGAATCTTGCTTTACAATCGGACATAATTTCATGCAATGTGAAAGATCTGCAGCAAAAACAATATGCTTCATTTTGGAGTTTGCTTAGTTGTTAGCTTGAAAGTTAAGCTTTATTATGCAACTTTGATCAGTGATACAAATTCTTCATGTGTTGATGAACAAGTTAAGTATAAGCACACAGTCCACGCAGCATTCATGAGCGACCATATTGGAAGACACAAAGACTGCAAACTCGTGAGATATTTGGTCACTAAAGATATCTGTGATGAGCAAAAGAATATCTATGATAGCCTCTAACGTCTGGTCTATTTTCCGACATCTTCGCTGAGGATACACATCCTCCATTTCTGTTCAAAGTTCCAGTTCGATTTCAGATCTGTCCAAATGAATTTCAGATATGATCCACATGAATCGCAAATCTCCAGTTGAAGATCTTTTCAAAGTTGAACTTCTGACAGATATCTGAAATTCAGCTAGAGAAATCTGAAATCCATCCAATGTCTGAAATTCATTTAGAAAGATCTAAAATAGACATGGAAAAGGTGCAGTACGTTGGTACCAAAAGTTGACATACAGGGATGATAGAGAAGTTTTCGGTCTTTGAATATTACACAATCTTTTCAAACGACTACAACAGGTCTCCAAAACAAAGGAAAAAATGTCAATCACCAAAAAACAAATTTCAAAATTTTCCACTGGAAAATTTTCCGGAAAATTTTGAAAAAATTGGAAAATTTTCCGGAAAATTTTCCATTTGCATCACTAACGTGAGGGTAAGAGGCAATGTTCTCAAACAAAACAGCATTTCATTTTTGTCTCTGATGTGACCTTTGGCGTGCAGGTGTGATCGAGGCTAGGAAGGCTTCTCTTCTCTACTAAATCACCGAGTGAAAAGACAATCCTTTTTTTCACTATCACGGTTCATTCCCTCAACTGTTATAAGCTTTGTATGCACTTCTGTCTCTGTATTTTTGTTTGACGGAGAAAGTTGACATCAAGACAATGACAGCTATGTACGAGAATAAATGATTTGCTTGTATTATATTTCGGGTCTAGTTATAGGCCGGAGTCTGGAGTCCTATCATTTGATAGGACTCCGACTCCAGCAAAAATGATAGGACTCCGGGACTCCGACTCCACATCCCTGCTATGAACAACATCTTATTATTCATAGACATCCTTCATGAAGCTCACTTTTTTTATCTCATATGACAAAAATGAAGGAAAATTTGAATTGATCACGCTGATGATTTATCATTTCCTAGTAGACATTAGCTCATTATATGCACATGTGTAGCTTTAGCTGAAAGTGGGTTGATCCCTTATGTCCCAATGGTCGATAATATCAATACATGAAAATGCAACGCGAAATGCACAGAGATGGGAAACATACCAGATAGTAGAGGAAACATGCCTTGACTGTTCATGATGATTAAAAATAGGTTTGGAAGAGAGTCAAGTTATTTATTGTAAATTTCTATGATTCTCTACATCAAATTTTAAATCTTTTGTTTATACTATGAATTTTGCTTATCTCATTCTTTTCTTGACAATGGCTATGGTGTAAATAGTCGAAATATATTGAGCTTTTTGTACGACTTTGATAAATTTATAATAGATAACTTCCAAACCTATTTTCAATCATACCAGATAGTATTGAACTTCTTTACAGTTTATGGCCGACTGTGTATTCAAAAAATGCAAGTGATTCGTGGTCTGTGCAAACGAAGCTTGACCCACGATCCACTAGACCAACACCGTATGCAGGATTCATGACTCACCTGACCCACCAATTTTCACGAAAGCCTGATGACACACGACCCACTAGAATCCGACTCATGCGCTACCCTGACCAGGGTTGCGGAGTCGCGTCAAGTTGATAGGACTCCGACAACGGAAGTAGGCCTAATAAGAGCACAAAACCGTGATTATTATGCATCCGACCTGCTCTATCCGTTAACCGCCAACACGAATTACCCTCATTTATGTCATCATCCATTGTGATGCATGACAGAAGAATGGGTCAAGTATAGTATCTATAGATCAAATCACATCAGTGCACTCAATGAATGTAATTGCTTTAAGTACTTTAATACGGTAACAGTTTTAGCACGAATTAGCGAATTCTTATTCCAATAAATTGACCAAGACTTATGTTGCAATAAAACTTTATACCTTTTGGCACAATGCTGCTGGTACACTTTTAATCTTTGGATGGGAAAATTACATTCAAAATAATAACAAATTCATATGCAATTTGAAACTAACAATTGATGCAAGACTCTCGCATATTTACCTATATTTGGTAAATTTTCTATACGACTATTGACTTTCTTTCGCATATTTTCGTATATGTTTGGTATGTATTGATATGAATAACTCTCTCTCTGTGAATAAGCAAAATGCCAAAAAATATTTTGGTAATCATCCTTCGCATGTGTTTGGTAGTGAGTTGTAATTATCAAAGTAGACATATGGGGCTCGACCAGATTTTTGCTTCGAAGATAGCATATTCGAATTAACATAACATAATCGCACTTTTGGGAGAACGAGTCGAGAAGCTCATCAAAAACACCTTCAAAGAAAGTTTATGACTGATGATGAGAATAAACTAGGGCTGTGCGCGGTGCACCGATGCATCGGTTCTCGGGCCGGTTCACCGCATCGCTCAATTTTCCAATACATTGATATTTTACTTTGTAATTTCAATTATAATTAATTGATTTTATCTGTTGTCTTGATCACAACAAACTGGAGAGAAATTTGTCTTAAGTATAATCTATCCAACCAGGAGAGCATTGTTAAATTCTCTTCATCAATTCAATTCAAACTTTGAAGTTCTATGTCATGAAAATGAAAGCTTTTGAAAATCACGACTATATCATAAAATAACCATTCCATTTCTTGACGTAGAGAAAAATTGTGAAAATTGACGAAAATTGGATGATTCAAGTTCATGATAGATCATTTATGCCACGAAGTATGGTTCCCGCGATACCAGAATTTCGGAATCTCATAGAGAATATTGCACATCCTGCAGTGTTGTCCCTCTTGCTAAGAAATAGACTGTCTTAGCATTTCGGCAGCCAGCGATCTGTGCAACGGAGTTTTTGGCATCCGGCATATCATTACATCACAGGGAGACTGTTTGAAGTCGTTAAATGTCGAGATGCTGACCTGGCATAGTAATTGCAGACAACAGTAACATTGCTTCGAGTCTTTCTATCGCTATTGTTTCGAGGCTTCTTATCAGTCTTTCATAAATTATTCAGGTATATTGAAAAAAAAGAATCAAGAATAAACTCTTCCTTTCCTGTATCTTTAATTTTAGAAGAATCAATTAAAAACCCGCTCTTACACGATTTTAACCGATGCTTTATGAGGATTTTCTTTTATTCTTTCCGCATACGTATATGCTCCAGAAATAAGCAGTAAATAATTCATGGTTTTCGTTCATCATCGGTAGCCTATATGCGCGTTGCATTTTGTAACATTATAATGTACAAAAAGATCAACTTAACAACTTATGAAAGGTTCTTATGTTAAGTCAAAATCACAAACAGGATTTCTGAACATGTAGGCCTACTGATAAAGATACCGAGGCGCAACGATGCACACAAGAACAAATTATAGTTTTCTTTCGTTATAAAAAGCGGTGTCTAACGCTACCAATATTAACTTATTCAATCATGGATAAGTTTGATCCCTTGGACACTTTGCTTTGTATATAAAAATCAAAGCCGCTTTCTTTTTTGTTGTAGCTGCATGTTTCGACTGCTGTGTCAACGATACACACATGACTGAAATACAGGTTACGAATGATGAAGACAACACAATTGCGGCTTTCTGACATTGATGCACACATAGAGAGATGATAAAATCCGAACATATCTGTCTGTTACTCCGAGAAACTGACACAGTGAAAATACCAAGCTAATCTGACAGAAGCCTGTAATCGAGCAGATTGAAGTAAAGCCAGAAGACATTCGAGAGTGTTCTCGAGGTCCGGAACATCTATACAGTGATACCCTGCTGCCTAACCCGTGTGTTCCATTTCAGGTGAGAAAATTTGAAATGTGAATTTCTTAGCATTGTAACATGCATTATTTCATTAAAAATCCATGTTCCGGGCCTCTTAATAATTAGTCTTGCTAACTAGGTATGAATAGTGTTTTAGGATGCCATGAATAATTTAATATTATATCGGACTGCTTTATATTTATATACACCTGCGAACTCTTATTGCATATACACAATTCACGTGACTCATGTTATGACTAATCCGAAAGCCATTCGTATCAATGCAATGTCCTCTCCTTCCAGTGTCAAAATGCACATGACTACATGCTTTTCCAATGTCTGTGCAAAGCCACTGCTAATATTTCGCGCTCTCTTGTCGAGAAATAAACAATTTTGACTTTTGACTTTTGAAATGAGAAATTTGGATGGAAACGACACCGATCAAAATTATAGGCATAAAAAACGAATTAAATTACTATATGCGCGTCGTGGTCGGCCTCTGTCATGAACCTCTGTCAGCAAACTTTAGAAGAAAACAGTCTTTAATCAGTAAATTTGGGTCACATTGTTGACCAAACGACTGTATATCTGAGACATATTCATAGCAAAAGCAAAAGTGAGTTACATGTTATTTTCTTGTCAATTCTCTATTGAAGTAAAAAGTAATACATTTGGACGGTACTTCAACGGTCGATGTAATATAGCTGGACAGCGAGGTGTCGGCGTGTGAAGCTTTATATAAAGAGATGTGCTAATTGTATAAATGTTTATCAAATTGTGACGACAGCTTGTGTAGTCTGGAGGTTCGTATGTATTTTCTATTGAGTGTAGGTTTCAGATACGTGATTGCCTTTTCTTCTGCCATTGTTGTGCCTCATGTGTTGAACTGTTTGCAAATGAAACCGACCTGAAAGCTCCCGATGCCTCGCAAGACTTCGGGTCATGCTTCGTGTTTATCTTAAATGAGCAGGCATAGAGCGTTACTGCTGCTTTTGTTTTCTGTAGCACGGTTGTATTATTGGTGCCTTGTTTTAAACATGCGAGCAGTTTAACCTATGTAAAATTCATCACATTGTGAATAAGTGTTTTGTTACACAGCAAAACGATTTATAC